>CM060967.1:83723875-84133875 GCA_030765045.1 Tenodera sinensis
ATTATGTTAACAACCTTTTGAAGAATTGAAGCCGACAGCTCTTGATTTGGTATTGCGCGATAACATATTTAACCGTACATATAGTAATGATTTTCATGGAGTTCGAATTTTGTGACATTTTACTTAGTTGACGTTTACGATTTCGTATGCCACATTGGTGCAATGTCAAAAATGAATTTAAAGCAGCGAAATGCTGAAAGGGATTGTTGGTGTTCTTAGCGAAGCGAAACTACTAAAAGCACTGTATTTGAAATAGTTTTTTTTATAACTTTTGTGAGTAGGTTATATTATTATACACAAGCTTCAAGTGCACTTCTTTAGTGAATGAATGGTACATCAAGTATGCACTTACACTTCGAGCGCAACACCAATGCCAAGTGTGACTGCACAATACTTTCTCTATCATGGATGGGGAAAGTTCCTGATGAACTTCCAGAGGTAATGTTGACAAAATATAATTATTTAAATGTCATTTCATTATTCATTTTAAGGATTATTCTAGGGAAGTTTGTTAAACTATAGCTTCTTCATTTCTCTTTTGTGAGGAAACGCAAACGTATATGGCATAGAAGGATCACTAGATATCACCTGCGAGTTAAACTTTATTGCCCGGTATTTTTTCAAGTCCGAAAGCCCAAAACATTACGTCCATTCATAATGCATAGGGCTATGCTAGTGTACTTGCGCCATGCATTAAAAGTGGTTAAAACCTAAAATAAGATGTTACAAATATCTTATACAATATTACTGATAGCTGGAGTAGATGGTTTAAAAAACTTCAAGTCACTTTCATAGGTAGTTTCTTTGGTCAAACTTCCGCAGACCAACCCCATCGAAAAAAAAAAAAAAATTATCCCAAAATATTTGTTAGGCACGTATAAATACCTACCCAAAGTTCTAGCTTCCAAAAATGCCTCATACCGCCAAAAAAATTCCCAAGGTTCTGCAAAAAACCGAAAATTTTAGAGATAACGTTCACGAAAAAAGACATTGAAACGCAGTTCTGTACACTTCTCTTCTCTCCTTGTCTCTCACCTTTCTTGATATGATCCTCGAACCTAACAAACTAAGATACACCTAACCTAACCAAACCAAAGCTAAGCTAACATGGTGCTCCCAAACATTACCAGTCGTAACATAAACAATCTTCTACTACAGGTGACCAAAGTAGACAACAAATATCTTTGTCTGATGTAATATTGGGGGGAGCTTTTTGACTATGGGGAACACTCTAGAGTAGCTTTTATACTGTTTCAATGCCATTTTATTAACTTTTGACGGGGTTGGTCTGCGGAAGTTTGGTCATTTCTTTTATAGGGAAATTGTCGCTTAAGTACAAGAAACATGCCCATTTTGTGGCTACTGAGCATTTGGGCGGGATGTTGCCTACCTAGGGGATTTAGGGTTTAGCTAAAGTGATGTTTTGGCCATGTTAAACAAGAAATGTCAAAATAGGTTTAGGTAAACTATTATATGTGCGTCAGATTTCCAGATGGCCATATTTTGTAGACTAATGCCTAAGTTAGTGAACGGGATGACAGGGTGCTGTATTATTGAAATTTAGCCTGTGTTAGGTTTGGTTTGACTAGGCGAGGGTAATGTTTATAACTTAATGGGATGGCTGAATTCTGCGATATCAAAATTTAGCCTCTGTATCCACTTTCAGAAATTGATGCAGGTATAATAGCTTAGCTGTAGGTTCAAAGTGTGGATAGTGGGAAGGTTGCATTGTCCATTTGCCCACATCAATTCTCCATACAGTGCAGCCAAAGCACCTACTGTACCTACTCTCACATCTTTGCAGACAGGAAATGAGGCTTTAGTTTGTTTACTCATCTGGGTTAATTCTCTGGTAGATTAGTTTAGCTTAAGTAAATTGTCGGTCTGGGTGGCTCAGTTGGTTAGACGCTGGCCTACTGATCCCAAGATCGCAGGTTCAAATCCAGCCCAGACTGATGGTGTTTAAGTGTGCTTAAAAACGATAGCTCCATGTCAGTAGATTTACTGGCATGTAAAAGAACTCCTGCGGGACAAAATTCCGGCACACCGGCGACGCTGATGTGATCCTGGCAATTGACAGCATTGTTAAACAACAAAATAATTTTTTTTTTCTTAAGTGTATATTTAGCTTCTTATCCTGTCTCCTAGACGGATATGAAAATTCTCAATGCATAGTGGGCACATGTGCAGTGATAGTTTGATCTAATATTTGAGCTATGCTTCAGTTGAGCTTTGAATTTTGTGGACGTCACTGTCTTAGTTTTACAATAGTATTGCTTTATAAGTATACACACGTAAGCCACACCGTCTCACAGGCAGATATTACTGTAAAGGTAACATAGACCAATATTTTATTTTCTAAATTTTTGCATAATTTCTTGCAACTTATGATGTAAACAGAATCAAAATATTGGTATTAATAATTCACCAAGGTTTTAAATTGTTGCATTCACTAAAGTGGACGTAAAATGGAAACTTTGGTTATCTTAGTCTCCCAGATGGGTGTTACTGTTAGTGCCATTTTCTAGCAAAGTCTAACATATAATTTTGTCATTTTTTGCATAATTTATTGTAATACATGATGTAAACAGAATCAAATTATTGACATTAATAATTCCTCAAGCTTTTAAATTGTTAGATTCACCAAAGTGGACATACAATGCAAGATTTTGTCATCTTAGTATCTCAGATGGATGTTACCATTAGCACCATATTTTCGCATATTACCATTTAAGGGTTAAGCAGAGTGGGACATTGGCTTCTCAGTACAGTTACATCTTTCTATCTGTCAAAGATGTTTCTGTACTAGGCAAGTGTAATGTTTTGTTCTTTAATAAGCTTTTATGTTTAGGAGGTAGATTGTGGCATGTACATGTAGATCTGTTAATGGAAATTAAATAAAATATTCGTACATTGTATAAACTGCACTTTTAGGAAGCCATATTCTAGTTAATTGAGGTACCAATAATGCAATTTCATTGTAATACAAAAAAATCTGAATTCATTCACATGACTTTCTTTACTCACCCTTTAACAAACAACAAAATCAGCACAAATGATGTGGACATGCCACAAGGAGGTATGTCCCAATAGTTGCTTTAATATTTGGTGTAACCCCTCGGGCAGCAATACAGGCATGTATTTGCAGGCAGACGATCATACAGGTGGTGAATGGCATCCTGTGATACACTGACCCAAGCATCTTGCACCTGTTGTCACAGTTCGGCAATGGTTGTGACTGGCTGTGGAACCCAGTCACTTTCTTTCCCATCATGTCCCATACATGTTCAATGGGAGAGAGATCAGTGAACTGTGCTGGCCAGGGCAGATGTATACCATGCAGAGCACGTTGCATTGCTGCAGCTGTATGAGGACGTGCGTTATCCTGTTGAAACAGCACATCACCTTCCTGTTGAAGAAATGGCAGTAATACAGGATTAATTACCTGCTGGATGTAGCTGGCACTGGTTTCACATCCCTGCACAAACACCAAAGGCCAGCGCTAGTTGTAAGTGATGGCACCCCACACCATGATGCCAGGAGTTGGGCCTTTGTGTCATGGGCAAATGCACTCTGGACGAGTTCGCTCACCAGCTCTACGCCATATGCATACACGACAACACTTGCATACAGGCAGAACCTACTCTCATTGCTGAAGACAACAGTGCCATTCCATTGTCCAATGTGCCCTTTCTCGACACCAGAGGAGATGTGCATGACTGTTATGGTGTAAAAGGTACCTTGGCTAGGGGCACACATAATTTGAGTCCTGCTGCAGCAGGACGGTTTCTAATAGTCTGTGCTGATACTCCAGATGCTACCTGAGCCTGTATCGCCTCCCTGGATGCTGTTCGGGCACTCCCTGATGCCTGTACAATGCGTCGATCCAGATGTGCGTCTGTAGAACGTGGTCACCCTGAACCTGGTCTACAGGAGTGACAATGTTCACAGACCACTGCTGAAAACACCAACACACCACCGATACATTGCACCCAATATGTGCAGCAATTTGTCAATAGGTTCATCCAGCTTCGCAGATGCCAACAATTCGACCCTGTTCAAATGGCTCTAGCTGTGAGACAGGAGCACGTGCGCGTTGTTGTGGCATTGCTACACCCTAGAGTGTCGTTTGACACCACCATTCAGCTGTTAGGGTACCACAGTGACTGCCTGCACTGTGGTCACAGAAGGCATAGAAACACTGCTGTGCAGTGCCATCTATTGTCCACCGACCATGATACATCAATCACCAGTTCTCTAACCTCTCAATATCCTCATACTATGGCCATGTGTTGATAAACACAGTCCTTACTGGTGTTGCATTTTTTTTTTTTCCACCATTTACATTTCATTGTAGGTATAAGAAGCTTAAGTAAGCTAAAGTGATTAAGTTATCAATCAAAACTTTTTAAAGCCAGTTGCTGGGTGGAGACTTTGAAGTCCTTGTCTTTTTATGAACATACAAAAATGACGTTACAGAATGTAGTTGAGAAAGATAGAAAGTAATTTGAAAATTCAAACCAATAACAATTTCTTGGGAATGGTTAATACCATAAACAAATTATCTTGAAATTCTTTAAGAATGAAGAGGACTTTGGAGGCTATTTGTTATGAAAATGTCTCAATCCTTGATACTGTAATCCAAATCATTATAGCCCTTTTTAGGAAAATCAAACATTTTGAAAAATTCACCATGTAAAGAGTGACTTGAGGTGGAACATTTTTCTTGAACACCTTTGTGTTACATCCTTGAAAGATGCTGAACTTCAATACCAAGTTTTGTAATTATTATTTATTTATGCCAACAAACTTACTGTTGGTGTTTTTAAACACACAAGCTGTGTGTGGACAAACTGCCAGAATGGCATTAAATTCTCAAACCAGTTCGTATTTCTCCTGGTAAACTACAAAGGCAGTCTCACAATAGCTCAGTGGTAGAGCATCCGCCCGGTAAGCGGAAGGTCTGTGGTTCAAATCCCAGTTGTGGCATTGAATTTTTAAGTTCCAGTTCTACCTCTCAAACCAAGTTTTGTGTTTAACTGGGTTTTTGTTTTTGAGTTGTGCATTATCCGCCTGTGCACACGTGTACTACCTTTTTGTAAAAATCTATGTTAGACAGATGTAAGTTTCAGTACTTTCTATTTTTATTTTAAGTGTACCAACGGTTCGTGTGATAGCTTGTTTATCTGTCAACTTCATTTTAATTGAGATAAACCTTTGAAGAATTAGCAACATTATGCTTTTCATTGCAGATACAAAGAGAATACGGATAGCTGTTATATTAAGAACTGAATGCTATATATTGATCTTAAAATTCTGTACTCTTTGCATGCAATTGTGAGAAAGAACTGAATATTGTTGGACTTCAAAACAATGACAAAATATAAAAAAATTTCAAACCATAAATGCCAGATATCCCGCATGTGTCAAGAAAAGAGTTACTTGAAAGAAATTGTATGTTTTAAAGATATTGTGTATATAGTTGTCTATTGCTTAAGGTTTGCTGGTTATGCAACAGTACCTGGGCAACAGAGCTTTGCTTGGGGTTTTTTGCCTCTGTTTTTGTGAAATCTTGTTTTTTGTGGGAGGAGATACTTATTTAGATAAACCTGAAAGGCAAAACATTAACTAAATAACAATTTTTGTCGCAATTATTAAGAGTCATTTCCGAGATACAAGAGATATAGAAATACATACAAATATTTCATAAACACCATCATTTCAGCTGTAAAACGTCTACCGCTGAACGCAGGCTTCCCCCATAGATATCCACCCAGTTTGAGGGTTTCATCAAGGATTTGTTCCGTTATGGAGTTCAGTTCTTTGCTGCTACGATTGACTCCAGGGCGTTAGCACGTTGGCCAAGGACTTTCATCTTTTCGTCGAGTTCTTCCATGGCTTCTTTAACCCCGGCCAGTCGCACGTTAGTATTCTCCGATAGATCTATCTTCATATTGGACATTCCCACCTTCATATTTTCCGTTTTGGAGCTTACACTTTCAATGTGGCTTCCATTTTTGTTTCCATTCTGTCCATTTTTGTTCCCATATTTTCTATTCTGTAGTTCAGATTTTTCCAATTAGGTTTTCATATTTGTTTCCTCTGCCTCATTCCGGAATTCATTTCATTTCCCATTATGTTCATCTTCATTTGTTTCATCAACTGTTCCGTATCGTGCTTTTCGTCGCACTCCTCACAAAAAATTGAGATTACTTACTTTTTTTAACTATATATTTCTTTGCTTTTTATTAAAGCACCGGAGCAACACTAAGCAAAAGCAGTGTTGAACAATAGCAAATACTACAGGAAGAAAAGCTGGTTGATAAAGCCATGTGAATGTACTACGCACTTCTGTTTCAATCACATAGAAAATTGTATGAATTGTTCGTAATTGTTCGCTGAAACGGCAGTGGTGCAAGAAATGTGATTGTGTTTAGTAAAATAAAAATGAGTAGAAAAACTGTGTGAATGTTATACGTTGCACTTATATTTCAAGTGTATGGAAAAATGTATGGATTGTTTGTAGAAGAGGGAGTAGTATGTTAGGTAAAAGAAAAGGGAATAGAGAAAACCATGTGAACGTAATATGTTGGGTGGTAAAATGGATTGCATAAAAACCTTCGCCATGAAAACAATTAAATATGTCACTTTTCATGGCGATCGGTCAACCTGTTATGGAATTTACTCACTGTTCAACATACGATATGTATAGGCGTTGGTATGTATAGAGTCGATAAACGATAGGGAATAACATGTGAATTGTTACGTAAAATAAAAGTGAGTAGAGAAAATAGTATGAATGTAATACGTTGTATTTCTGTTTCAAACATATAGCAAATTGTATAAATTACATGTTGAAGGGCGAATAGCGAAAGAAGACCGAAGGTGCCTCGTAAAGGAAGAATTAGTAGAGGAAGTCGTGTGAATGTAATATGTTGCATTTATATTTCAATCATAGAATATTATATGAATTGTATGTTGAAGGGCAAACAGAGGACACATGAATGTGTTATGTAAAAGAAAAGTGAGTCGAAAACCATTTGAAAGTCATATATTGTGTAGTAAAGTTGTTACCATAAAAACTTTCTCCATGAAAAAATACATATACGTGCCGAATTTCGGGTGATCGGTTAAGCGGTTTTCGAGATTAACAGTTAGAAGTTAGGTGGATATGGTTTATTACGGGTTTTTGAATATTTAATATGAATTGGTATAATAATGTATTTTACAAACATCCAAGTTTTGTATATATAGATATATGTAGATGATATGAATTGTTTGTAGAAGAGTGAGTAGAGAAAGGGATATGAATGTGTTACCTAAAACTGAATAGAGTAAACACTGTGAATGTAATATGCAGCATTTATATTTCAAACATCCAGAAAATTGTATAACTTATTTGTAGAAGAGTGAGCAGAGAAAGAGATGTGAATGTGTTACCTATAGGTGAGTAAACACTGGAATGTAATATGCAGCATTTCTATTTCAAACATCCAGAAAATTATATGACTTATTTCTAGAAGAGAGAGTAGAGAAACAGTTATGAATGTGTTACCCAAAAGCAAGCAGAGAAAACAGTGTGAATGTAATACAAAGCATTTCTATTTCAAACATGCACGAAATTGTATGACTTATTTTTAGAAGAATGAGTAGAGAGAGATGTGAATGTGTTACCTAAAAGTGAGTAGAGAAAACGGTATGAATATAATATGTAGCATATTTAGTTCAAACATACAGAAAATTGTATGACTTATTTGTAGAAGAGCGAGTATAGAAAGAGATGTGAATGTGTTACCTAAAAGTGAGAGGAGAAAACAGTGTGAATGTAATAGCATTTCTATTTCAAACATACAGAACATGGTATCACTTATTTTAAAAGTGGGGATAAATATTTTTTTTTGTGTAAAATCACTTTTTTATGGAAAATTGCTTATAGAAGAGTAAGTAGAGAAAGAGATGTGAATGTGTTATGTAAAAGTGAGTAGAGAAACCACTGGGAATGTAATATGCAGCATCTCTATTTCAAACTTACAGAAAATTGTATGACTTATTTGTAGAAGAGTAAGTAGAGAAAGAATGTGAATGTGTTGCCTAAAAGTGAGACGAGAGAACAGTGTGAATGTAATAGCATTTCTATTTCAAACATACGGAACATCGTATGACTTATTTTAAAAGTGGGGATAAAAATGTTTTTGGTGCAAAATCACGTTTTTATGGAGAATTGTTATAGAAGAGTGAGTAGAGAAAGAGATGTGAATGTGTTACCTAAAAGTGAGTAGAGAAAACACTGTGAATGTAATATGCCTGTGTACAAAAAGTTAATCAAATCCTTAGAGCCGTTTCTGAAATACCGGGAATATATACAAGAATTGCTCTGTAGCAGCGGGAATAAAAAATGTTATTTTTTATGTAAAATCGCGTTTTTTCGGGGATGACACCTATAAAGCTGAACCTAAAAAGCAAAACCCTATCTGAAAACAAAATTTGATCGAAATCGTTAGAGCTGTTTCCAAGTTTCACGGAATAAATATATACATATTTATATACAAGAATTGCTCGTTTAAATATATAAGATTATACAGAATTCCTTACTAATAGAAGGATTTTCCCAGAAAATTCAAGATTGGTATACATGCTATGTATTGTGTGAATATATTTAATCTAAGGTACGAGTATTTCAATCAAAATTGTTACCTGAGTAATTTTTGGGAAAATTGAATATTTTAAAATATCTTTCACATAATGGGTAGCAAGGGGTTGGGAGATTTTCTTGAAAATTGAAGTACCAAGTTGATGGTTACCCATTTTTCATTTTTGAGTTACGCTGTACACATACAGACACAGGTTTTCGTAAGTTTTTGAAAATTCAGAAGCCTCAAAACATGTATTTCTAGTGAAATCTATATTCAATACCTTGCATTTACTCCTAAAACAAAACTGGAGCTGAATCACCAAATAAAATGTTTAAAAATGTTACTTAGGCATAAAAGATTTGTCGATTGCACTATATTTCATTTATTTTCTCCATATATCCATGGTAAGCTAATGTGACCATTAAGATTGCATGATCGAGGGTAATATTTTAACACAGTAATAGTGTATGAGACTTATGGAGAGGTACATTTGAATGTGCATATTTAAAGGAAAATATCAGTCAGAAGCATTCTTCTCTCTTGGAAGTTTGAAAAGTGTTGTGATAATCAATTTAAACCGAGACGGTGAGTCAATTAATAACACTACACAACACTTACTTATAGTTTACTGGAACATGTTTCAGAGGCTGACTTTCCTCCATTTATCAACTGGATATCGACTGGTTCTCCCTGGTGTGGATGGTGATGTTTCTTCTGGGGTCTTCTCTGGTGGTGGTTCAAGGAACTTGCTGAAGATATCCTTCTGGGGGATGTTGAAATTGATTACTCTGTTTCATGTTTTCAAAATGAAGATTTATAATCGAAGATCACATTGCAGATATTAACACAGTGTTTACTGTAATCCAAACTAAACTTGGTGAAAAGCCAGTGTGAAAAGATTTTGGAGGAAATAAAAACCAGGTCAAATGAAAAAAAAAAAAACATTATCCATTTGTTAAAACAGAAAAATGTAATATACACCAAGGCAGACAAGGGAACAAAGTAGTCATAATGAACAAATCAGATTACTTAGAAGAAATGCTAAAGGACAGTGAATACAAGTGATCAACAAAAACCCCCTAACCATTTGTATGCAAACTTTTGAGAAAACCATATCAAACTCAAGCATAATACCACACAAATATTTAGTTAAATCAGATAACCTAACCTTAACCAGACTATATGGCTTACCCAAAATACACAAACCAAGCAGGTTTGCCAGGTCTACTGATTTTGCAGATCTCCTGCTTTTTTGCAAATCTACTGATCTACTGCTAAAAACTGAACATGTCAAAATCTCCTTCTTTTTATGTATTTTCCAATTTTAAACACTATTTTCCTTAATCTCTTGAGGGATATAACGTGAAATCACGTCCATTTAAAATGATGGATGAGCGATATGGACGTATATACACGTCCTGTGCATTTAAGCATTTAATCCTTATTTATCCCTTATCCAACTCAACTTATTTTAATTTTCCCTTTATGAAACATTTTAGTAAAGTCTATACACTTTACTGGCTTACCTTAATATGTTCGTTCTGCAGTGATTTACCTCAAAACAGGGATAAACGCACAAGGGTACCTACATGTCCCCATTCGCAAATTCCCTTCTTGCGGCACACGAAACACTTTCGAGATGGGCGGGACTTCTTTGCTGTTGGTGGTATCCTTTTAGGATAATGTTTTCCTTGAAGTCTGAGGGGTGCAGGGGTTTTGGATTTTCAACCCCCAATGTAGTATTGTTCAATTAGGCTGCGAGCTATTTATAGTCGGAAGTCAAGGTCGGTCATTGTCCTGTGTGGGTTTAGAGAGCTCTCCAAACTACCAAACAATTGTATATGGTTATATCCAGTTGGTGCAAAAATACCTTTTTATACCACTTCTCCCTTCAGCTACAAGCAGGAAAGTATATGTATGTATTTCAACAAAGAAAGAAACGGACTCTACTAAGTTACGAAACTCGCGTAAGCAAAAGTTGCACTGTGCCTCTATTCTGATGACTCAAGAGACCACGCATACAGTAGTGCTTTATTACACAGTATGCTGACGCATAAGCCACACATACAATGGGTGTTTCTTTACTGTTTCTTTACGAGAACTTATATTAGATGCGTTCGACAGAGTAAAGTTGACTTTTCACCACAGTGAAACAAAATAGTGCCATTTCAACGTTTTGTAAATACAACTCAACTTTGCTGATGACGTACATTTATACTGCATATAACGAGTTTTATACCAGTTTTTGTTTCATTAAAATAACTTAATATTTACACAAAATACAGCTGTGTATATATGACACACTTTAAATGCCCTACGCTGGATATTGGGTAGCAGTTCTCGGCTTGCGGACGTTTTAAATGGCCATCACTCAAGAGGTTAATATATAAGTCACTCTTCCGAAAAAAAATTTCAGTCAAGGCATTTCCCTCATGTATAAAAAAATAAAGATCAATATTTGTATACATAAACAGTATACCACATCTGTTGTTTCTGCATTGAGAACTATTCTTGACTGTTTCATTAAACCCGAATATTTGAATTCCATTGAAATAGATAAAGCTTACAGGGATCCAAAGGTGTTTCTTCCTGTGGAAAACATGTATTTTGGTGCCAAAGCTCAAATATCTCTGACAAAATCATCCCTGCCCGACAAATATGTTTAATCAAATTACGTTGTGTTGATTTTTACGTTGAGTCAGTTCGTGACATATTAAGTCGTTTTTCATTAAGTGATCCTCTTTTTACAATGTTGGAAGTGTTAGAACCAGCTAAAATCCAAGCAGTTCAGTCAATTGCACTACTTGCTTCTGGGTTTCCTAATTTGGTGAAAGTAGAAGAAATCCAACAAATAGAAACAGAATGGAGGCTATTGCACAATACTGACATTGCATGTGGCAGTAACTTTGGAGCAAATATTAATTAAATTATTATTATTATCATCATCATCATCATCATCATCATCATCATCATCATTATTATTATTATTATTATTATTATTATTATTATTATTATTATTATTATTATTATTATTATTATTATCATCATTTTCATTACAGTCATAAATATGTATATGCTAAGCAAAATTGCTGGTTAAAAATCTACTGTTTTTTCCTGCTTTTTTCAAATCAAATCTTCTGCTTTTACTTTGGCTGACACGGCAACACTGAAACCAAGCATAGCAATCAGACCTATAGTCAGCAGCATAGACCCACCAACTTACAAACTGACAAAATGGCTAACCAACAAATTCAACTCATTCCCTAAATTCGACAGCCTGGGCATCAAAAACAGTTATGAACTGATAAAACACATAAAAGACTTTGAACTAACAGAAGAGGACACCCTTGTCTTGTTTGATGTCAAGTCACTATTCCTCAGTATACCACTAAAACCACCAGATCAAAAACTGGCTCAAGTCAATTGGTATGTCATCACCAGAAATTACAGACTACATAGAACTCACCAAACTATGCACAGAACAAAATTTCCTCCAGTTCCAGATGAAATATTTCCTTCAAACTTCAGGTTTAGCAATGGGCCACCCTCTCTCACCCTTCTTGGCAGAAATTTACATCAGCGCATTAGAAATAAGGATCGCCAAAGGTTTCATGTGGATGTTCAAACTCTGACAGTGGTATGTAGAGGACATATTTGCAATAGTCCCAAAAAACATATCAGTGATGCTCTAAAACTCCTAAACATCCAGGAAAAAGCAAAAGTTCACTGTGGAATTGGAAAATGATGAGAAACTGTGGATTTACAAATTTGGATTTACAAATAACCAAAAACAAGAATAGAATAAACTTCGACATTCATAGAAAATCAATGCAGACAGACAACTACATAAAAGCTTATAATTACAATCCAAGAAGTCAAACAGGCAATCCTCAATAGCTTAACACATAGATTGGTGAACATTCCCCTTCCAGCAGAAGAATACAAAGTAGAATATTGCAAAATAATCAAAATAGCATGAAAGAACGACTTTTGCATATCATTAGTAGACAAAAAGGTGAAACGAGCAGAAACAAAAAAGTTACTAAAAGAAACTACAACACTCACAGCAGCAGAAACAAAAATGACATTAAAAAAAATTTGCATTCCATCCTTGGGCCTTTGAAAAATTCAAAAAAGTTTTCAAAGAACAGAACATTCAGCCAGCACCAGTGAACCAAAACTCCATATAAGATCTGAGCTCAAACATTAAAGATGCCATCTCAACCAATAAAAAGACTGGCATATGCCAAATTGAATGTGACTAATGAAGTGTATATAGGAAAAACCAAAAAGAAATTTAAAAATAAGATCCAAGGAACACTTAAGAACGTAAAAAATAAACGCTTGGAAAAATCAGCAGTTGCCACTCATTTTTGGACAAAAAACCACAACATAAAGCCAGAACCGAAATTCCTCAAACACACAATGTGGGAACAAATCTTCATTGTGAAAAATAGAGACAGAGTATTCAATTTCGACATTCCCCAGAAGGATATCTTCAGCAAGTTCCTTGAACCACCACCAGGAAACCTCAGAAGAAGCATCACCATCCACATCAGGGAGAACCAGTCGATGTCCGGTTGATAATGGAGGAAAGTCAGCCTCCGAAACATGTTCTGGTAAATTATCAGTAAGTGTTGTGTAGTGTTATTAATCAACTCACCATCTTGGTTTAAATTAAGTCAGATGGAATGTTTGACAGCTGAAGTAGGCATATTCCCAGCTTTATTTTCAGCAATTGTAATTGTCTTATAAAGCATTCAGTTGTAAAATTGCAACCATACTGCAGCATTCTTACGACGGCGGGAAAAGTTAAAGCCTATATAGAATAAAATTACCAATTTAATTTGCAACTCTAGAGGATAAGCCTTATCAGAAGGAAAATCCATTAATTTGCATAATTTTAATTTCACCCAGGTTGTATAAATAATGATGTTCCTGTTAAAAAAAAACACACACATTGAGTGGGATTTGATCTAGGTTCAGACCACAACTGTTGATTAGCAGTAACATGCTTTAACGAGTTCAGCTATACCAAGCATTGAAACCAGATGTTGCTGATTAAGCTTATATATGTAAGCAAAGCACTTGACACTGGAATTGTTTTCACATTTAGTACACAACTTAATCAAAACATGATAAGAATATATTTCTACAGGTGCACTGAAGTTGAATTTACAGTATTTGCCCATTAATGTAGAAGAATTGCTAAAATATTGCTTTTCAAACCTGTGAGGTGGTGCTGATGGCTGCCTTCTGAACAGAAAGGGAAGGATATAATAAATTTCAATCTCATTATGTAAGAATGCCTGAGAATTAGATGACCCTTTATGCAGGCCTCACTGAAGTTGGGTATTTGCTTTTGTGAAAGATAATACATTGCAATGGTCTCATCTATAGAGGCTATGTAACAATAAAACAAAAAACAAAAATGAAAGCTGCTCACATTTAGTCCAGAATATAATTACATAAGAAGGGTTCACAGATACATTGAAATTATTATTATTATTATTATTATTATTATTATTATTATTATTATTATTATTATTATTATTATTATTATTATTATTATTATTATTATTATTATTATTAATATATATTATTATTATTATTATTATTATTATTATTATTATTATTATTATTATTATTATTATTATTATTATTATTATTATTATTATTATTATTATTATTATTATTATTATTATTATTGTGATTGTGATTGTGATTGTGATTATTGTTATTCTTAGTGTTAGTGTTATTCTTAGTGTTAGTGTTATTCTTAGTGTTAGTGTTAGTATTATTATTAGTATTATTATTAGTAGTATTATTATTAGTAGTATTATTAGTAGTAGTATTATTAGTAGTAGTAGTAGTATTAGTAGTAGTAGTATTATTAGTAGTATTATTAGTAGGAGTACTAGTACTAGTATTACTATTATTATTTTCTCTTTTTTTAACAGGTATTCCTTCAATTACATGAATACCACAAATACATACTTGAAACTCTTTTTGAGTACACAAACTTGTAACCAGCATTTCAAAACTTGGTCAGGGTTACTCTGCCACCCTGGCAACGTGACGAGCATTTAAAATGTGGGATGTATAAAGCACAACATCTAGCATTGCATACACTGTGTCAACGTGGTTTCTTTTTGCTTTGTTTCATAGCATCCTCTTGAACTCATGTTTGTTATTTGCTTAGCACATATTCACAAAAATCAGAATACTTCAATCGGTCAATTTGAACATGAAAATTAAGAAGTATACCATGATTATAAATATTTTGAAATGTAAAAGGTTTTAACATAGGATGAATTATTTAAATTCTGTTTTGAACTGGCTGCTATATATACAGGTGGTCTAGGGCAACTGGATATACTCTGATCAGTAATAGAAGTGTGCCATTTAGTAAGAATGGAGATGCATGTTGAGTAGGGTGACACAATAGTGGATCATTTAGTGAAATTTTTCTGGTACCTAAATAATTTTTCAGTTTTGAAATTTTAACATCTGGGAATTATAGCTAGGTTTAATTGGTTCTTTCAAAAGTTACAATTAAATTATAGTATAAAAAATTAAGAATATTTAAAGCCTTTAACAAAAATAAATAATTTGCAATTGAAAGTGGTAATTTACCAACAGTTGACCAATGTGCCCCAGTTGTTGAACAGACATTAATCTAGTGCTTGAGCACAATGCACATTAGGACATGCATAACAATTAAGGTGATACTTATGATTATTCCCTTTTATTAAAATAGCAAATTGTCTACAATACAATAATGATAACATGATTTGAAAACAATTTAAAGAGTTATTTGTACTTGACATGGTACTTTTCTTTAACATCAATTTTATGCAAAAAGTGTCATCACATTCTGTCCTAAGTATTCTGAATAACTAGGTTGTGGTAGAACTGATATTACATTCCTCCACAAAAAAGTGATTTTTCTGTAATTCTGTAATTTGTATTGGCTGACTTGCACCCCATAACTTTGACTTCACACTGGTTTTGTATTTCTTGAACTACACAAACATATCTGTAGGGAACAGTGTTTTATTATTTTTCCTGATATAACTCAAATGAATACAAGAGCACACGGAATAACACTGTTCGTTCTTTCTTGGTAGGTTTAGCTCATCACCTGACTCATCATCTCTACTTATTAACTGGGCTAGGTCTGCATGTACATTATCTGAGGAATATTGTATCTGAGCAATATTGTAACAAATGAGAACACCAGCTACTACTTACCACACTTTGTCTTCTAATCGGCTAGTGTAGCGCTAACATGACACTTAAGTCACTATTGCACAAACTCAGAGCAACACAACTTATCCATCAAATCGAATCACAACTGAACTGTTGGTTCACAATTGCTGTCCACTCAACGCTTTGTAAACGTTTTAACTGTCTGACTGACTCACTCCTTAACTGTTCCCTGGTTTGTTTGTTTGTTTGTTTGTTTGTTTGTTTGTTTTTTTTGTTTTTTGTTTTTCCCCTTCTCGAGTGGAGGGAAAATCCATTTATGGAGTTCCACTGTACTGGGAGGCACAGTGGGAACTGTGAGTTCACCCGAAGGTACTACACACTAAAAAAAAAAACCTCCACCGGAGAGAATTCGAGGAAGGATATCCGGCAGTACCGCGAATCGCACCTGCGGATTCAAAGGAGAATATGTGTTGGCTGGCCGTGTGGCCGTAGCCGGGTGAAATTGGGTGGCCGGACGTAAACATGACCGAGGCCCTGTCTACGCCCTGGCGAAGTCATGGTGTGGGATTAGTTAAGGATTAAGGTTCGTTTCCGGATGGAAACGCCGTCGCGGTGTTACATCCTGAAACATGAGGACATAGAATTAATTTGGAGAGACTTAAACTTAGCAGTATTCTTTGTTTCTAATCTGACCTCCAATAGGGGAGTGCGTCTTATTGAATTGTATTAATGGGCGCATGTGTATGCGTCAGTCAATGTACACTAGTGTATATAGAATATATAGAAATAGTTTAGTGATTAGTGCCGCAAATAGTTGCGTCAGTCAATTGTATTCCTACTTGAGTTTTTAGTATTGTCTGCGCTATAGCTGCGTCTTAGTATTTTAGTGCTTAAGTTTTACACAAATTGTTTGGGCTTATATTTATGCTAATTTATTTTGTAAATCATGTCCAGAAGTTCTTAGCTTGTGTCAATATTACTGGGGGTTGCGTCCCCCTTGGGCCGCCTTGACTAGGTGTGAGGACTGCTAGACTGCCAACGTCAAGTCGTGCCTCAAGTCATGGGTAATAATGTTGCTTCTATGGAAGTCTTATTAGTGCTTCGAGATATTCTTGAATGTCGATTTCGGGATCCCCCAGGCTGAAGGTTCTGTCGAATAACGACAGCGGTCTTTTGTGTTTATTATGCAATGTTTCCTAGTTGCCCAATCGCTGGATTAGGGCATTGCCGTTTTTGTCTTTACGCTTGTATACGTTAAAGCTTAAGCTTTTTATAAATTCTTCGATGGTGTGCAGTTTTAACTCTTTGTGTAAGAGATAGGCCGGTGCTACCGGCGGTTGTTTCGCTATTATTCTTATAATTCTGTTTTGGAGCGTTTGTAATTTGTTTACGTGTGTTTTGGCAGCATATCCCCATTACCGGGGCTGCGTACGTTATTATTGGTCTTAGGAGTGTTTTGTATAGAGTAAGACCCATGTTTATTTTGAGTTGGCTATTTATGTTGATTATTGGGTATAGTCTATTTAGCTGAGCGTTTGCCTTGGCTCTGATCTTGGAGATGTGCTCGCTCCAAGTAAGGCCTTGGTCCATAACTAGAACTAGACCTAAGTAGGTCACTTGGTCCTTCCAGTCGATTCCTTCGCCTTGGTACATTAGCGGCTGGAGGACACGCTGATTCTTCCAATGTAGGATTCTTTTGGTGAAAATTATTGCTTGAGTTTTTCGTGCGTTTACTTTTATTCTCCATTTGGAGAACCAGGGCTCAAGCGTATTTAAGGCATTTTGGAGCCGTTGATGGATAATGCGTGGTTGGGTGGACTGTGTTACTAGGGCAGTATCGTCTGCGTAGATGTATTTGTCCGTTCTTATTAAGTTGGGCATGTCATTAATGTAAAGGTTGAATAGTGTCGGCCCCAACAAACTTCCTTGTGGGACACCGGCTCTAATCTGCTTCACGCTCGATACTGCTTCCTCTACCGTAGTGCGAAAACGCCGCTCAGTGAGGTAATCCCTAATTAGAGCTATTGCCGTATCGGGGAAGGCGTAGTCTTTTAGTTTCTTAATTAGTCCCGCGTGCCAGACTTTATCAAAAGCGCGTTCTATATCCAAATAAAGGGCGCCTGTTGATTTATTCGTGTTATAGCCATTCGTTATTTGCTCAGTCATTCGCAGTAGTTGTAGTGTGGTAGAGTGTTGGGCTCTGAACCCGAACTGTTCGGGAATAAGTATTTTATGTTTATGTATGTGTTTGTTGATTCTTTTGAGTATAACTTTTTCTAGCACTTTACTTATGGTGTTTAGTAAGCTAATTGGCCTGTAATTTATTGGAAGTGCCAGATTTTTATTTGCTTTGGGGAATAGAAGTATTTTGGCTTCTTTCCAACTTGGAGGAAACCTGCCATTTTGTAACGTGTAGTTAAATATGTCCGCTATAAGCTTGAGGACTCTGTGCGGGAGATTCTTTAGTACCACATTTGGTATTTTGTCTGGTCCCGGCGCTTTTCTGGTAGGCAGATGCCTAATAATCCATCCTATTTCGCCTGGGTTAGTTTTTCGCAGTTTGTTATGTGTTTGTGTTTGGCCTACGTTTTCGGCTTCGTCTTCTAATTCTCGTGTGAAGTCGTTTTGCCCGATTACCGGGTTGAGGGAGAACACATTTTCTAATGTGACCGCAAAAGCTTCAGCCTTTGCCTGGGGTGTTTCGGCTATAGTATTGTTGTGTTGAAGGGGGGGAATACTTGTGCGCGTTTGCGTTAGGCATTTGGCTATTCGCCATATTGTGTTTTGTTGGGGATTTAGGTTTTGCAATGTGTCGTTCCATTGGTTTTGGATGAACGTTTGTGCGCGTTCATTGACTAAATCCCTGGCTTCGTAGTATTCAGTTCGGTGTATTATATTTCTTGTTTTCTGCCATTTGCGTCTGGCTTTGTTTCGTGCTTTCTGTAGCACCTTTATGTCATGTGGAAATCTGGCGTTTCTAACCTGTTGTTGCCTTAAGGGCACGCAGGCCGTGGTGGCTATCTTTATTGCCATTTCTAGTTTGTTTATAGCTACGTCCTGCTCTGCTGCGGAGGTTACTTGCAGCTCTGGCAGGTAGTAGTCTACCGTATCTTTGAATGTTTCCCAGTCTACTTGGTTATAGTTGCGTGTTAAAGTAGCTGGTTTAAACGCGATAGGAGCATTGATTGATATCAAGACCGGCAGGTGGTCCGATGTAAGCTCCTGTAGGACTTTAAAGTCAGTGTTGAACGGTATGTTATTTAGCAGGGCGATATCTAGGACGTCCTGCGCGTGATTTGGCATGTGCGGAGTGAACGTTGGTTCATCCGGGCCAGCGATCAGAAAGTTGGTGTTTATAAAATTCAGTAATTTCGTCCCTTGTGGGTTTGGATTTACGCAGTTCCAGAGGTAGTGCTTACAGTTATAGTCTCCTGCAGCAAGTACTCTGGGTCCTAGATTCATTATTTTGTTTATATCGCTTGTGTCTATATCCCCAGGGGGGTTGTAGACGGCGGCTATGACTATATCCGTGTTGTGGATGTTCAGTGGTTTCGGCGCGAATTAAGTTAGGGGAGTTGATTCTATAATGGTTAATGTTTGCCTGAATGACTATGGCCGTGCCCCGTCCCCTGCGGTCTCTGTCATTTCTATATACTTGGTATCCGGGAACAGAAAAACGGTGATTTTGTTTTAGATGTGTTTCATTAAGTAACGCGATTTGTATCGAGTACGTTTGGAGGAAATCTGCAAGCTCTTTAATTCTTTTTCGAATGCCGTTGCAATTCCAGGTGATAATTCTAATGGTGTCGGAATTACCCATGACCGTATTGGCGAATGCTGTTAATTAGTTCGGCTATGTGGTGTGCAGTCTGTATTATGTCTGTCCCGGGTTGTGTGATGATGCCACTTAGAAATCGCAGGTCATCCTCAACAAGGTCAAGAGGCACTCTGTGTGCTGACATACCTAGTACTTGTACTAGTGATCTCAACGCCTTTGAGGGATCACGCTGCTTGTGGGGCTGGAGCGACTTTGCAGCTTGGTGAGGCCTAGCTGTCTGAGAGGGGCCTGCCTGGGAGGGGAGAGTTTCTGGTTGTCGAGGGTGTCGCTCGCTTCTCGTTGGGCGGTCCTCGGGAGCGACCCGAGGTTGCCCAACCACGGAGGGTTCCTCTACTGGGGCTGGACGCGACCGGCCTTTACGATTCCTGGTGAACCACTCCGTTGGTGCTGCAGCCTGTGAGTAAGTTTGGTGCGTTCTGTGATCTTGGGTTTTGGGAGGCTGCGCACGGGAAGATGGTTTACCCATCTTGTTGCACGCTGCGTACCAAGCGGTGCAACCCCGCCAGGTTGCACCATGGCCCTTGGCGCCGCAAAGTACGCATGTTCGTTCCAGAGGTGGAAAACGGTGCACGTGCCAGAATAGTGGAGCCCTGTACATTTTGCGCAGATAGGGGTATGGGACCTACAGTCTCTTTTCACGTGCCAGAATTGTTGGCAGCGTGAGCATTGCTTAGGTGTTGTGGCCGCCCTATACTCTTCTACGTGGATTCTGAAATGTGCCAGGAACTTAAGATCTAAGATCTTCCTATTCTCGGGGGTGTCCTGCAGTTCAATTAAGAACATGGGCAGGGGGGACCTATCATGAGTGCGCCTTCTCATTTGTACGGCTCTAATAGCCTGGAACCCGCATAGTGCCAGGTCTTCCTTAATTTCGTCTCCGGAGAACTCGGCATACAGCCCTTTCACAACGTAGCGGGCTGTTCTTTCCTGGGGCTGGGTGAGCAAGTAATGCTGTATGCCTTTTTCCTTGAGGTATCTTACCAAAATCTGGTAATCACTCAAGGAGAACGTCTTAAACTCAAAGTCTCCGGAGTTACGGGCTGTGTTTACTGTAAAGTTAAATTGGAGGGAGCAAGTCTTGTCTATGTCCTGGTTTATTTGGCGGATCTTCGCGGCCTGGCTTTTGCTGACAAATATAGGCGCTATGTCAGTTTTCTTGGTTAGTTCCTGGACTTGTACGGGGGGTGTGTGTGTGTTTGGTCCTGTGTCAGAAGTGTTGGCCGAGGTGCTGGGTGTTGGTGACGATGGTATAGGAGGAGAGGGTTGCTCAGGTGTGGCCGCAGGTAAAGGGTTTGAAGGAGCCTCAGGTATAGGTTGAGAAGGTGTGGTGGTCTTGGAGCGGGAAGGAGAAGGTGTCTTGGTTTTAGGTAGGTAAGGCACAAGTAAGCCCCTTATATAGGTCCAGTCCATGGCAGAACTTTCTTGAAAATGAAGCTTCTGGACCCTACTGAAAGGAACTCTCGAGTCGCAAACTCTTCACCGCAGTTCTGGGCCGATACCGGACTTATACTCCGGTATTCACCGACGGCTCCCAGTTGGGTAGTACGACGGGTTCCGCATTTATATACAACGGTGACGTTTACACATGCCGTCTTCCAGACGCCAGTTCAGTTTTTACCGCCGAGCTGTTTGCCATCTTTTATTTCTTACTTTTTATCTCCCGGTCAGTTCCTGGACCGTTTATTGTATGTTGCGACTCGCTGAGCACTCTTCAGGCGCTGCAACAATTTGTTGGCAACTCGGTATTGATTACTAAAATACAGACACTTTTATCTCAGTTGTTATCTCGCGGATACCAGTTCGTTTTTACCTGGTGCCCAGGCCAGGTGGGTATTCCTGGCAACGAAGCGGCAGATGCAGCTGCAGCTGCCAAGTCTGCATGTCGCCTGCAGCAGTATTCCACACGTACGCTCCCTTATATAGACGTTCAGAAAAACTTCCGTCGCCATCTATAATTATGCCGTCTGGCAGGAGTCTTGGGAAGCGTTAGCTGGCACTCAGTTACGGACAATCAAGAACACGGTACAACCCTGACAAACATCTTGCAGGGATTCCAGGCGTGAGGAGGTGATTTTAACCCGCCTGAGGATAGGCCACACTCGAGCCACGCATGCACACCTTTTGCGCGGTGATCCGGAGCCTGTCTGTGCGACGTGCACGGTCCCACTTTCCGTCGCACATGTCCTTCTTGATTGTCCACGTTACGCTCGTGAGCGCCAGTTTTATGGCCTGGGTGTTACTCTGCACTCCGTTTTAGGCAATGACCCAGTAGCTGTAGCTGCAGTACTGCGGTTTGTTGCCAAAATTAATTTTAGTAAGGAGGTGTAAGATGTTTTTTATATTGGCGGATTTAGAATTTTAGGGTGTTTTACTTCTGGTGTTTTTAGCTTTTTAACAGTATTACTAGATTACCTTTTTAGTAAAATAAGTTTCTAGCTGTTTTAACTGTCATTTTTAGTCCTCTTAACTTCCGTTTTTAGTTATTTTAACTTTCATGTTTTAACTTTTTAGTGGTGAGATTTTATTTTGGACTTGGGGCACTAATGACCTAGTTGTCGACGGGCCCTTAAACCACATTACTCACTCACTCGAGTCGCAATATTGGGACACAATGGCCATTGTGTTGGTTGGCTATTGTCTGCCAAGGGAACTGGCCCGGCAGGTAAAAGGTCAGGCTGGTGTGCACCAACCCCTATCTTGAGTTATTGGCAACCAGTTTTACAGCTGCCATGATTATCTTCCGATGTTTTGCTCTCTTCACATTTCCTTTTTATGGACTGTGATTTAGTTGTGGGTTATCTTGGCAGTCTTTGTTTTACATTTTGCAGCTTATTTTGCTCTCTCCTTTTGTTTAGTTTTATTCTTCCTTTTCTTTCCAGTGTTTTAGTCAGTCAAAAGACGTAGCTGCACGGGGTAGTGTAATTTTTTTCTTGCTACTGTGGCTTCTCTGGAGCTTCTGTTTGCCAGATTATACTGTTTGCAAAGGCGTCACTGTTACTCTGAAGTTGCATGGTGTAGAAATAACTTTTGAGTTAGCTCTTGTAGTTGTTGCATGTTCATTCTTATCAGTTATGCAAATGTGGACCAAGCTACTCCTCTTGCCTAAAATGCCAAGGTTGCTCTTGTTGGGTCCATGGTGGTTTGCAAATCTGATATGTGGTTCATCATTTTTCATCAGCTGTATCTGTTTTTGAACATTTTGAATGCTCTGCATAATCCTTATGTAAAGCTTCAGCCACAGCTTGAACAGCTTCTTTGCTGACTCTTTACCATTCCATACTCCTCCATTTGCTACTTCTCTAAACCTTTCAGCCCTTCCTGATTCTACGTATAGATGATGCTCAGCAGAAAGGCTAGCAGATTTGCAAGTTACATTTGAATTACAAGATTCGTGACTCATACAGCATTCATAATCCACATCATAGAGGTTATATGGATATACCTAGGCTACATTTACAAAATCCATTTTTAATAGTATCTGCAGTAGCTCTCTCTTCCAGTGTTTTCTCTAGTGAAGAACCAAACAGTGCTTATTATCATTAATTTGTTTTTGCTTCCATTTTGCTACAAGATTTGAAAAACCTGCTGTCAGGCTTTGAAAGACATAAGGAAATTGCAGCAGATGAGTTGTATTAGGCAAGAGGGCGTACAGAAAAATGCCATTATCAGCATACAGTTTGCTTACATTACATGTAAGGTGAGATCAGTGACTTCCAGTTAGAAATAAAACTGATAGCTTAACTTCATGCTTTCTGATCCGAGGAATGAAAATATTAGTCGCATAACCATAAAATGCTTAACCTGTCATCAATCCACTTTCAGCTCTTCCTAGATACCACTCATGATATACATTCTGCACAATGTGACCTGGAACCCTTTCATATGGATATATTATCATAAGGGAAGAATAACACTGCATACCTGGAATGTAGCTAACACAGTAATCGTCTCCTTGTTATTTCCAGATTTAATTTCATAGAAGTTATAGTAACTTTTCAGGCCTAAAACAAGGCCTGTTTTTGGAGATGTCAAGAAAATTATTTTTGTTGTTTAACGACGCTGTCAATTGCCAGGATCACATCAGGGTCGCCGGTGTGCCGGAATTTCGTCCCGCAGGAGTTCTTTTACATGCCAGTAAATCTACTGACATGGAGCTGTCGTTTTTAAGCACACTTAAAAACCAGAGATGTCAAGAAGGCAGGTTCATCTGAATGTTGGGTCGTCCTCATAACCTTCAGTCTGAACAAAATTTTTCAGTTCATCAAACCGTGCCCTGATTGCCATTTCTGATACACATGCCTCAAACTTTATTAATTGCATCAACATGTCTTTCTGAAAGTTCAGGAAGCCTTTCCATGAACAATGTAAACTACTTCCTTCCTATTTTGCTGTTCGTAAATGGGTTACATTCAAATTAGATTTGATATATGTGGAGTGTATAAGCCCTTTGGCTTCTCTTCACTGTGATCTTTAATAGATCTATTATGAATACCCTGATCTGTAAGTCCCAATTTAATATAATGCGTTTAATATAACCTATAATTTTCTTGGGTGATGCTGAGGCAATTTGTCCTGGAGTTGGAAGAGCAAACTCCAGATGCCTTATTCTTTCTTGGGCAGTTGCTTCACATTCGCAAAGTATATGCCTTGCTGTATCTTTTCCATCCAAACAGAATCTAGATATGCTCACCTCAGATTTGCCCATCTATAGAGGGCAGTGTCTGGTAAGTAGGCCATTTAAAGTCCTCAACTTCTGTTTACTGAATGTGAGCATCTTTTTTGCACTTTTTGCTGACAGTTCAATGAACTGTTTTGTGTGATTTAGCTTTGAAACTTGTTCCCAATAGCAGCTTGTTTTCTTGCATTTCCAAGCTTTTATCTTTTCTTTGATATAGCATTCTGGTACTCTGGACCATTGAATGGAGTATTAGCCCCTTGTTTGGCTAGGTGATCATAATTTCATTGGAAAGGGTAGAATGAGACTGAAAAATTGAATGCCATGACTGGGATTTGAACCATGGATCTACCAGTTACCGTCTGGCTGCTCTAACCACTAAGCTATCATGGCCAACATGCCGATATGACATTAAATTCTCCAACTTGTATTAGTCGCCATTAAGGCATGTTATCTCAAAGTAAATTGGGATCTCCTGGTGTGGTTTCTGGCTATAGCCTATGTAGTTCTCTTTAGCCTGGATGACTTTTGAATAACTCGTAAACCGTAAGAGATGAACAAAATCTTACCATTCAAAAAATGTAGATCTTCCTAAAACACACAATTTATGTCTAAATAAATTTTTTTGTAGAGTGAACCATTTTGGAGATATTCCTTGTTATGTGTGTCAGTTTCGGAAAACTTAAAACTTTGGTGAAATGGAACATCGTTGTTCATTTTTACTTTCTCTACCTTTAAGTAGAAGGAAGTATTGTATTCCACCCAGAAATTCGATGTCGAGATTTCTCCGGAAATATATGTTTTGAGACCCTCTGAATCCAAAAAAGCATTTTTAGAAAAAGGTATGTGTGTGTGTTTGTCAGTCTGTGGGCAGCATAACTCAAAAATGAAAAGTCGGTTAAAAACTAAACTTTGTATTTAAGTTTAATGTCTTTCAAGGATGTGACACGAAGATTTTAACAAAATAGTCCCACCCTAACCTATCCTTTACATGGAAAATTTTCAAAAATTTTGATTTTCTTGAAAATGAGATTTTGATTAAAATGTCATATGTTTAAGATATTTGTATGAAAAATGGAATGTATATTTTGAATTTTCTGGCTATAGCCTATGTAGTCCTGTTTACTCTGGGTGACTTTTGAATAACTCGTAAACTGTAAGAGATAGACAAATTCTTAATATACAAAAAAATGTAGATCTCACTACAACACACAATTTATTTCTGAATAAATTTTTTTGTTAGAGTAAACCATTTCGGAGATATGGTATTTGAGTTAGTTTCGGAAAACTTAAAACTTTTGTGAAATGGAACATCGTTGTTCATTTTTTTATATGTGAAGCATGCAAAGAGAACGGGATCTCAAAGCTTTAAAAGATTTGACTATCACTCACAGCCTACTGTATTCCAATATTCCCCTTTCACCTACAAGGAATTAAGCAATAAGATAATTTGTACAAATGCTTATCTCAACTAACACGAAGAAGATATACCTATACTCCATCCAGCCTTAGATCCGCACTTTGTATCCCTCCGCGATAACCTGGTGTTATCACCTGCGACTAACACAAAACAAACACCACGTGGACTCATACCTCGTATTTATGTTGCAATAGAACAATATTTAGTCAGGAATTTTAGAAATATCACGTTACATTTAAGTAGTCTTTACCAGGGTTATCGTACATCTTGAAAACTCATAGATAATTGCCGATATTTAAGGTACTATATTTTATGGTGTGCTTTGGTTTCGGCGTATTGCGAGTTCGTTGTTGATTGCTTGTGTTTACATCAAGTGCGGATCTAACGGTGGAGCGATTATAGGTATAAGAGTTTGTAAGAATGGTTAGTACAAGAGTAGGGAAAGTCATGTGAGTGCAACACATCAGATTTTTTTGTGGAGTGAAGCATTTTGGAGATATTCTTAGTTATTTGTGTAAATTCTGCAATACTTATACTTTTCTCAAGTGGAAGGTCGTTACTCACTTTTTTTAGCTCTTGGCCATGTAAAGAGAACGGAATTTCAAAGCCTTTGTTTAACAACCAACTTTAAAAGATTTGACTATCGCTCAAAGCCTACTGTACTTCCATATTCCCCTTGCACCTACTAGAAAATCAGTAATAAGTTAATTTCTGCTAATGTGTACTTGGACTAATATGAAGAAGATACAGGAATAAGAGTTTGTAAGAATAGTTAGACAATATTAGAGAAAGTCTGAGTGCAACACCTCTAATTTTTAAGGTTAAAGTTTACTTTAGGAATCTGTACTTCAGAAATGTTTGTTTAATAATTGAATCGCTAATGTAACTTTGGTAATCAAACATACAAAATAGATATAATGCATTTGTACAAGTCAACTAAACACTCTCCATAACCTTATTCACCACATATTAGTGAATGCTGCTTGACTCCGTGATTTCATATCGGACTGAATACAAAATAATACTGGTATTTTTTTGGAATCAAAATTGAGCTTTAAAGACAATGATTGCTATTGCATAAGTAAGTGATTTAAAGTACTTCATAGCCTCACTCACTACACACTAGTGAATGCTGCTTGGCTCTGTAATTTTATCATAATCTGACTGAATACAAAATAATATTGATCTTTTTGAATTCAAAGGAGGCTAAATGGCAATGATCACTATTGCGTAAATAAGTGATTTAAAGTATTTCACCACACACTAGTGAATGCTGCTTGACTTTGTAAGTTTATCATAACCTGACTGAATATAAAATAATGATGTTTTTGAAGTAGTTCATGCATGCAGCTGATAGATAAATCAATTATTTTGATTGCTCATATTATATAATTGAAATTATGAGTAGGTTGTAACAGTTTCATTTCATAGATTTTCACTTGGAACATGTTTTGAAGATGTTTGTCTCCATTGCGACCTGTATGCTCACTGGAAGGGGATCTGCTAATTCAGTGTCAGTTGTACTGCAGTTGTGTAGTAGAAAACTTGGCTATGTTATCCGCTAGTGGAATTTCAAACTTATTACTCTGTGTCCATTTCTTGATTATGTGATTTTTTTCACTAATGTGAGTTCTGCTGGTATTTTGGCATGTTTTAACAGTTCAATTTTCCATTCAGTGTTCTGATCTGTAGATCAAAAATGGTGTGCTACTGCAGATTTATCTGTTTATTTAAGTTATAAATTTCTTTAGCACTCCTTTAGCTGGTTTGTAGATTTGTGTTGGTTTTATGTACAAATGTATGTTTCATTGCAGTCTTTGCAATCAAACTGGTAAATCCCTGATTTCCTAGTGTTTGGTATAGTGTCCTTTAGCAGATGATGAAGTTTGTTACTGGAGTTGTGGTTATTGCCTGGAGCCAATTTTATGGCATATTCTAGAAAAAGGTGATTGAGCTGTTATGAATTTTTGGATGGAATATGAATGTATTGCATCTTTTTGGGAAAATAAGTCTGCTGTTGAGAGTGGTGATTTCCAACTAGTTCTGTCTTATGTGTTAGTATGACCTCTACATCTGTGCTGAATACATTTGGTATGGGTAGTTTTTGAATATATTGATACTTCCTGTTATATTCATTTTCTTGGAGTGATAAGAGAAAACTTAATAAGTTGTAGTGGTATGTTGGTGTTACTGAGAGTTCCATGTTGTTGGAGCCATGTATGTATTGCTATATTATTTTTTTTTTTTTTTTGTAGTGTTTAACGCTGCTTTTACTACTATGGCACCACAGGCGGTGACACCGATGATACATGGAATGAAGATGGAACACTGGTGGAATGAGATGGCGGGGGAAACCGGAGAACCCGGAGGAAACCCGCCCCAGTGCCACTTCGTCCACCACAAATCCCACATGCGGTTGTCTGGGATCGAACCTGGGCCGCTTTGGTGAGAGCGAATGGTCTAACCACTCGGTTGTTATGCTTCACATTGTTTGCATTATGTATGTAGCAGTTAAGTTATGCAAGGAGGTTTAAGATATCAGGGTCCACATGAATTGGTTTGCAGGACTTTGTGATTTGGTTACAGGTTTGTGAATCGAAGGAGTCAGAGGCTTTTAGGTTCACACTTGAAAATAACATTTGCACATTTTAAGAAGAATGCACTTTAAATTATTTAGAATTCTAAAAGTTGCTGTAGTTTTACACTTAATATCACTTTAAACGCTTTATGTGTTATTCTTGTAAAGAGTAATTCACATATGACTAAAGTCTTAAGAGCACACTGTATTTCTCACTTATCACTTTCTGTGTAACCTAATACTATTCTATTGTCACAATATTTACTACAAATTGTTCTGGCACATGTTGCAGTTTGAGAATGCTTCACATGTTACTTTTGCAAATGATACCTTCAGAGTGCTTACTACATGTTATTCTGGCAAATGAAGTCTTCAAAGTGTTACTACATGATACTCCGGCAAATGCTGCTTTCAAAATGTGTAATGGATTGGAAATCCTGTATAAATACCGTGGGACAACCTACGCCATGGTGCTCCCACCAAGCATGACTCTTATTGTCTTCAGATTCACCCTTTGTAAAATGCTATGTTCTCTTTGGCTCTTGGTTTGTGTTTTAAATATGAGTAATATGAATATTGTTGGCATACCCGTGTGATGAATGGCGTCATTTTGCTATTTTATATTTTCAACGACCTAAATCTGTAAACCCGCTAATCTTGCAGAATTCTCTGCATAACTATGCTATTATTTAATGACAAATACTTATACAAATTAAAATATGGATACATAAGTTCAATTATTTTTCAGATGAATAAGTTAGTGAAAATTATTCCAAAGATGTAGATAATTCTGAACATGGTAATTGAAAATATGAATAAATTAATGTTTTATACAAATTGATTCCTTCTCTAAAAGGTGTAGCTGAAAATAATGCTACGAAGTGAAACTAAGGTGTCACCACTCCACTCACAATTTCAATTATGTTAAAAGATTTCTCTGTTTATAATTACTTCTAATAGCTTACATCATATACTTTGATAAAATGCTCTTGAAGCTAGCAATTCTTCAAAGGTGATTTATTTTTCCTTTAATTCCTTTCTAAACAATTATATAGCCTTTTTAAAATATGTACTTCTTTAGGATGAGGGCTGGAAGCTTAATCGAACCAATTACTATCAAGAAGGCTGGCTGGCTACTGGAAATGTGCGTGGCATTGTCGGAGTCACATTCACAACATCACATTGCAAGAAAGCAGTGGATTTTCCCACAAGGACAAATTACAACCTAAGAGGACACCGTTCAGATGTAAATATATATCCTTTAGCTTTTATCATTATTTTTATAATTTTAATTATAATTATTAGATATGTATTGAAGTTTTCTTTTTATAGAAAATATTCATTATTATCAAGTGCAAAAAAAAAAGTATTAATTTGTTTTACATTCTAAGAGACACTGTCAACAAGGATGTTTAGACAGTGTGTCTAGGCATTATTTAACCCATTAAAAATAACAGTATCTGAATTGTATTCAGTTTTAGACACTGCATATCAAATGGTTTAGACCAGCCCCGTGCCACCCATGGCCCTCGGGTCGAATGTGGCCTGCAGCCCACAGTTTTGCAGCCTGTGGATACTAATAGTATAGCAACCAATTCCTGTGTGAAATTTTGCACAATAATGCAGACATGATGCACTAGCGACTCTGGTGAAAACTTCAAGATTATGATCACAAGCAATGCATCTATTTGGCCCTGTTTAGAGCTTCAAGGTTGGGGAGATATTGTTATATTTGCCATTTACCAGTCTGTTGTCCTATTTTTTGCTGCATATGTGACAAATCATTTTAGGATAACTAACTGCAGTTCCTGCTGCTGCCTTTCCCATATATGTTGCAGATTCAGTAAAAATTACTTAACATTGTCATATCGACACCATATGGCCACAGTATCTGCATTATTTGATTAAATGACCTGGCAATGGTCACATGGTTTGCAGCAGGCATGTTGTAGCAGGCCAGTAGAAAAGATGACTGAAATTTGGAATCATTATTGAAAACTCCTACAGCATTCCCAGTTTTCCTGCCAGTAGAAACTGGAGTTTCATCCATGCTCACCAGGGCCCTAATGACCAAGTTGTCGACGGGCCCTTAAACCCAACACACTCACTCACTCCATGCTCACCAATAATTTTTCATTAGCACAGTTTCTTCATAGCACTTGGGAAGGTAATGTTTTTGCAAATTTGATTTATCAGGCGTGTCAGTATGTGTATGTTTTGTCAGAAATGTTTTAAACTAAGGTTGGTTCACTTTCAAAATGGGTATGTCCATTAATTTAGGAAATTGAAGCTATTAACAGTGAAGCAACAAGATTCTAAAGTAAGAACAAATTAGAAACTAAAAACTTCACTTATCTTAGTAATGTTGCAAGTTATTTTTTCAAACACTGACTCGAGTTTCGAGTTGACTCCAACTCATTCTCAAAGCTATACAAACAAATTCGTTACCAAAGCTACAATCCTTCATTTTTTTCTGAAAACAAAAAACATAGATACTGATTGAGAGGTAAAAACACCAACAGTAAGTTTGTTGGCATAAATAAATAATAGATACTGATGTTCATTTAATTACCAATCTCTGAAAACAAAAATTTATAAATAGAATCTATAGAAGGTAATTCAAAGTTCATTACACGGTTCCTGTTTTTTAAAATAAAAATTTTTTCCCAAACCATTAAGTCTATAGGTCCACTTAATTGTTTTAACAATTTAACTTCTGGATTAATTTCATGATTAAATGACCAAAAATGATCTGCCACAGCTGATTTATCAGTTTGTTTATATTTAATATTTCTAAAATGCTCTTTTATTCTGGTTTCTAAATGACGTTTAGTTTTACCACTATAAACCTTATCACAATCTAAACACCTAAATTGATAAATGCCAGATTTTTTATAATTTGGTATTTTATCTTTTTTAGAAAAATTTAGTAAATTTTGTATATTAAATTTATTTTGAGGGACCAAATTTATTCCATATTCTTTAAAAATCTTTGTAAATTTTTTATTGGCCCATGGATGGTGAGTAAACTTTTTAAAAATACAATTATCTTTTATTTTTTTGAGGGTAGAAATTTCTTTAACAGCTTTTTGATACTTAATGGTAATTTTTTTCAACAAACTTCTGGCTTGGCAATGAGTAGTCCACTTTCGCCATTTCTTGCTAATCTTTTCATGAGCTTTTTTGAAACTCAAATTATAAAATCAGTCCCTCTAATTTTTAAAATATGGTATAGATATGTGGATGACATTTTTGCTGTTGTCCCTAAAAAACAGATAAATGATGCTTTAAAACTTTTAAATTTACAAGATAAAGCTATACAATTTACTTTGGAAACTGAAAATAATGGATCCTTTCATTTCTGGACTTAAAAATTAAAAGACAGAACAATAAATTGAATTTTGGTATTTACAGAAAATCTACTCACACTGATAATTACATAAAAAATAAAAGTTTTAATCCTTTTGCACATAAATTTGCTGTTTTCAATAGTTTAATTTATAGGTTAATAAATACACCCCTTAATAAAGAAGAATTTGATACAGAATATAAACACATTATTAAAACTGCAGTAATTAATGGTTTTAATACAGATTTTATACATAAAAAGATAGAGAAATTTAAGTATCAAAAAGCTGTTAAAGAAGTTTCTATCCTCAAAAAAATAAAAAATAATTGTATTTTTAAAAAGTTTCCTTACCATCCATGGGCCAATAAAAAATTTACAAAGATTTTTAAAGAATATGGAATAAATTTGGTCGCTCAAAATAAATTTAATATACAAAATTTACTAAATTTTTCTAAAAAAGACAAAATACCAAATTATAAAAAATCTGGCATTTATCAATTTAGGTGTTTAGATTGTGATAAGGTTTATAGTGGTAAAACTAAACATCATCTAGAAACCAGAATAAAAGAGCGTTTTAGAAATATTAAATATAAACAAACTGATAAATCAGCTGTGGCAGATCATTTTTGGTCATTTAATCATGAAATTAATCCAGAAGTTAAATTATTAAAACAATTAAGTGGACCTATAGATTTAATGGTTTGGGAAAAAATTTTTATTTTAAAAAACAGGAACCGTGTAATGAACTTTGAATTACCTTCTATAGATAGTATTTATAAATTTTTGTTTTCAGAGATTGGTAATTAAATGAACATCAGTATCTATTCTAAAGTAAGAAACAATTAGAAACTAAAAACTTCACTTATCTTAGTAATGTTGCAGTTCTTTTTGCAAAAAACTAGTTTTTAGTTAGTTTTTAGTTTCTAATTTGTTTCTTACTTTAGAATCTTGTTGCTTCACTGTTAATAGCTTCAGTTTTTCTTATCAGTATCTATGTTTTTTGTTTTCAGAAAAAAATGAAGGATTGTAGCTTTGGTAACAAATTTGTTTGTATAGCTTTGAGAATGAGTTTGAGTCAACTTGAAACTCGAGTCAGTGTTTGAAAAAATAATTTGCAACATTACTAAGATAAGTGAAGTTGTTAGTTTCTAATTTGTTCGTACTTTAGAATGGGTATGTCCACTGAAACTAATATTGTGCACAAATCCTCACCATACACTGAAAATTTGGAAGGTTCTGGTGAAGTACTTGGCACTGGATCATTAATAAAAGATTATTTTTTTGTAATGTGTGAAGTAGCTGCCTTATGTTTCTTGCTGCTTAAATGTTGTGTTGCTTTAGGACTGTTGGTTTGCCATTGTAGCTTTGCCACATGGTTGACAATATAGGATTTTACCATCACAATTGAAAATATCCTTAAATTCTGCTACATATTGCTGCCCACAGTAACTTGCACTACTTTTCAGCTCGGGCCGGTTTAATCCACTGTGAAATCAAAACTGTTGATATGTTACTTTCCAATGTCACAACAGAATGAGAAGCTTGTATAAATTATTTATTTATGCCAACAAACTTACTGTTGGTGTTTTTAAACACACAAGCCGTGTGTGGGCAAAGTTTGAGAGGTAGAACTGGAACTTAAAAATTCAATGCCACAACTGGGATTTGAACCACAGACCTTCCGCTTACCGGGCGGCTACTCTACCACTGAGCTATTGTGACAAACTGCCAGAATGGCATTAAATTCTCAAACCAGTTCGTATTTCTCCTGGTAAACCACAAAGGCAGTCTCACATCAGAGACAAATTACCCCAATGGTGACTTACTATTGTAAGTACTTTATATCCCAGGATTAAATAAGCTTCAGATGGTAATTATTATTTATTTATGCCCGGTAAGCGAAAGGTCTGTGTTTCAAATCCCAGTTGTGGCATTGAATTTTTAAGTTCCAGTTCTACCTCTCAAAGCTTGTATAAACCTCGCGGATTCACAAATGACTAATTAACAGTATAGTTTAATGGCCACCTGCAAGTGTAAGTCTATAGACTAGCAGCCTGTGAAGCGATGATAGATATTTGATCAAGCACATGGCAGTGGAAGAATTCCATGTTCTTATCTTGAGGAATCAAGTAGCTTGAGAAAGCAGGATGTTCATATTTTCTTCCAACTGAAGGGATACTATAGCTAACATCAGTTCTTCCAGTAATGAAAAACAAATTGCAACATTCATGTAATTCAGCATTAAAGAAGTTGGGCGGTGACTTGTTACAAATAATTCTGCTGCTTTTGTGTGACTTTATGTAAGAATGTGAAAATAATTTTAAAAAGAAGTTTCCTTTATGCAGTTTTTGTGTAATTTATGTGAATATCCGAAAATATCTATTTACATAAAAAATTAGAAAATATGCATTTTTATGTGCAATAAATTTGAAATATGTGCTGCAATGTGTATATCCAAAACATGAAACTTGGACACAAGCAAAACATTGCCCACACATGGTTTGTTGTTTAAAAGTACCAGCAGTAAGTGGCATAAAAGAACAATAAAGTATGTATTTACCTATAAATCTGAGCCCTATTAATAAACACGCAAGATTGAAGTGTTCTAACATAGTGTTAAAAAAGGCATCCCATTTTTCATTAGCATCAGCTGTCAATTGCACGGATGATGGTTTCTGATTGGGCCTGCTGTCATGAGGTATGTGTCGACAGCAGGCCCAATCAGAAACCATCACCCGCGTATTGGCTAGGACAATACAACCCAAACCATAGTATATATTTGGAAAACTGAGGACACTTTTTCATCTTTTTGGTACTGAAGATGGCCATGGAGTATACAATGGCCGAAAGCTCGACCTTCTTAAATTTAACACGGCTGATCACCCGTGAAACTTTGATCACTAACATTCGCCGTGAAAGCTTCAAATCTTATAAGGCAATCTTTCTTTTTTTGATACATTGTCAAATTTTTAGGCAATCATATTGGGCATTGTTTATTTCACAATTACATGCATGTTTCAGGTAATGTTAGTTAAATGGAATGAACCGTATCAGAAGCTTGCCTCTTGTGACAGTTCTGGAATAATTTTTGTATGGATAAAGTATGAAGGCCGCTGGAGTATCGAACTTATCAATGATCGTAATACTCCAGTCACCCACTTCTCTTGGTCACATGATGGCAGAATGGCACTTATATGTTACCAGGTAAGCATACCTCCAGATTCGAGGGCTCTGTTTATTGAAACTGAGTTTCAGAATGTAAGCAATAAATTCTTAAGTATTAATAGTGTTGAAGTACTTCCAAGTGAAACTGCTGTAGATTTATGTGAAGAGCCATTGGAAGTAATCATTCGAGAAAGAGTAAGATTTTTCACAGTTAATCAGAATCTCATTATTGTAATTAAAAAGTAGCAAGGAATGCACTGTTAAACTGTGAAACAAACTCTGGACAGATAGAGGAAAAGGTGGTATGGGACAGCCTTCTTTACTTGTCCATAAATACTAAAAGACACAGCAATTTCTGTAACTTATTTTTGAGGTCTTAACAGAAACAGTTTCTCCTCATGATCTGTGGTGCAGAATGACACATGTTTGTCCAACAAATAAGGTATTTAAAATTGTTTTCTCAGTCTTTTGAATGGAATTAAAAAATGCTTAGACTTACAATAACTTCTTAAGAGCACAACAGTTTTAAGCGCGAAAGTGACAAATGAAACTGTCATTCTCCCAAGCAGAACAGACCAGATGTGCCCATCTACTGCTTTTGTCACAGCTGATCCAGAGTTCCCCAGGTCATTAGTTCCTGAATTCACCATTACAAAAAATACATTCAGGATTCTCCTCTTCAGGTGTAGTAATTAGATTTACTAAAACTGATTCAACTGAAGAGATGGAGATATTGTCATTTGAATCCAAAGATTCTTGTCTGAATGCGAGTCTTCTTTTGCCTTTAGAGCTTGTGTTCTTTTTGGTTTTCTTTGGACCATTTCTTATGTAGTTTGAATGAAATGCGCATTTACTTCTTGATGGCTGGACTTCATCTTACAGTGTAGGAAAATTATTGCTTTTAGAAGCACAAATATAAGGGCTTTGTCATCGCTTCTGAGGATTCTCACCTCAGCTCTGCTTGTCTCGTAGTACCACCGTTCACTTTACAACACATTACCTTCAATATCGCTCTTATACATTAACTAGGTATGAGTTATATTTGAAGATACAGACTAACTAAATGTGCAAAATAAAATTTCACCCTAACTAGATTTTATGCAATAGCACATGAAATCTTCCTCTACTAAAACTTTCCATTTCACAAAAAGCAACAATGTCACCTTGCAACCACAGTTTTCAGCTTACTGACTAGTTACATTACCTGCAGGTTGAGAGAGGCTTTTGGAATGGTCTAGCAGTGTCACCATGAGGTGACAGTAAGTTGAGAAAAATTGAAATGTCGTATTTTCCAATCCCATCCCATAATACCACATACCCACATATCATATTCAGTATCATCATAAGTCCCTCCACTGTGGTGGAATACGTGAGATATGGTAATGTTGTTGTTGTTTTCTAGTGCCTTGCATCTGGCAATGAAGCCATTAGCATTCGTGCTTTCCAATACTTTTGAACTATAGTTTCTTCTGATCTTAATGCTTCACAGGTCTTCAAGTGGTCTTCATTCATTTCTGCTGGATCGTTACACAGGACACATATTGGTGAGGCTGAGATACCTATTCTGTAGAGATGACTTGCTAAGCAGTCGTGATTTGTCAATAGTCGGAAGGCTGCAACCGCTGTTTTCCGTGGTCTCTGGGGGATTATATCTGGGTTGGAAAGTAGTGTAATCCATTTTTTATCTTTGGCATTTGTTTCTATTTCTTGTAGGTATGAATGAGAAAATTTTTTAACGATCAAGCGTTTTATTGAGGAATATGAGAAATTGAATTTAGACTTTTGTTTTATTGTTGTGCCTTTCTTTGCAAGTGAGTCTGCAGTTTCGTTCCCCATGACTCCACAGTGTGCTGGAATCCATTGGAACTGAACAGTCTTATTAACTTTTTGGAGTTGTGTTAACATTTTGTAGCATTCTCTAATTTTTGTTGACTTCTTTGTAGTATTTGAACATATTCCCTGAATTGCAGCTTTAGAATCCGAAAGAATGACTGCCTTGTTAAATTTATTTAAGGGAAGATTTAATAATTGTCGGAGAGCAATGTATATAGCCTCTATTTCTCCATCATAATTTGTTGTGTCTCTGCCAACAGAATGATAAAAGGAAAAATGTGAACACGTAACTCCAGCTCCAGTAAGGTTTTCCTTGGAGGATCCATCAGTATATATGTGCAGCCATTCTTCTGTGGGATACCTAGTATTGATTGTTTCCAGAGCTAGAAGTTTTTGTATTTCTTTTGGTGTGTCTGATTTACTTATTTCCTCTATTAATTCCAAATTGAAGGTAGGTTGCAATAATTCCAATGGATTTTCTCTTATAAGTAGATTTTCTCTGGTGTTAGGAATGTTCAATTTGGATTTAATCTGTGTTACCTTTTCTAGGAAACTACTATGAGTTTTAAGGATTGAAGGGGGGAGATTCTCTTCTGTCCATTTAGAGTTTGGCAGTCGTAACATTTTCTCGTGTTGGAGCAATGCTTGTTCTTCTATTTTTGTTGTTATTGATGGGGTCCGTGTTAAGGCAAGCATGGCATCAATAGGTGTGGATTTAACTGCTCCAGAGATTAGGCGAAGAGCCTGATTTTGTATTTGTTCAAGTTTATTGATGTTAGCATTTGCTGCTGTTATTAAAGCTTCAGAACAGTACAAGAGGTTTGGTTTAACATACATTTTGTATGTTGTGTTAAGGACTCTCCTTGAGCAGCCCCATTTAGCACCAGCTAACCTTTTCAGGATTTGCAGTTTCTTTTCAACCTTTTCTGAGATGTTTGTTATATGCTTTTTCCAACTTAGCTTTCTGTCGAAAGTGATGCCTAAGTATTTGGCATCAACTGCTTTGAGTGGTTTACCATTATAATTTATGTTAATATTAACTGGTTTGTATTTTAGTGTAAATAATTCATAATTTGTTTTTTCCTCATTGATAGTCATGAGGTTTTTGGAGCTCCATTCATGTACTTTGTTTAGGGCTGTTTCTATTCTGTCTTTAATTCGGTTTTTTTTGGAGAGCCTGAAGTCCAAATGACTACATCGTCAGCAAATAAAGCAATTTTGGTTTCTAAAGTTTTTATTATTGATGGAAGGTCATTTATATATATGTTAAAGAGTGTTGTGCTCAGAACAGCACCTTGTGGAAGTCCTCGGTGTGTTTGTTTATATTTGGAAATGTATGTATTTTGTGGCAGAAAATCTTTGTGAAATAAACTGAGTTATCCATTTAAGCATGTTACTTTTCACACCTATTGATTGCAACTTCTCAATTAATTTGTTTCTCCAGACTGAGTCATATGCTGATTTAAAATCAATGAATACTGCCAAGGTATCCTCCTTTCTATTGAAAGCTTCCTTGATGTCTTGGCTTAGTAGGAGTACATTTTCACTTGTACTATGATTCTGTCTGAAGCCGGTCTGTGAACTATTAAGTTGTAATATTCTAGGAACCAGTTAAGTCTAGATGCCACCATTCTTTCCATCACTTTTGCAATAACACTGGTCAAAGATATTGGCCTGAAACTATTAATATTGTTTGAGGGTTTGTTTTTCTTTAAAATCGGGATGATAATGGCTTTTTTCCAGTCGGAAGGTACAGTCATTCTCCAACACGTGTTATATAGTTTAAGTAGGATTTGTTTTCCTTTCCTGCCAAGGTGTTTAATAAACTCTGGGTGGATCTTGTCAGGTCCTGGAGATTTTTTGTTCTGTAATTGTTCTATTGCTAAATCCAGTTCTGTTTCGTTAAAATCCTGAATAAAAATATCATTTCGTATACCTTTTGGCTTATTAGTTTCTCTGATAGTTTTTTGGATAGCCTTATCTTGTTTTTTATATGCTTGGGGTATTCTTTGTGACTGAGCATAAAACTTGTTAAGGGATTCTGCTATTTCCCTATCTGTAGTTAAGCTTTTGTTATTATATTTTAATGGTTCAGTTGTATTTTTTGATAATTTTGTTTTATTAAGGAATTTGTATATTTTATTTCCATCTTTCCTATAGTCCATATGTTCTACAAAATTTGTGAAACTGGCCCTCTTTGCTGTAATTAATTCTTTCTTAAAAATGGCTGCTTTTCTTCTCCAGTTTTGTACATCTTCTGGACACTTGGTTCTTTCAGCTTTGGCTCTTGCTATATTTCTTTCGTGTTTTAACTTAGATAAAGATGGAGACCAAAAGTAGCTATATTTCTTTAACTTTCCTTTGGGGATATGTGTTTTGGCTGCTGGCAATAATATTTCACAAATTTTTTTATTTATTTCATCTGTTGACTTGAACTCTGATTCTAACAGTATATTACACTTCCCTTCTATCTCATTTTGGAAACTGGACCAATCTGCTTTTTTAAAATTCCAAGAAGTTTTAATTTTTGGTTTGTTACTTTTATTTATTAGACCTCTTATGGAGTTTATGGTGATTCTGTGGCCTGAACCTGGGTCTTCTATTATTTCTCTTTTTGTATTGTCAATTATGTCAGATGACACCATCAGAAGATCAGGATTTGTACCTGAACCATTATAATGAAGGTAAGTGGGTGGATCATTTGGATTAAATATTAATTCTATTGTTGATGAGTTTAATAGGTCTTCTATGACTCTTCCTGCTGAATTTATATCTCTGTAGCCCCACCTAGGGGAGTGTGCATTAAAATCACCTATTAAAATACTTTTGGGTTCTATGGGAATAGAATTTAGATCTAGTGTATTGTTTGGAGGATTGTAGATACTGTAAATTCTATAGTGGTAGTTACTTTTCCATACTTCAATTTTAACTATTTCTGATTTATCTTATTCTTCCATTGTTTTTTGGATTTGGATAGTAGCTTTCATATTTCTTTTAATTCCTGTAAGAATACCACTTGCTATTTGACGAGCCTTTGGAAGTATATGTGTAGTGTACTGATCCATTTCAAAGTATATTTCCTGTTCTTCTGATATATTGGCTTCTTGTACTGTGAAGACATCTATATCTTGGTCTTTTAATATTTTCATTAGCTCCTGTTTTTTAGGCTGGGACATGCCTCCTGCATTCCATTGTAGAATTCTTAAAGTATTGGAATTGTTGTGATGAAATTTGCCTAAAGATGTCCCCACCCGGAGATCCGATTGGGGGACAGTTTTAACTCCGGAATGTTTATCTTTAGGACTCATATTCATGTATGTGGCTTTCATGTAACTGTTTTCTTAACGGGCACCAGTTTTACAATGTGGCAGTTACATCACCCGACTTAAACCCCCATTTTGCAAGGGGGACCACACCTATCGTTGGTCAACGGGTCCATCGGACCTAGCCGGGAGGACTAAATAGGTGGTATTTAGATCCACCGACCTTCCCCTCATGTGCCTCTGAGGGACGGTGTTGTGCTGTGATAGGCCAGCACATATGTAAATGACATTTCCTCCATTTTAGATGAAACAGTTATACCGCTGTGATTCGGTCAGATATGGTAATGTGGTTCAGTAACTCCATGCGTTTGTGATGTTACAGTGGTGGACTGATAGGAATGAATTTGGTGAAAGCAGAGAAATATAGAACAATCAAAATCATAATTTAGTTGCTCATACCCAGACGATGAATATGTCTCCCATTCTGTTGAAGGCATGGATTTATGGCTTAATTTTATTGTTAAAAACTTTGATTAAAGTTTCTTTTGTCAATGAACTTGTGAATCTATTGCAAATTGTCGTTCGCCTGATGTTGTATTATATTTATACACTATTGACTTTGCAGCACCGCAAGAGAAATATTTCTATGACGTCTTGCAACATCCTGAACAGAATCAGTCGTACAATTTTATTTATTAACCATTTCACGCTCTAATTGTTTTCTGAGAAATGGTAAAAATAGATCATATTTTTTCTTTACGTTTTGTAGTCACTGGTTATTATAATACTTAGGTGTTTAGTCAGACTAAAAACACGTAACAATGTATAGAAGTAACAGTCTGTTTTAATACCTTTCTATTAAACTGGGTTTGTTACATTGTTCTTTATTGTGTTAAAATGTAAAGAAAAATGCTTTGTCTCTCTTATTACATCCAGTAGCTTATCAAAATAGAGGTGGAAATACTGAGTGATGTCATTGTTTCGATTCACTGTAAAGTTCAGGCTAGAAGCTGGCGTAAATGGATATGTTGGTGGAGCTGGAGTTACATTACCTATTTGCAATTGCACCCATTGTCTTGCTGTGCCTAGATCTACAGAATTACTTGAATCTGAATCAGAATCACTTTTAGTTAATGCTTCTGAACTGTAGCTGTCAGTTTCCTCACGGGAAATACCATAATTCCAAATTGTGTGTAATTTTGGATTTGGATGCACTGAAGGATCGTAATCTTCATTGTTGGAGAAATGTAAATATTTCTTCAATGTGGTCAACATACTAATTCTAGATATCATGGAGCATGAAGATAGTCATTCCATCTTGCAGTGTGCACTAAAGTATAAGGTTCTGAACGAGAATAGTTGGAATAAAACCACAGAGAATTAAGAATGAAATGTATACAAGACATAACTCAGGTTAGAAATTTTTCAACCATTTCTTAAGCAAGAGTGTTCTTGGGATAATAGGTGAAGTGGTTAAAACATAAAACAGTGTCCTAAACAGTAATCTGGAATTTTGAAACGACTCTACATTTTTGTTTCCCTTTTTATTTTCTCTACCATATACCTGGTAGGCAGAGAATTTATTTTGCATATATTTGATAAGCTAGTAACGTTGATGTGAAACTAAATTATTGTAAAATTGAGTTAGTGCTGAAACACTTGACATCACTTAAATATATTTGTCTTGACCAGTTTCAAGAGCTAAACTCGCTCCCATCATCAGAGGTGCCTGACTGGCTCCTGTGGATGCTGTCAGATGTATGGTTGTTTGATTTGACATTTGGCGGTGGAGTGAAGTCTGGTTTTTAAATTCCTCTTACTTTTTCCTACATAAATATGTTCACAATCTGGGCAACTAATTTGATAGATTCCTGCTTTTCTATTCTGTGGCATCTGGTTCTTTGACTTGTTGCATAGTAATTTCAATAAGCTGAAATTATTTTATGCAGCCAAGTAGATGCTGTATTTTTTTAAAATCTTGTGGAATTTGTAGTGCTTACTTGGGTGGAGAGTGAAGTTTTTGAAAATCATTTTGCTTTTTTGTTGGGCAAGTTTATGATCTCTATCATGTTTTTCTGTTTTTAGAATTTTGTTATTACTCATAGTAGTTTCCTAGAAAAGGTAACACAGATTAAATCCAAATTGAACATTCCTAACACCAGAGAAAATCTACTTATAAGAGAAAATCCATTGGAATTATTACAACCTACCTTCAGTTTGGAATTAATAGAGGAAATAAGTAAATCAGACACACCAAAAGAAATACAAAAACTTGTAGCTCTGGAAACAATCAATACTAGGTATCCCACAGAAGAATGGCTGCACATATATACTGATGGATCCTCCAAGGAAAACCTTACTGGAGCTGGAGTTACGTGTTCACATTTTTCCTTTTATCATTCTGTTGGCAGAGACACAACAAATTATGATGAAGAAATAGAGGCTATACACATTGCTCTCCGACAATTATTAAATCTTCCCTTAAATAAATTTAACAAGGCCGTAATTCTTTCAGATTCTAAAGCTGCAATTCAGGGAATATGTTCAAATACTACAAAGAAGTCAACAAAAATTAGAGAATGCTACAAAATGCTAACACAACTCCAAAAAGTTAATAAGACTGTTCATCTCCAATGGATTCCAGCACACTGTGGAGTCATGGGGAATGAAGCTGCAGACTCACTTGCAAAGAAAGGCACAACAATAAAACAAAAGTCTAAATTCAATTTCTCATATTCCTCAATAAAACGCTTTATCATTAAAAAATTTTCCCATTCATACCTACAAGGAATAGAAACAAATGCCAAAGATAAAAAATGGATTACACTATTTTCCAACCCAGATATAATCCCCCAGAGACCAAGGAAAACAGCGGTTGCAGCCTTCCGACTATTGACAAATCATGACTGCTTAGCAAGTCATCTCTACAGAATAGGTATCTCATCCTCACCAATATGTGTCCTGTGTAACGATCCAGCAGAAATGAACGAAGACCACTTGAAGACCTGTGAAGCATTAAGATCAGAAGAAACTACAGTTCAAAAGTATTGGAAAGCACGAATGCTAATGGCTTCATTGCCAGATGCAAGGCACTAGAAAACAACAACAACAACAACAGCAGAATTTTGTTATTTTTCTTGTTGATGATTTGTTTGTTGAAGCCATTGTTAATTGCTGTGCTATGTGTTTGTATTCTCCTTCTGATAAAGGGGTGTAAACCAATCTGTGGGTTAAATTGTTTAGGACATCATATTTGTGTGGAGCTGGGTTGAAGCTGTTACTTTAGATGTAGTTTTCTGAATGTGTAGGCTTTCTGATCTTATTTTGCCATCTAATTACTTTTAAATCCAAGAAAGGTAATGTGCCTTTTTCTTCAATTTCTATAGTGAATTGTATAGCTCTGTTTTGCAAGTTGGGTAATTTGAGAGAATCCTGGATGAACTTGTTGGGTGCTACTGAAAATGCTAAGTGATATTAAGAGTTTAAATACTGACTCAATTTTACAATAATGGAGAATTTATTGCTTTCCACCGAAAAACTGGGTATGGAAATTTCATTGGAAATACACATTTTGAGGTCCCCTTAATCAAACATTTTAGATAGGTCTGATTTTCAAATAAACTACCCCACCCCAAATTATGCTTTAACCACTTCACCAGTTATCCCGAGAACACTCTTACTTAAGAAACAATTGAAGAATTTCTAGCCCGGATTATCATATACATTTCAATCTTAGTTCTCTGTGGTTTTATTCTGACTATTCTCATTCAGAACTTTTTAATTTAGTGCACATCACTAGAAACGACTATCTTTGTGCTCCATGATATCTAGAATTAGTATGTTGACTACATTGAAGACATATCTACATTTCTCCAACAATGAAGATTGCGATCCTGCAACACATCCAAGTTCAAAATTAAATACAATTTAGAATGGTAGTATTTCCCTTGAGGAATCTGGCAGCTACAGTTCAGAAGCATTAACTAAAAGTGATTCTGATTCTGATTCAGATTCAAGTAATTCTGTAGATCTAGGCACAGCAAGACAATGGGTGCAATTCCAAATAGGTGACAATGTAACTCCAGTCCCACCAAGATATCCATTTACATCAGCTTCTAGCCTGAACTTTACAGTGGATCCTAGCAATGACATCACTCAGTATTTCCACCTCTATTTTGATAAGCTACTGGATGTAATAACAAGAGAGACAAAGTATTTTTCTTTGTTTTAACACAATAAAGAACAATGTAACAAACCCGAGAATACTTTGGATAATAGAAAGGTATTAAAACCCATTTTTGTTTCTATATATTGTTGCATGTTTTTAGTCTGATTCCTATATATATATATATAACAAAAAAGTAATAACTAGTGACTACAAAATGTAGAGAAAAAAGTATGATGTATTTTTACTATTTCCAGAAAATAATTAGAGCGTGAAGTGTTTAAGTGGAACATTTTTTGAAAATATTGATCTTCTTAAAAGATGACTACCAATTTTGGTTAAACTAGCATACATATGCGTTAGACATTTTTATGGCAAAGAAAATGTGTATGTTAAGTTCTCTAGGAATACCTCTGAAGTTATTTTTAGTCTGACTTCTGCATCACTGGTAAACTGTAAGAGGCAGACAAAATCTTACTACACAAAAAAATCTGATGTGTTGATGACTCTCTATTCACTCATGTACAAGTTATTCTTATAAATGCTTATTCTTCTGTCTACTTCATGTTGTTCGAGTTAGATATTTTTTGAAGTTGTTTTATTACTTTGTATTTTCTTGTAGATAGAGTGGGAATAGGAGAGCACAATAGGCTTAAGTGATAAGTGATAAAACTAAATTAAAAGAATAATTGTTGAGTAAATGTATATACAGCTTAGAGGAATTGCAAATTATTATGTAAAATGTACTACTTGTATACTTACTTATTATTATTATTATTATTATTATTATTATTATTATTATTATTATTATTATTATTATTATTATTATTATTATTATTATTATTATTATTATTATTATTATTATTATTATTATTATTATTATTATTATTATTATTATTATTATTATTATTATTATTATTGTTGTTGTTGTTGTTGTTGTTGTTGTTGCTGCTGTTGTTATTGTTATTGTTTTTTTTTTCAATTCATTCAGTTCAATACAGTGGAATACACAATGGAACCATATCATGAGTCAATACATAAGATGATATAAAAAGGTACCCTATAAGGGCCCATGTCATGAGAAACATAAATAGAAAGGAATTTAGTAATTACATAGTATATACAATATAATTAGATAGGAAGTTAAAAGTACAATTAGTATAATCAAAACATCATAGAAAATATCTAAAAGTTTAGGTATTCTTCAATACTGTAAAAAGCTTTGGTTATTAAATAATTTTTTATCCTATTTTTAAAGGTATTATAATTTTCATATGATTTTAGATTTTCAGGCAAAGCATTATAAAACTTTGCTGTTGTTATTGTTGTTATTGTTGTTATTGTTGTTATTGTTATTATTATTATTATTATTATTATTATTATTATTATTATTATTATTACTATTATTAATTACTATTATTTATTATTAGTATTATTATTACTATTATTATAGTCAAATCTTTTAAGAGCTTTAGAAATGTACTGAAGATACTGTGGTACTTGGAGGGACTGAAAGATCATATTGTGAGCACATGTGTACATGTCAGTATTTTGGAAATGTTATTGTTAGCTAATGTTGGATTTCTGACAATGAAGTCATTAATACTCTTGCTCTCCAATATTTTTCACTGATGGATGGAGCGCTAGAAGTGGCCAGGCATATTTGAAGGTAGTCTCGGTCCATTTCCTCTGGCAGATCACATAGAGGACAGAGTGGTGAAGAATATATCCCAATTCTGTTTAAATGTTTTGCCAGACAATCATGTCCTGTAATCAACCTGAAGCTTGCAACTGCTGTTTTTCTAGGATACTCAGGAATTACTGTTTGAATTTTGGTAGTTCCCATCTTTTATTTTTTGACTTTTGATAGTAATATTTTGCAATAATTTTTTTGAATTCAGAGTTGACTGATCTTTCAGCTGCATAAAATGGTAGATTGGAAATAAAATAACAGAAAACATTTGTTTATTTAATGGGATAGATTTGCATTAGTTGTTTCAGTGGCTTGACTTCCATACTTAATCTGGAGCCACAATCATACATGCAATATGTGTTTAGTAAAATTGAAGTATATACTTTCATGTGGAAGTAGTGTAAAGAACCTCTTGAAAATTAGCTTTTTCACAAATTTGTTCTCCATCTCATTATTGTAATTTAAAAGTAGCAAGGAAAGCACTGTTTGATTGTGAAACAAACTCTTGACAGTTATGTAGAGATCAACATTTTGTAAGAATCTCCAAAATAAATTAACACTTCCAGATCTACCAAGAAAATCATCAGTTGCAATGTTCAGATTAATCTCAAGCCATGTTGAGTGGACATTTGTTCAAGATTGGATTAATTACTTCCCCACAGTGCTGTTTATGTAAAAAAAAATGACTTAATGAACTTTGATCACATAATTGTATGTGAAATTCTTCAAAATCAAGAAGATCTAGTCTCTAAATATTGGGAGGCAAGAAGAAGAATAATGATTTTATTATCAAATTCTGAGCATTAGACACACACACACACTCACACACATGCACACACACCCCACACCACATCATCAGCACACACACACACACTCACACACACGCACACGCGCACGCGCACACACACGCCATCACACACGCCATCACACACACACACGCCATCACACACACCACACCACACCACCACACACAATGCATGACATATGTTTTGTAAGTAAAATAACAAAACATGTTTGTTTATATTTTAGGATGGATTTGTATTAGTTGGTTCAGTAGCTGGACAGCGCTATTGGTCTTCCATGCTTAATCTGGAATCCACTATAACATGCGGGATATGGACTCCTGATGATCAGCAAGTAAGTTTTAGAATTATTGTTATGCGAAGTAGGTATATACTATTTAAAAGATCTGGATATTATCCTACTTACACAAATTATGAAACACTTTTGGAAATATTTAAACTTAAAACTTTGAAATTTAGAAGAGATATTGCAGGGTTAATATTTCTGTATAAGGTATTGCATTCGATTATTGATGATATTAATATTACAACAAATGTATCAGTTTATGTACCCAATAAAATAAGCAGATTCAGGAGGCTTTTCTTCACCTCCAGAGTAAATACAGAAATCCATAAAAATTCACCATTACACAGAATTATGTATTTATATAACAAGCTTCATCATTTCGATGTAGATATTTTCAACATGTCTGAAACTCAATTTAAAAATGCTACAACTAAATTGGTAATAGTAGTATCGTTGCTGTAATAAGGAATAGTAAAAAATTACTTACCATACCACCTTCACTTTTTTTTTCTTTTTTTTCTTTCTTTCTTCTTTTTTTATAATTGTTTCTATTCCTTATATTAGTTTATGTTCATTTATGTTTTTCTTGTATTTTATTTGAGTGTGTATATTATTATATGTAAACATCTATGTATGATGAACATTGTAATTGGGCTTCCAAACCTGTTATGTTCATAAGAATAAATAAATAAATAGTTGAATTGATGGGCACATATATATATATATTTACATGTAGACTTGTATAGGCAAATCATATTGTTCAACAAATATAATAAATATTTGGATACTAAGCTTCACTCATCTTTGGTGTGAGATGTGAAATTAAAGACAGACCAAGGTTTATTGATTCATTCATCACAAAATCTTGGTCCTCTTTAATTTCACCATTTACACCAAAGATAAGTGTAGCTTAATCTCTAAATATTTATTATGTTGATTTACAAAATCACATTCCAAGACTAAGGTCTGGTAAACAATGTCACAGATGATAGGTGTTTACTGTGTGTTGACTTAATCCTTTGCATAGTAATTTGTGCCGTAGTAAATGTAGGTCCATCTTATAAGCTACCTCTAGGTCTATAGAGTCCATGTATAGTTTCCTACTTTTTCTTTAAGGTATTTATCCAATAGTGTTTTTACTATAAAGATATCTACAGTTCTCCTCCCAGATCTAAAACCCATTTGAAATATTTTTTTTTTACCCAGTTCTGCATTCTGTTAGAAAAATTTCAGTAAAGATTTTTCCTACATTAGACAGCAATGCAATACCACAACTATTTGGTTTGGATGTACAATCTTTCCCTTTATACAGGGGTTGTTTGATAAGTTCTCGGAATGGAATAGAAAAAAAGTACTTACGACACTGAAACTTTTTTATTTTTCAATAGTCTCCTTGTAGACTAATGCACTTAGTCGAGCAATGTTGCAGCGCCTTGATCTCATCTCAGAAATTACATTCCTCGAGATCTGCAAAATAGTTGTTAACTCCGGCTATCAATTCTTTATTTGAAGAAAATCTTCGTCTACTAAGGAAAATTTTCAGCTTCAGGAAGAGATGGAAGTCTGGCGGAGCCATAACAGGTGAATAAAGCGGGTGTGACAACAATTCATACTTTAGTTGGTGTAATTTCGCCATGGCAATGGCTTATGTGTGCGGGTATGCATTGTCTCGATGGAAGACGACTTTCTTCTTTGCTGAACCTGGGTTTCTTTCAGGTATCTTTTGGTTTAATTGGTCCAGGAGATTAGCATATCTCCAGTAATGGTTTGCCCACTGGTGAGATAATGTATAAGCATAATCCCCTTTGCATCCCAGAAAACTGATGCCATTACCTTTCTGGGAGAAAGAATTGTCTTTGCTTTTTTTGGTGGTGGAGAATCAGCATGCTTCCACTGTTTTGACTGTTGTTTTGACTCTGGAATATAGTAGTGACTCAAGATTCATCTGTGGTCACAAACCGGCACAAAAAATCTTGTTAGTTGCTCCTAAAACATGCCAAGCATTGTTCCGATACTTCCATTCTCATGTGTTTTTGATCCAGTGTCAAGAGTCACGGTTCCCATCTTGCAGATAACTTTTTCATATCTAATTCTTCAGTCAAAATTCGATATACCCTTTCAGATGACATCTGGCAATCTTGAGCAATATCACACACTTTCAATCGGTGATCCTCCATTATCATTTTGTATACTTTTGCAATGATTTCTGGGGTAGTGACACATCTTGGTGGCCACTGTGCAGATCATCATCTAAGCTCTCCCAACCAACTTTAAATTTATTTGTCCACTTAGCAACAGTTGAATTTGAAGGAGCAGAGTCCCTAAGTGTATTCAGAAAATCGTCATGGATATCCTTTGCTTTCATACCGTTCTTTACAAAATACTTAATCACTGCTCGAATCTCGATTTTTTTTCCATCTTTGCAAATCACTACACAGGAAAAACTCTACTGTCATGTCACCGCCACAGCTGTCTGCCAAGAACATTCTTGTGACATGTGTTTACAGGCAATAGTCCAATGAATATCATGTGAACAACTTGTGGCACTACGGTTGACCTCTCGTGGTGATTCCAAGAACTTATTAAACTGCTGTCATGGTTTGTGTGCCTTTCTCCAATTCATTGGTACATATCCCTTTCCTTTTATTGAATTAAACAATCTGTTAATCTCTTGACTCTAGATATGTCATTGTGCCATTCTTTGTGAAATTGTGTGGTGATCCCATCTAGACCAGTAGCTTTATTTTTTTTCATTGTTCTAGCTTGTCTCATTACTTCCTCATCCCTAATTAAATTTCAAAAATTTTGCTTATTGTTGAGAGAGAGTAGTTGGAAGTAAAGAGTTCAGTGGTAGAACTTGTGATGCCATGGGGCACACAACCTGGGTCAGTGATTGCTAGCTGGAGGTGAGAGGATAGTTGTATGTAAACAGTGGTGCAGCTTGTGATGTCATAGGGCACACAGCCTGGGTCAGTGATTGCTGGCTACCGGTGAGAGGGTAGTTGGAGTAAACAGTGGTGCAGCTTGTGATGTCATAGGGCACACAACCTGGGTCAGTGATTGCTGACTAGCGGTGAGAGGGTAGTTGGATGTAAACAGTGGTGCAGCTTGTGATGTCATTGGGCACACAGCTTGAGTTAATGATTGCTAGCCAGAGGTGAGAGTATAGTTGGGTGTAAACAGTGGTGCAGCTTGTGATGTCATGGGGCACAACCTGGGTCAGTGATTGCTAGCTAGAGGTGAGAGGGTATTTGGATGTAAAGAGTGGGGAGCTTGTGAGGCCATGGGGCAGACAACCTGGGTCAGTGATTGCTAGCTAGAGGTGAGAGGGCAGTTGGATGTAAACAGTTGAGACAGAATATTAAAAGACCCCAAAAGAAAATCGTTTATGTGAATATTTGTTAAGAGTGTAATTTGTTTTTGATGTTGTTATGAGATGGTTAAATGACGAAAACGTGTTACTAATGTTCATTGTTACCAACAATTAAGTTTGTTTAAAGACGTCATAAATATTTCCATATTTAATTTCAATATATATGTATAAATGAAAGAATTATATGTGTTCAATATTAAAAGCGAAATCAGGATAGCTAAAGATCGCTTCCCTAACAATGCGGGAACTATTTGATGAACGCATACGCGGATATATATGAGAAAGGTAGTATCACATGAGGTGGCACTGGACTCCTTTCACTAGTGTCTATATGCTCAAGGTGATAAGACGTATTTTGGTAGCGTGTGAACATTGTAGAACATTTACCAGACTTTCATCAAGCTTTTGTTCCACTTTTTGAAAAAGTGGAAAGACTTAAATAATCTAAAATGGTGCTAAGAGGGTATTTAAATGTAAAATAGAGAAAAAGTGTTAATAAAATAATACATTGTGGTGAAGAAATATCGTGTGGTTTTTCATTCCATCTGTTACCACGCCCTGAGGGAAATAAGAGCCACATTGCTCAAAATTCAAACATCTCTTCAATAAAAACAGCACCAAATGGCTTGTCCAACGTAGAGCACGAATGTTGGATGGAATGTAAATCTATGGGAAATGAACTTACGTGAAATACCAAGTGACACCAAATCTTTGCGCCAAAAAGGAAGAAGATGCCATTAGACCATCGTTTGAAATCTACGACTTCGGAAACACAGATGAACGGATAATCAACGTGGGAAAACACCAGAGATAATCTAGCGAAGCCAACAGCCCAGGAGACACAAGTAACTCGATAAATCAAAGAGAAAAAAGTAGGACCAAAAATTTTTATTTTCATATTCATTTTATTTTTATGTTACTGCGAAGCGGCAAAATAGTAGGACTTTTAAGCCAAAGTGAACTGAATAAAGAAACTAAAATGTCGAAAAAAAAGAGAGAGATCTAGTAACAGGAGTAGGGGAAGGGGCAGATAGGCCTAGTTATCAGATAGAAACAGTAAGTGAAGAAGAGGTAGCAATAGGAAAAGACCAAAGGTTAATGATGATCATGTTTGAAAGACTAGAACAGAATATGAAGGAAATAGGTCAGAAAATGGAACAAAACAAGGTAGAATTAGGTCAGAAAATGGAACAAAATAACGTAGAATTGAGACAGAACATAGAACAAAGTTTAGGTCAGAAAATGGAACAAAATAAGGTAGAATTAAAACAGGACATAGAACAAAGTTTAGGTCAGAGTATAGGCCAGAAACTAGAACAGAATAAGGAAGAGATAGGTCAGAAAATGGAGGAAGTGAGAAAGGACTTAGAACAGAAAATGGAATTAGGAAGACAGAACTTAGAACAGAAATTAGAATTAGGAAGACAGGACTTGGAGCAGAAAATAGAATTAGGAAGACAGAACTTAGAACAGAAAATAGAATTAGGAAGACAGGAGTGTAAAGAAAATATGAAAGTAATGGAAACTAATTTAAAATTAGTACATAAAAGCTTAAATGAGACAAAGGAAGCCTTAGAAGCTAGGATAGAAATCATAGGAGATAGAATGGGAAAAATAGAATCGGAAATGAGAGAAAATAAGACTGTATTAGAAGAAGAAATTGGTAGATCTAGAGATGAAATAACAGAATGTAATGCAAGTGTAGACTGTAAGATTACAAATGTAAAAGCAGAAATAACTGAGGAATTAAGGAAAGAAATTGAGGTAGTAAAGAAAGGAATTATTAATGAAACTGTAGAACAAATTGTAATTCCTAAAATTAAGACTATGGCTGATGTAATGCAGTCGCAACAAGATGCTATGAATGATATGAAATAAAGTCTTTTAGAAATAAAGAATGATTTAAAATCAATTTGTGAAGAAATGAGAAAAGGAAAAGAAAGTTTGGCTAATGTAAATTGTGAATGCACTACAAAGGCAAGATGATTTAGATGTAAGTAATGTACAAGATGAGAGTTATTTGAATAATGTACAAAATGTTGACTCACCATACAGAGAAAGAGGTTCACAATCAAACAATGACACAACACACAACACATGCTACACCAACAGCATACTACATGAAATCACACCACCTACATTTGACGAGGAGAAGTGAGACGATCCAAAACTCTTTGTTAAAGAGATGGAAGAGTATTTTAAAGTGAAAAGGATACCAAATGAGCTTAGGATGATGATAGTCAAGAAAAGCTTAAAAAACAAGGCATTAGAATGGCTTAGGTTAACACTAGCTGGTCATGAATTGTATAGCTCATTCAGAAATCTATTCCTATCGAGGTATTGGGGCCCAGCTAAACAGAACCAGACAAGGGTAGAGTTAGCGACAGGAAGATATGATCTGACCAAAGGGTTATCGCTAGTCGATTATTTTATGAAAATAGCCAACAAAGGGAAGCTATTAGACCCTAACCTGTCCGAAGCAGAGTTAATTACCAGCATAACAAGACATTTCCCAGACACAGTGAGAACAGGGTTAATTGTTGCGAGACCAGTAGATTTTGCAGATATGATAGAATTACTAACAGCCTTCGAAACACAAAATGGTCGGCCTAATGAACATAGACATAGAAACGGTCATACAAACTCACCTATCTTAAACAGGACTGCGACTACAAACAACCAGAATGAGAGAGAAGATAGACATTTTAGGAGCACCCATGACAGGGGGAGAGGGGCACACCATTTCCCACAACCACACAATCATGGCGAAAGGATGGAGAACACCAGACAGTGGTACCACGACACGATACCAAGGGGTGAATCGAGATACCGAACACATACATATGATCGTGGAAGACCAGGAGACCGTACCCATCAAGTGAATCACATACAATTCTGTAGAGAATACTTGAACAACCGAAGGCCGCCATGCAACAGAGGTTCACACCAAAGGGGCAGAAACCAATGGAACACCGGCAACATAAGACTACAGGAACAAGATGAAAATGTGCCAAATAGGGCAGATGTTGCACAGAATACAGAAATAACAACCATCACCAACACTCAGGGAAATTACCACAACTAAAGTTCGTCCCAATCGAGTAGATGACCAACACAGAACCTAAGGGATTGACAATTGACATCGACACCATGATGGCCACACAAGGAGAAAATGGAACTACTGTACACTGGACCGCTGGTCATAACAAAACAGCTGGGTGACAATACGTATGAGCTACAGAATACAAATAGCAAGTTGGTAGGAAGATATCATAAAAATAAATTAAAACCATACAAAGAAAGGACCAAATAGTCTTTGCCAACAAACATGTAAGGCAGGAATAGTAGAGATAATGAAAAATAGTAATTTTTAATGGCTTTCTTATAGAAGATCATGTTCAGATTAGAAAATACAACAAGAAAGAAAATCAACATAGTCATTGGCTATATTGACCACCAAGAGCATTGTCAACAAAGACAGATGAGGACACTGATTGTCATTAAAGAAGTGAATTGTAATGATGAAAACAATGTGTTTTTGACATAAGGATGTCAGGGACAAAAAATAAAAAGGAATCAATTGTGATAGCAAAGATAAAATATTTTTGACACAAAGGTGTCGAGGGTGAATTGAGAAGAAAAATAATACAATTGCAGAATAATTATAAGTATAGAAGTTTTCTCTTAAAGAGATAAGAGATAAAGAGGTGACAATTAGTGAAGTAAGAAAAAACCATAGAAAAGCAATGCCCATGAATTAAGATGGATATAGCCAATGCTAAGCTTGAACAAATGTCGAACTAAACAATAGTGAATAAGAACCCAATGTCATAATAACATCATTAGTAACATCAGAGTTTAAGAATTGACTCAATGACCTGCCTATACACAATAAGCTTACAAGACAAAGAAGGCAAAGAACTGAATAAAATATTGCCATAAATATGATCATAATCATTAGCTCAAGATTTGTATCCTGTTTTTCTCTCCTCATAACAAGGAACATAAGTCAAAAGCCACACAATAAACCATGATACACTTAAATTATATTTGTGTCAATGTCAAATGTATAATAACTGAATATGTGTTGTATAATAACTGAATATGTGTTGTATAATAACTGAATATGTTCTATAATAACCGAATATGTGTTGTATAATAAGTGAATATGTGTTGTATAATAACTGAATATGTGTTGTATAATAACTGAATGTGTTGTGTAGTAGCTGAATATGTGAAATTTATAAAGACATGCCAAAACAAAAGACAAAGACATATAGCGAAAAAGCCTGTAAAGAAAGAAGTATTGTACAAAATGATTGTATCAGAGGAATAGGGAGAAGTGTTGTATTGTGTTTCAGGATTGTAAATATAGAGCAGTTCTGCGAATATGTCATACCGAGTGTTAAAATTTGAAATTAATGTTTCACTTTTTTTACTGAGGAAAGGTGATGCTAGATACTCCAAAGTATCTTATGAAGTGAAAAATAAATGTTTTTGATGTGAATATGGGTTCAAATTTCACTTCTTACCCACATATTTCCAAAACACTAAAAATAAGTGCAAATAACAGTGATTTTCGTATCAATATTTCAGGAGCTATGTACAACTGTTTTAATTTTTTTGTTCTGTACATCACACAATGACTCTTCATCTTCGAAACGTGCATATGGCTAATAATTTTCTACATTTATAAATAATCCTTAGAGCCTCTTTAATTATTACTGTGTGTCAATGTCAGTTAGTCATGGTAAATAAGGATAAAGTCCTCTGGAGGGAAAAGTAATAGACTGAAATACATATCGTTTTGGATTCTGCGTCATTACAATATAACAAATAAAAAAGTATCAGAAAGTTTTCCTCTATAGTCATTAGTTTACCCACAAAACACGTGACTAACGGACAATTAGTGCTGGCGCTCTGAGGTCGTCATACACGTACAGTACTTGTGAGACTTAAGTCAGGATAGACGTATCAGCCCGTTTCTGCCTCCATGGCTAAAACACCAGCCCAAAGACAATGTGAATACAAACAACGTCTGAAGGAGCAAGGCAGTTATGCACAATGGAAGGAAAAAAATAAAAGTGACTGTGAGGAAAGGAAGAGAAATACTGAAACAAACAAAACAAGGAAGAGAACACCTCAAAGCTGAATATAGGAGACTTAAGCAAGTACAGCGGGCAAGACAGAAAATAAGAGACCAAGAAGGGATTGATAAGGATACTCCAACATCAGCGGCTTTCAAAAGCAAACGCTATTTCGGAAAGTGCAGAAAACGTGTTGAGGAAGCATTGCCGCAATCTGTTGTTGTTGTTTTCTAGTGCCTTGTATCTGGCAATGAAGCCATTAGCATTTGTGCTTTCCAATACTTTAAAACTGTAGTTTCTTCTGATCTTAATGCTTCACAGGTCTTCAAGTGGTCTTCGTTCATTTCTGCTGGATCGTTACACAGGACACATATTGGTGAAGCTGAGATACCTATTCTGTAGAGATGACTTGCTAAGCAGTCGTGATTTGTCAATAGTCGGAAGGCTGCAACCGCTGTTTTCCTTGGTCTCTGGGGGATTATATCTGGGTTGGAAAGTAGTGTAATCCATTTTTTATCTTTGGCATTTGTTTATATTTCTTGTAGGTATGAATGGGAAAATTTTTTAATGATCAAGCGTTTTATTGAGGAATATGAGAAATTGAATTTAGACTTTTGTTTTATTGTTGTGCCCTTCTTTGCAAGTGAGCCTGCAGCTTCGTTCCCCATGACTCCACAGTGTGCTGGAATCCATTGGAGATGAACAGTCTTATTAACTTTTTGGAGTTGTGTTAACATTTTGTAGCATTCTCTAATTTTTGTTGACTTCTTTGTAGTATTTGAACATATTCCCTGAATTGCAGCTTTAGAATCTGAAAGAATTACTGCCTTGTTAAATTTATTTAAGGGAAGATTTAATAATTGTTGGAGAGCAATGTGTATAGCCTCTATTTCTCCATCATAATTTGTTGTGTCTCTACCAACAGAATGATAAAAGGAAAAATGTGAACACATAACTCCAGCTCCAGTGAGGTTTTCCGTGGAGGACCCATCGGTATATATGTGCAGCCATTCTTCTGTGGGATATCTAGTATTGATTGTTTCCAGAGCTAGAAGTTTTTGTATTTCTTTTGGTGTGTCTGATTTACTTATTTCCTCTATTAATTCCAAACTGAAGGTAGGTTGCAATAATTCCAATAGATTTTCTCTTATAAGTAGATTTTCTCTGGTGTTAGGAATGTTCAATTTGGATTTAATCTGTGTTACGCATTGCCGCAATCTCCACGTAAAAGAAAAGAAATGACTCGTAAGTTAGCAGTTGAAGAGGGATTACATGTTGTAAAACCAAAGCATTCTGTCCCGGTATCAGGAAAACAACTAACAGAGGAACTTAAAAGTGCAATAATCAAGTTCTATCAGGATGATTCAATATCTTACCAAACTCCTGGAAGAGATGATTTTATTGAAATCCATGTTCAGGGAGAAACAAAAGAAGTTCGCATTCGGTATCTAGTGGTAACATTAAAAGAAGCACATGCACTCTTTCTACAAGACCGAGTAGAAATGTCCATGGGGTTGACAAAATTCACTGAATTATGCCCTGCTCACATACGTCTTCAAAGTCAGATCCCACATAATGTGTGCACATGCATTATACATGAAAATACGAAGTTCTTCTCAAAGCATTGTGTAAAAATCACGTACTCACTGAGGCTGAATTTCGTAAGTTCATAGCAGAAGTGGTTTGTGATCAGAAATCGAGTAAGTGTATGCAGGGAGGATGCTCCAACTGCCCGGGATTGAGTGGAGCAGACATTTCGGATGAACTCGCTAATTCTCCATGCGAGTGGAACCTGTGGAGTTCCGTAACGGAAGAATGGAAATAGAAGTTAAAAATGGGTCTGTAAAAGACTGCATTGAAGAACTGACCAATTGCCTGCCACGTTTCCTAAATCACATTTACATAAAAGACAGCAATCCGAGGCCTCTAAGAAGGCTCGGGAAAATGTTGCAATTAGTGAAGCTGTGATACAGATAGACTTCTCTGAGAACTACACATGCAAGGAGCTGCCCACTGGAACAATACACAGATCTCAATATTTACTGCTGTTGCCTGGTATAGGAAAGAAGATATCGGTGAAATTCAGAAACAATTTTTTGCTTTGGTGTCTGATTATGTATCGCATGACAAATATGCAGTTGATATTTGCTTAAGGAATATATTTTCGGAAATATTGGATATTGTTCCGAATCTTGAACTTGTGAAAGTGTTTTCTGATGGAGCCGCTTGTCATTTTAAGCAGAAATACACATTGAGCCATGTGACATATCTTTCCGAAGTATTTGGAATCCAAATTGAATGGCACTTGTTCAAATCCTATCACGGAAAGGGGGCAGTAGATGTGATTGGAGGACAAGTGAAGAGGATGGCATGGACAGCTGCGAAAGCAGGAAGCAGGATTCAGAGTGCTGAAGAATTTGTTAATACTGTTAGAAAGAAAACCAAAATATGTGTTCTTGAAGTTTCTCTGCCTGAAATTGAAGAAGCAAAAGAATTTCTCGACAAAAGATTTGAACGTATTTCACGTATGCCGTCCACTCAGCAGGTTCATTATGTGAAAGTATTAGGTTTAAATGTTGTGGAATATGCTTTTCTTTCATGTGCGGAAAGTGTCAGAATGATGCACAACTTTCGGAAATAAAAACAGTGTAGTGATATGCGCGTGTACTGCGAGACTACTGCATTTAGCGTTCCTGCACTATAAGGAGTCCAATCAAGTAACTAGTGTTACAGGTATGTGCTGTGTGCTCTCATGTGTCGTCTTTGATATGGTTTTGAGTCAGCTTTTTATACTTGCAATGATGTAACTGTGATAAGAAATGAGAGCTGTCATCATCTGTTTATTCTGTTTATGTTGCATGACTTTAATGCAAAGGATATGATTCTTCTCAAAATGATAAATACAATTACACACCTGTATGTATCACATGTATGTAATGTATAATATGTATCACTATGATTTACCATATGTTATACCATGTAAAACAAAGACAAGGTATTACAATTTTCGCAAGTGTCAGTTAGTCACAAACTTATGTCAGTTAGTCACGCTGACCTTTTGAATAAATATCTCCAGATGAGAATAACATGCCAAACCTTTTTTCAGGTCATTTGAAAGCTTAGAAGTTCCTCTCTCAAGTGATTTTTCAGAACAAATCAAATAAGAAAACTTTCAGAGAAAACGGAGGACAAACGTTTGAAGTGGGAACTGCAGTTGACAAAAATGTCATTCACGAAAAGTTTAGTGCTCATTATTAAATAATTGTTTCACTTTTTAAGGTTTTATATTTCCTATCACAACCGCCAATGTATTCTCTGTCATCGTATGTCGTTAAAATAACATTTTTACACCTATATTGACCATTAGACAAACATTTTAAGAAGAAAATGTAGTGTAAATGCGAGTTAGTCACACGCGGAATTGATCTATAGGTGACAACTTGAAAAACAAAACAAGGGTCATGTGAGACAGAATATTAAAAGACCCCAAAAGAAAATCGTTTATGTGAATATTTGTTAAGAGTGTAATTTGTTTTTGATGTTGTTATGAGATGGTTAAATGACGAAAATGTGTTATTAATGTTCATTGTTACCAACAATTAAGTTTGTTTAAAGACGTCATAAATATTTCCATATTTAATTTCAATATATATGTATAAATGAAAGAATTATATGTGTTCAATATTAAAAGCGAAATCAGGATAGCTAAAGATCGCTTCCCTAACAATGCGGGAACTATTTGATGAACACATACGCGGATGTATACAAGAAAGGTAGTATCACGTGAGGTGATGCTGGACTCCTTTCACTAGTGTCTATATGCTCAAGGTGATAAGACGTATTTTGGTAGCGTGTGAACATTGTAGAACATTTACCAGACTTTCATCAAGCTTTTGTTCCACTTTTTGAAAAAGTGGAAAGACTTAAATAATCTAAAATGGTGCTAAGAGGATTTATTTAAATGTAAAATAGAGAAAAAGTGTTAATAAAATAATACATTGTGGTGAAGAAATATCGTGTGATTTTTCATTCCATCCGTTACCACGCCCTGAGGAAAATAAGAGCCACATCGCTCAAAATTGAAGCGACACTTCAATAAAAACAGCACCACAGTGGTGGAGCTTGTGATGCTTTGTATCTACTAAACCATGATTAATTTATAGTTTATTTACAGTGTAAATGAAGCAAAATTCCAAAATCCGACTATAGGTGGTATCAGCGATTTTGGCATGTGACAATAATAATGGAAAGGTTTGTTGCGAGTGACTTACTTTATCCATGTATCACACATATGGGGTTGCACCTCAAAGAATGGTACAAGGTGAGTGCAACGGTGTTGTATGCAGTGGAAGGAAGTAGATAGTCTGTAGAAAACATTGTAACCTTTGGGACATCCACACAAGCAAATCCTGAGCAATATTCACTAGTTCATCCATATCATTCAGTTGTTATGTTCCCTACAAATTACCACCACCTCGTTCTTTTTCTTCACCTGCTGTGCCAGAAATGCTCTTTATCTCATCTTCACTGCTGTGACCGCATTGTGCTTCATTTCATTCAATGAATATTTGCTCTATTGTATTTTCTACAATGCAATCTTTTTCAGAATAATGTTGCTCAATTGTTTCCTCACGATGGCAAGCTTTTCCCCATTCCAGAGTACGAAATTCACGAAATCTTGGGTGGCACAGTAGTTCTACATCTTTCATTTTGAAGTCTGTTTCTACTTGCTACCCACTGCTTTACACTCAGGGGTGGCTATTCATGGATAGTAGGTGAAGTGCCACTTCACCAATATTTGTATCTTGCCACACTTATTTTTAAATCTTAAGAGGTCTGTGGGGTTTTACTACAAACTATTTCCCTATTTCTTTACTGCGCAGTGCTCTGCTGTAGAAGCAAGCGGGTGATTCTGACCATGCACACTCATGGGAGCTGAAGTGGATCTTGCTTAATGTTGTTCAACCTTTAAGGGGCTGAGGTTACTGTATAGCAACCATGACTTCACTTGCTTGCTAACAAAAACAGGAAATAAAATGAGACCAATTATAAATTGTATAAATTCACCTACGTATAATTTAGCAAAATGGTTAAATAAAAAATTCAGTACCTTTGATCACTTTAAAAGTTTAAGTATTAAAAATTCTTTTGAATTAGTACAAAAGGTTAGCAATATAGTATTGCCTGATAATGATCAACTCATTTCTTTTGATGTAACAGCTTTATTTCCTAATATTCCTAGAAAAAAGCTTTTGATTTTTGTAACAAAATGTTTAAATTCTTTAGAATTAAACAAAGAATTAACAGATGATTTTGTAAAACTTACAAATCTTTGTTTAGAACAAAATTTCTTTAGTTTTAATGGTAATATTTTTCAACAAACTTCTGGCTTGCCAATGGGTAGTCCATTTTCGCCATTTCTTGCTAATCGTTTCATGAGCTTTTATGAAACTCAAATTACAAAATCATTCCCTCTAATGTTTAAAATATGTTATAGATACGTGGATTACATTTTTGCTGTTGTCCCTAAAAAAACAGATAAATGATGCTTTAAAACTCTTAAATTTACAGGATGAAGCCATACAATTCATTTTGGAAACAGAAAATAATGGATGTCTTCCATTCCTAAATTTAAAAATTAAAAGATATAACAATAAATTCAATTTTGATATTTATAGAAAATCTACTCATACTAATAATACATAAAAAATAAAAGTTTTAATCCTTTTCCACACAAATTTGCTGTTTTCAATAATTTAATATATAGATTAATAAATATACCCCTTAATAAGGAAGAATTTAACACAGAATATAAAAAGAACTTTTAAGTACAGAGTACAGAATATTGGGATCAAATGGTTGGAAAAAATGCTCAATGAATAGAAATATGGGGACTGAATAGGGGAGAGGAACCCAGATAGAGTTCATAGGATGTTTTTTAGGGAAGTATTGGGTTTTCTGAGTGCGGTGGCAAGAGAAGTAGTGCAGGTGGACATTTTTTTTTTTTTTTGGTGGTGTTTAATGCATGCTTTTACTACTACGGCACTGCAGACGGTGACACTGATGATACATTGAATGAAGATGTAGCACCGGTAGAAATAGATGACAGGGGAAACCAGAGAACCTGAAGGAAACCCGCCCCAGTGCCACTTCGTCCACCACGAATCCCACTTGTGGTTGCCTGGCAGGTGGAGATGGAGAGGATGTCGAGAAAGGGTATGATTATAGAAAGAGCTCTGAAATTTTGATATAGGAGCTTAATTTAGATAAAAATAATTTGTTAAGGCAGTATGTAGAGTTGCCTCTGGCGCGGAGGACCCGGGTTCAATCCCTGGTACCAACATGGGGATTTTATCTCCTCTGGGAGGTCTGGCACGGGGTGCATTCAGCCTCGTTAGGTTCTGGGGGACCAATTAAGGAACTACTTGATGGAGAAGTAGCGGTCCCAGGTCGAGAAGACCGCATAACTGGCCGGGAGGGCTCAGGGCGCTGACCATGTCCCACCCTCCAGTACTGCACCTCACCAATGATGCCTGTAGTGGGCAGAGGTGGGGGACGCAGCGGCTGGACGGTAGACCTTGGCCCTTCATGGGCTGTCGCGCCGGGGTTTAGTTTTAGTATGTAGAGTACCAGAAAAAGAGTCTTAGGGAATCTGGATGGACAAGTGGCATCCAAAAGAACATGGAAGTAAATGGGGTGGGGGATTACTGGAGGAGAGGGAGGAATAATCATAACAAATTCTGGAACGTAATAAGAATGAGGTTTGAAGGCATAGAAATCCAAAAACTGTTTGGTGGGATAATGAAGAAAAAGTCTCTGGTAGATTACAAATCAATGAAGGAAACATGGGAAAGGGAGACATATGTTGATAAGGTAAACAATGTACAAAGTGGGGCAATAGCATGGCTAAGAACTGGTGTTTGGAGATTGAGAGGACTAAGAAAGGGTATCCCTCAGAGTCAGTGTCCTATTTGTGGAGGGAAGGAAGATCTGGAGCACATAGTCTTTGAGTACTGAGGAACAGACTTATGGAGAAAAGAATTTCTGGGACAGAAATGGGAGAAGGGGGATAGGAGAACAGCATTTAGAATGATTCTTAGAAAGGAGGTAAGGAACTTAGGTCAGTTTTTATGTAGAGTTAAGAAAAAATGGAACTGGTCTGTACAAAGAGAACAGAATTAACAATATTTGGTATTAGTTATGTGTTAGCTATAGAGAAGTTTAAAATATATGTATAAATAATTATGTTGGGCAGGTATGAGAGACTAAGAGCCTGGGCTGAATGTCATATTCAAGTATGTATTAACTTAACACAAATAAATAAATAATAAGTAAATAAATAAAAACTCCAGCTAATCTCTTTAAGATTGAATACTTCTTCGTTGACTTGGGTACTACTGCTTCAATATGATTTCTCCAAGATAATTTTGAATAAAGAATTGTTCCTAAATATTTTGTTTCGAATGTTTGTCTTAGGTTTGTTTTCTTGAACTGCAGATTTTGTTTAGGGATTTTGTGTTTTTTGCTAAATATCTGAAATGTTGTTTTATCAATATTTATTTTCATCAAATTGTTATCAGTCCACTTTTCTAGTAGGATGAGTCTTTTCCATTGAAGCTTTGGATTTGACTATTTGTGGGGAAGATATCCACATGATTATATCGTCTGCAAAAAGTGTTGTCTTTAATTCTGTGCTTGATACAGCTGAGGGAAGATGATTGATGTAAATGTTAAACAAGGTTGTACTCAGTACTGCACCTTGTGGGAGGCCCATTTTTATTTGTTGGAATTTGGATTTACTGGCATATTTTGTAGCACAAGAGTGCTGAGAAAGGAAATGAGTAATTCAATTTATCATGTTTTGAATGCTAGTTTTGTGAGCTTTTCGAGTAGTTCGTTCATACCTCCATACTGAATCATATGCTTAGTAGCATGATTGTTCTTTGCGTTTAGTGGTGTAATGTTTTAAATATGAATCCTGCTTATGATATGCTTATATTTTATTAGAAAAACAATGGAAAGATGAAGAAAATAAGGAAGTTTTAAATTGTGAGCACCGTACTGAATCTTTACAAATATGTGGTATGAAAGAAGTGAAACATTCAGGAGATGCTACAATCTTAGTTTCAAACAATCGTGGTTTGTGGAATGTCTAGGGTCGTGCTCCTCTCCAACTCTGCAGAAATTGTTTTGTTGGCCATGCTTCCATTTTAGCAATAAAAGCAACATTTTAAATAGAGAACAATTTGCTGCTTTGTTGAATATAACACGATCATTACACAAACACTGGGATTCGACGGAGCATTTAAAATGTCAGGTTAATTTGAAAACTTTTTAAAGAAATCGAAATACAACTTCAAATGCCCTAAAGGAGAATGTTAGAATGTATACCATGCAGTTCAATAGCAATGTATGGTTGAACAGGCTTTTTCTGCAGTTAGTGATTGATACAGTACTCTATTTAAATAAGTAAGAATTAGCATTCTGCATTCACGATGAAACAATAGGCTCAATAAATCGTGAAAATTTTAAGGAACTGTTGAAGTTGCTGGTGTTTAGGAGTCCTATAGAAATACAGAACCAATATTTCAAGATAAAAAGTATGTTCGGTGGTGAATCAAAAAGTATACAAAATGCACTTTTGGATTGCATTTCGGATTATATCAATGCATTTGTAAAAACTGATTTGGAAACTGCTGAATTCTTTCTGTACAGGTAGATGATATGACAGATATTACACAGGTGTCTCAGTGTTCTGTAATAGTAAGGTACGTTAATTCTGGAGGATCTGTTGTGGAGCGTTTCTTAACTTTCTATGATGTAAGTGCCGACAGAACATTGGAAACTTTAAGGAAAAATTGAAGCTATTAACAATGATTGGTAATCAGAGGATATGGTCGGTGAATTTATTTTCATAACTCTCCCGGTCAGGTCGGTGAGACCCGTAAACCAACGACAGGTGTGGTCCTCCAGACATTCTGGGGGTTGTGAGAGAGCGATGTGACCGCCAAAACATAAAAATATGGTGCTCTCTAAAAAGCAGTTACTATTACTGCTATTGCTCTCTTCAATATCATTAGTGAAAAATATTGGAGAGCAAGAGAATTAATGACTTCATTGTCAAAAATCCAGCATTAGCTAACAACAACAATGAAGCAACAGAATCTAAATTAAGACCAAATTAGAATCTAAAAGCTCCACTTATCTTATTAATATTGCAAGATGGTGTAATGCTGACTAGTTTCAAGTTGCATCCAACTTACTCTCAAAGCTATCCAAGCAAGTTACCATAGTTACTGATACTCAACTTAAAAGATCTATTTGTTACCAATGTTTGAAAACAAAACCTTATAAATACAGCCTATTGGTGGTATTTCAAAATTCATAATGTGGTTCTTATTTTTTAAAATGAATCTTTTCCAAAACCATTAAATCAATAGGTCCATTTAATTGTTTTAATAATTTAACCTCAGGATTTATTTCATGATTAAATGACCAAAAATGATCCGCCACATCTGATTTATCAATTTGTTTATATTTAATATTTCTAAAATGCTCTTCTATTCTGGTTTCTAAATGACATTTAGTTTTACCATTATTAACCTTATCACAACCTAAACAGCTAAATTAATAAGTCATATTTTTTATAATTTGGAATTTTATCCTTTTTAGAAAAATTTAGTAAATTTTGTATTTTAAATTTATTTTGAGGGACTAAAGTTACTCCATACTCTTTAAAAAAATTTTGTAAATATTTTTTTTTATTAGCCCACGGATGCTAAGTAAACTTTTTAAAAATACAATTCTTTTATTTTCTTGAGGGTAGAAACCTCTGTAACAGCCTTTTGATATTTAAATTTTTCCACATTTTTATGTATAAAATCTGCATTAAATCCATTAATTACCACAGTGTTAATGTGTTTATATTCTGTGTTAAATTCTTCCTTATTAAGGGGTATATTTATTAACCTATACATTAAACCATTGAAAACTGCAAATTTGTGTGCAAAAGTATTAAAACTTTTATTTTTCATATAATTATCAGCATGAGTAAATTTTCTATAAATGCCAAAATTCAATTTATTGTTATCTTTTTTTAATTTTTAAGTCTAGGAACCGAAAGCATCCATTATTTTCTGTTTCCAAGGTGAGTTGTAAATTTAAAAGTTTTAAAGCATCATTTATCTGTTTCTCAGGGATAACACCAAAAATGTCATCCACATAATTATCTATACCATATTTTAAAAGTTAGAGGAAATGATTTTGTAATTTGAATTTAGAAAAACTCATGAAAAGATTAGTAAGAAAAGGCGAAAGTGGACTACCCATTCCAAACAAAAATTCGTAAGTTTTACAAAATCATCTATTAATTCTTCGTGTAATTGAGGAGCATTTATTCAAAACTCGATAGATGCAAAATTTTACGAAATTGAGTTATATATAGTATTGGCATAATTTTCATCTTCTGCATCGTTCTGTGAAATCAGATTTTGCAAAATTCTATTCTTGTACTGTGTAGAAGCTAGGGAATATCAGCAGTTTTTTCAAAACTCGATAGATGCACTAGCTCAATTAAAGCAAAGGTTGATAGATGCAACTTTATGATTTTATAATAGAAAGTATAGCAACCTCAATTCTATGAAACGCATGTTGGCATTGACTGCCATCTCACTGTTGCGATTCTTGGAATTCTCAATCATTTTGCAAGCTTTGTATACTGCTGCTTCGTTGGAAATAACTACTAACTCAGGTTGTACGCTTAGATTTCACATTATGTATTATTAAGAGGTGAAAATAAATAAAAAAATAATAAATGCATAAATAAAAAGCAACAAAAAATAAATGACAAAAATAACGAAATTTCATGTCTTAATTTCTCCCTCACACAGAAAAGTTATCAGCATCTATCGGCTTTTGAAAAAACTCGACGTTTTCAAACCCCAAATTTGCACCTGTTAAACTATACTATTTGTTTCTTTTCACATTGAATGAGACAGTATCAGGAAAGAGAGTTGAATGATTAATGTATTTGCTGTGCTAACCAATTAGTATTGCCAATAAACAGAAAAAAACAGTTTTTCTCAGAAACGCATTTTGTGCATCTATCGAGTTTTGAAAAAACGCTCCTCAATTCTAAAGAATTTAACAATTTTTTTTTAAAAAAATCTAACTGACCAAAAGTGCTGAATTTTTTATTTAACCATTTTGCTAAATTATATGTAGGTGAATTTATACAATTTATAATTGGTCTCATTTTATTTATTGTTTGTGAACTTTGGGAAGTGCATACAATCTGGGTAAAACTGGATTATTAACTTGTAAAATACGTTTTTCTTTACTGGGTATCATTTTCACTTCATTAAGGATTTTATTAAAAGTTGAAATCCATGATTTTAATGGGTTATTATTAATTCTTAAGTAATCCTCACTTTTAAGTAAAAGTTCTACTGTATTAATATAATCAGATTCATACAAAATTACGATTTTATTGCCTTTGTCATGAGACAGAATATTTGGTTAGACCCCAAAAGGAAATCATTTATATAAATGATTTATTGCAAATGTAGTTTATTTTTCATGTTGGTAATAATTAGTTGAGTAACGAAAACGTGTTGCTATTTTTTCATTGTTAAGAAAAATAGAAATGTTTTAAAACGTCAGAAATGTTAAGTTTCATGTTTAAATTTAATATGTATAAGTATAAGAACTAAATATATATATTTAATGTTAAAAGTGAAGGGAGAATAGATAAAGATCGCTTCCCTAACAATACAGAAACTATTTAATGTAGGAAAATATAAAATGAACGCATATGCACATGTATACAAAAAAGAGCGTCATGTAAAGAAGAGCCAATTTTGTTATTAGTGTCTGTATGTTTGAGAGGTGAAGACCTGTTTCTGTAACGCATGTGGATGTGGGTCTAAAAGACTTTATAAAAGTGGAAAGACTATTAAGAAAATACAAATAGGTGCAACGAAAGTAAATGCACTTATAACAAGTGTAATAAGATATGAAAAAAGTGTTAATAAAGTGATATATAGTGAAGTTACATTGAGTGTTCATTCATTCCACCTAGTACCACGCAGGGGAGAAAGAATAGTGTCATAGCTCAACACAAAGCTTCATATTACGTAAAAATACAGCACCAAATGGCTTGCCCAAACGTGGGGCATGGATATTGGGTGGAATGAGACGATGCCGACAGACGCCGATCCATCGATGTGGAGAACTTCAGGGACGTCTAGTGAAACCAACCGCCGAGGGGATGGACGTAACAAAATAAACAAACAAAATAAAAGTAGGACCAACATTTTTATTAAAAATTTGCTTTATTTTTATATATGTTACTAAGAAATAATTAAAAAGTAGGACTTTTAAGCGCAACTGATCTGAATCAAAAAAGGAAAATGTCACAAAAAGGAAAAGAAGTAGGAACAGAAATAGGGGAAGGGGCAGATAAGCGTAGTTTTCAGACAGAAACAGAAAGTGAGGAAGAAGTAACAGTATTAGGGAAATATCAAAAATTAATGATGATCATGTTTGAAAGACTAGAACAGAATATGAAGGAAATAGGTCAGAAAATGGAGCAAAACTTAGAACAGAATATAAAAGCAATAGGTCAGAAAATGGAGGGAGTGGGACAGGATGTAGAACAGAAAATAGAATTCGGAAGAAAGGACTTAGAGCAGAAAATAGAACATAATAGGAAAGAATTAGAGCTATATTTGGGAAAGAGAATAGAATTAGAAAGACAGGAGTGTAAAGAAAATATGAAAGTAATGGAAACTAATTTTAAATTAGTACATAAATGAGACAAAGGAAGCTTTAGAAGCTAGGTTAGAAATCATAGGAGATAGAATGGGAAAAATAGAAATGGAAATGAAAGAAAACAAGATTTTATTAGAGGGAGAAATTGGTAGATGTAGGGATGAAATAACAGAGTGTAATGCAAGTGTAGATTGTAAGATTACAAATGTAAAAGTAGAAATAACCGAGGATTTAAGGAAAGAAATTGAAGTAGTAAAGAAAGGAATTATTAATGAAACTGTAGAACAAATTGTCATTCCTAAAATTAAAACTGTGGCTGATGTAGTACAATCATAACAAGATGCTGTGAATGATATAAAACAAAGTCACTTAGAAATAAAGAATGATTTAAAATCAATTTACGAAGAAATGAGAAAAGGAAAAGAAAGTTTGGCTAATGTAAATTATGTTGTGAATGCACTACAAAGGCAAAAAGATGATTTAGACGTAATGATGTTCAAGATGAAAGTTACTTGAATAGTGTACAGAATGTTGACTCACTATGTAGAGATAGAGGTCCACAATTAAACAATGACACAACACATAACACATGCTACACCAACAGCATACTACACGAAATCACACCACCTACATTTGACGAGGAGAAGGGAGACGATCCAAAACTCTTTGTTAAAGAGATGGAAGAGTATGTTAAAGTGAAAAGGATACCAAATGAGCTTAGGATGATGATAGTCGAGAAAAGCTTGAAAAACAAAGCATTAGAATGGCTAAGATTAACACTAGCTGGTCATGAATCATATAGCTCATTTAGGAATCTATTCCTATCAAGTTATTGGGGCCCAGCTAAGCAGAACCAGACAAGGGTAGAATTAGCGACAGGAAGATATGATCCGGCCAAAGGGTTATCGCTAGTCGATTATTTTATGAAAGTAGCCAACAAAGGGAAACTATTAGACCCTGACCTGTCCGAAGCAGAGTTAATTATCAGCATAACAAAACATTTCCCAGACACAGTGAGAACAGGGTTAATTGTTGCGAGACCAGTAGATTTTGCAGACATGGTAGAACTACTAACAGCCTTCGAAACGCAAAATGGTCGGCCTAATGAGCAAAGACATAGAAGCGGTCACCCAAACTAACTGATCTTAAACAGAAGCACGACTACAAACAACCAGAGTGAGAGGGAAGATAGAAATACTAGGAGCGCACCCATGACAGGGGGAGAGGGGCACATCATTTCCCACTACCACTCAATCATGGCTAAAGGATGGAAAACACGAGACAGCGGTACCACGACACGATACCAAGGGGTGAATCGAGACACCAAACATATACATATGACCGTGGGAGACCAGGAGACCATACCCATCAAGTGAATCACATACGATTCTGTCAGGAATACTTGAACAGCCAAAGACCATCATACAACAGGGGTTCACACCAAAGGGGCGGAAACCAATGGAACACTGGCAGCATAAGACAGCGGGAAGCGAATGAAGACGTGCCAAATAGAGTGGATTGTGCACAGAACACAGAAACAACAATCGCCACTAACACCCAGGGAAATTACCATGACTAAGTTTGCCCCAATCGAGTTGATGACCAACACAAAACCTAAGCGATTGACAATTGATATCGACACCATGATGGCTGCACAAAGGGAAAATGAAACTACTGTACACTGGACCGCTGGTCATAACAAAACAGCTGGGTGACCACACATATGAGCTACAGAATACAAATGGCAAGTTGGTAGGAAGATACCATCATAAAAACAAATTAAAACCATACAAAGAAAGGACCAAATAGTCTTTGCCAACAAATATGTAAGGCAGGAACAGTGGGGATGAGGAAAAACAATAAGCTTGAATGGGTTTCGTATAGAAAATTATATACAGGTTGGAAAATACTACAGGAAAGGAAATCAGCATAGTCATTGGCTATAATTACCACCGAGAGCATTGTCAACAAAGACAGGTGAGAATACTGATTGTCATTAAAGAAATGAATTATAGCGACGAAGAAAATGTGTTTTTGACATAAGGATGTCAGGGACAAAAATAAGAAGGAATCAATTGTGGTGAGAAAGAGAGAATATTTCAGACACAAGGGTATCGAGGGTGAATTAAGAAGAAAAATAATATAGTTGCAGAATAATTATAAATATAGAAGTTTTCTCTTATAGAGATAAGAGATAAAGAAATGACAATTAGTAAAGAGGAAAACCATAGTCAGAAAAGCAATGCCCATAGATTAAGATGAATATGGCCAATGTTGAGGTTAAAGAAATGTCAATGAACTACACAATAGTGAATAAGGACCCAATGTCATAATAGTATCATTAGTAACATCAGAGTTTAAGAACTGAATCAACGACCTGCCTATATATAATAAGCTTGCAAGACAAAGAAGGCAAAGAACTGAATAAAATTGCCATAAGTATGATCATGATCATTAATTCAAGATTTGTATCCTGTTTCTCTCTCCTCATAACTACACTTAAATAATATTTGTGTCAATGTCAAATGTAAAAACTTAAGAATATTCTTGGTGTTGTGTTGTATAATAACTAAATATGTTAAAATTATAAAGACCTGCTGTGTCATGCCAAGACAAAAGACAAAAACATACAGCAAAGAAGACTGTAAAGAAAAAAGGGTATTGTACATAGTAAAAAGGTTGCATTAAAGGAATAGGGAGAAGTGTTGTATTGTGTTTCAAGATTGTGAATATATGTGACAACTTGAAAAACAAAACAAGGGGCATGTGAGACAGAATATATGGTTAGACCCCAAAAGGAAATCATTTATATAAATGATTTATTGCAAATGTAATTTATTTTTCATGTTGATAAGAATTAGTTGAATAACGAAAACGTGTTGCTATTTTTTCATTGTTAAGAAAAATAGAAATGTTTAAAAACGTCATAAATGTTAAGTTTCATGTTTAAATTTAATATGTATAAGAACTATATATTTAATGGCAAAAGAGAAGGGAGAATAGATAAAGATCCTTTCCCTAACAATACAGGAACTATGTAACGTAGGAAAATATAAAATGAACGCATATGCGCATGTATACAAAAAAGAGCGTCATGTAAAGAAGCACCAATTTTGTTATTAGCGTCTGTATGTTTGAGAGGTGAAGACGTGTTTCTGTAACGCGTGTGGATGTGGGTCTGAAAGACTTTATAAAAGTGGAAAGATTACTAAGAAAATACAAATAGGTGTAACAGACGAAAAAAGTGTTCATTCATTCCACCTAGTACCTCGCCCGGGGAGAAAGAATAGTCTCATAGCTCAACACGAAGCTTCATATTATGTAAAAATACAGCTCCAGTCAGCTTTAGTATAAATTGCACCCTTTTCTCTCAATAATTTAATAATCTAATTATTATGATTACTTTTAGGATAATTTTTACTCATATCCTTCAAAATTTTAGTACATTTTGTTTTTATCAAAGATTTGTCAATTTCGTTTAAATCTTGATTGGCAATTCCGACATCTGCGACAAAATCATCTGTGGTTTTTGAAAAATTTACACAAGTTTTCATACCTTTATTTAGGAAATTAAGTTCTTTCTTGTTAAAGTTATAATTTGAAAAATTAATTGCATTATTCATTTGATTATTTGGTTTCTTTACATTCAATTGTAATCACAAATATTAGCAACACAAAGCAGGAAAGAATTTGGATTGTATGGCATTACTAAACCTGCCACCTTACACTGTAGCGCTGTGGCAAAACGTAGGCTACTCCTGTGGTGACGGTTGCAGGTTTGCTTCTCGCATGTAGAAAATCTGTTTGTCCTTCTCTTAAGATGAATGCATAGTGGCTAGTTATTTTAATATACTTATTTTAATATACTTATTTCATACACTACATTTGATGGAGGTAATAATATGATAGTTATTACAATGCTTTAATGGTTTATTCTGTGAACAGCATTATGTTGCACACAAAAGTATGTAGTGCGTAGTATGGTGTGCAAATGCACCAGGCAGGCAGAGTTCTCAGTGAGTGATACTGCGCTTGACAAAGGCAGAATGTGCACACAAAGACATAAGCACAGGGAAGTCACTCAATGCATTAGTCAAAATGGGAGGTTTTTCTGCTCATGAAGCTGCAGCTCATATTGGAGTCCCTCCATCTACAGTGCAGAGGTGGATGAGATTATTCAGGGGAGGGGTTGAATACCATTGTCCTGGTTCAGGAAGAAGACACGTGTCACCTTCAGAAACGGATGCAGCTTTAATTGCAGAAGCAGAGAGGAACCCTTTCTAAACTGCTGCTGAAATGAAGGCAAATTCGCATTTCCCTGGCTCAGCTCAAACAGCTCTGTGGTTTGTAAATGATGCAGGACTTTATGTGTGAACAGGAGCTACAAAACATCTGAGAGATGACCAGATTGTTTCGCCTTTCAGAGGAAAATACCAACCACAACTGAAATAACATATTCTCAGACGACTTGACATTTTCTTCCACACGTAAGGGGAAGATCCTGATATGATGTAAAATTCATGGCTTTACAATTTCATCATGGTTGCATATTTATATTGTGCTGGGGCTGAATATCAAAGGAGGGTCCAGGTGTGCTGTGGCAGCTTGACAATATACTGAACAGTACACAGTACTGCTTGAGAATATTTTGGTTCCCTCTGTGAGGATGAGATATCCTGATAAAATTATTGAATTTGTACAGGATAATCATCCTGTCCACACATCTCGAAGGGTTTCAAATTGGTTCTCAGAGAGGCAGGATATCAAAGTGGTAGACTGGCCTCCTTGTTCACCGGATTTGAACTCTATTGAGAATGTGTGGGCTGAGGTGAAAAGGGAGTTGCGCTCCAATTTCTCTGTAGCTGGGTGAAGGACAAAAGATGGATTCTGGGCACAAATTCAAGAAGCCTGGGACAATGTACCTTCTTGTCCACATTACTGCAGGTATTTAATTTTGTCTATGCCCCAGAGGTTGAGAGCAGTTATAAGTGCTAAGGGTTCATACAGCTGATATTAGTTATGTTTATTTTTGTGTTTTTGTTTTAGAAGGTGATAGTTTATTTACACATGTTTTTTATATTTAACACGAGTGTTAGTAGAGTTATGCTTTTATGTGCATAGATAAGCTCATAACTTCAAAGTTATACTAACGGTATATTAAATTATATTAATACAATATTATGTTCTACATATCCAGTCCCATAATTAACAAACATAAAAAAATGATAAACAGTGCAGGATTTGAACCTAGGAACTTATGAGTGGAAGCACAGTCCTGTCAGCCACAGTAAGATTCTGTGTTTTGTTTTCAGGACTCAGTTAACTATTGCGCTATCAGTCATAGACCATTATACATTTCTTCTGTATGCATTGTGAACACAGCTCTTACAAAGATACACAAAGCTCTTCGATCGACACACAGAATCCGGGGATGACTCATTTTTTGCCCACAGGTGTACAGAATATGATTTGTAGCTTAAAAATGTATACATTGGTTTTATTCTATATGTAATTATGAGGTGCATCCAGAAAGTAAGTCCCGATCGCATCCAGAGATGGCACCACCAGTCGGATAGGAATGCGCTTGTGCAGGAGAAGAGAGGAAGTATATGGCAACATTGCAGTAAAGTTTCAGTTTTTTGACGGCAGTAGTTACTGCTCTGTGCTAGGAGAAAATGGCTGCTCCAATATTGTCTCCTGCCAAATCCGAGGTTTGTGCAGCCATCCGATTTTTGCATGCTCAAAAGCAATCTCCAGCAGAGATCCATTACCAATTGTGTCACGTGTATCGACAAGACATGCTTGACAGTAAGGAAAGACGATGGTGCAAAGAAGAAACCGATATTCACGACGAAGACCGTAATGGTCGACCGTCCCTGGTGACGCCAGAAGTTTTGGAAAGTGTGCAGCAAGCAATTATGCAGAACCGGCGCTTCACAATTTCAGAACTCTCATCAGTTTCCCCAGATGTCTCGCTCGCTTTTGCACGAAATTGTCTCTCGGTGGAGAACAAAGTGTGTGCAAGATGAGTGCCTAGACAACTGACAGATGAACACAAAACCAAATGTCTGGCTGCAGCATCAACATTCCTACAGCAATACGCAGCAGAAGATGACCAGTTTCTCGGCAATATTGTCACTGGGAATGAAACATTGGTGGCAAATGCCACACCAGAGACAAAACAACAATCAGTGCATTGGCGGCATAGTGGTTCACCTGCGAAGATCAAATTCAAGCAGACAATCTCTGTCAAAAAATCATGTGCATTGTCTTTTGGGATCGACGTGGGTGCAGAATGAAGTGACTTAGTGGCTGCGGACATTGGTGGCAGAATCCTATGACTTGGGCATACAATTAATGGTGCACTGTTGCGGTAAATGCCTCAACAATGGTGGTGACTATGTTGGAAAGTAGCCAGTGAGTCTATGTAATTATTCCAATAAATATTTCTTAGTGATGTTTTTGTTCTCTTTATCGATCATCGGGACTTACTTTCTGGATGCACTTCGTACTTTGCAACTAAGCAGATAACAAAAAATAATTCTTTTTAATGTTATTTATAAGGAAGTATGGCAAATTTCCCACATGTATACCTAAAACTACATTGTGTATGGCAATTTGAAAATAAAAGTGATTCGACATATGAAAACAAAAAAAAAAAAGTTCAAAATTATGATGCTAAATAATGTTTCTGTTTAAAATGTTTAACACATGTGCATGCTCTCCTTTGTTTTCTGCTCCTCTGCACTTAAATCATTGGAAAATTTCTGCTGTTTCTCTTGAATGATTAGTTCACTTCCATGGGTGCAATAACTTATCCTTTTTTGACCATAATTTCATAGGAACCTAGAATTTAAATGAACATTTTTCATGGTTTAATACTCCATCAATTGCGGTACATCCATAAAGCATCATCAGCATCTGTTTTTCCTGCACTGCTTTTCAGCATTTGAAAGTGAAAGACTGCTTCTTTTGGTACCTTTCTGCTTGGCACTGTATTGTTTATCTTCAGATAAACTGTCATTATTAGAGTTACAGGTATTGAGAAATTCATCTCTGGCATCTATTAGAGACCATGCAACTGAATTGGTCCATTCTTTCTATAACCTATTGAATACGCAAGATATATGATATTCCAAACAAATTATGCTCTTCAAAAAGGAAGAAAAAAGGGTTTTTTGATTTTAGCTTACTTTCTCATTCTCAATGTTGGTAGCATAGCTTGGTATTCCGTAATACATTTGTTTGTTCATTTAGTGGATATGTCATGATGTGACAGCTGTCATAGTCAATTTGATTTTAAACAACACAACTAAGAAAATAATTATTATTTATATAATTGTTATATTTTATTCATGACATCTTTTATAAATCCCATTTGAACTTGTGAGTGCAATTAACTTGGAAATCTACTCATAAACTCATAACCTCTCCCAGGATTAAAATAAATGAATGAATGAATAAATAAAGTAAGTAAGTCACTAAGTAAATATCTATCAGTCAGACAATCAATCCTCTCCCACATTTCTTTCCACTTTACTCCGTCTTTGATCATTCTCATCTACTGCACACCCATCACTGCATTAAATTCTTGTGATTATCTGTGCTGTGGGTGTCCCCTGTTCCTTCTCCCTCATCTTGGGTCCCATGATGGTGTTGCATAGGTTCACCTATCCTGGTGCATCCTGGCCATGTGGCCTCCCCAACTCCATTTGGTCCTCCTAACATTGGTGGTTGGGTCCTCTGCATCAGCTCTTCATTCGTTATTCTTTCCCTGAGGGTAACACCCAGTAGTCTTCTTTCCATTTTTTTTCTGGCTCACTTGTATCGTCTGAATCTGTGTTTTGGGGGGTGGGGTTTAAGGGCCCGTCGACAGCTAGGTCATTTGGTGTGTTTTGGTGAATGTCCAGGTTATTTACATGAAAGCCTTCAGATGGTAATTATTATTTATTTATGCCAACAAACTTACAGTTGGTGTTTTTAAACACACAAGCCATGTGTGGGCAAAGTTTAACCCTTTCTTGACCATTGGGACTTTCCAGTTCCGTCTATAAAAAAGGTCGCTAACAACACATTGGCAGCATTTTGTTAGCATCTGACCATCGGGATTTGTGCGTCCCACTTCTGTACTTCCTTCAAATCTGTTGTAGTTTTGCTGTCAGGTGACATGTCAGTGAAGTCCGGTTCCTTTTCACCTGGTTCATATATGGACGTAAACAAAAATGCTGCCAATTCATTTGGTTTTCTTTGAGTTCTGTGAAGATATAATTACTTTTTATGACATGTGGCTTCAAGATCACATATTTTTGAACATGTATTTATATAATTACGCAATGTTATGAATGCTATAAAATAACAATATTCAAATTTCTGTGTGGGACTTACAAGTCCCGATGGCGTTTAGTGCACTGTGGACTTTGGTTACATTGGCAGTACCTCATAGCAGACTAGCGTATGCTTTGCAAGCATTTTGTGTGTAGCACACTTTTGTTCAATGCAATGCCAAGGAGACGGTTTGAGGAATTTCTCAGTAATTTACATGTAAATGATAACTTAGCTAGACCAAAGGACTGCAAAGATAAATTATACAAAATTCGTCCTCTCATATTGCTAATAAACAATTTGCTTCAACCTACAATGTGACTAGGTCCGTAAGCATTGAGGAATCAATGATTTTATTCAAAGGGCGCAGTACTCTCAAACAGTATAATCCTATGAAGCCCATCAAACGAGGGTACAAATTGTTGTGTTTAGCACACCAAAAGGGGTTTATTTCAAAATTCTCAGCATATCAGGGCAAGGATGAGTTAGTTGATGAAGGGTTAGCTGAATATGGTCTGGGAGAACGAGTTGTTTTACAACTTTCTAAACCATTGTGTGGGAAAAGGATTCATTCTGTACTTTGATAATTATTTCACATCCATTGCTTTGCTTGAACGACTCAAAATAGAGAATGTCTTGGCCTGTGGTATGGTTCGTGCCAATCGTAAAGGGCTATCTGTGTGCCTGATAACTCTTTGTCAAGGGGTAATTATGATTATCGCATATCAAATATTGGTATAAGTTTCTTCAAGTGGATGGACAATAAGTCTGTTTTGCTAGCATCCAACTATCATGGCACAGAAGAAACTATAGTACACAGAAAGAAACCTGATGGCACTAAAATTGAAGTAAAATATCCAACTATTGTGAAAGACTATAATGCAAATATGGGGGGACTTGATAAAGCTGATCAATTGCGTATCCTTTACTGTGTGAATAGGAAATCGAAGAAGTGATGGCACAGATTGTTTTGGGATAATTGATATTGCCTTTGTAAATGCATACATTATCAATAATCAACTATTTGAAAAAATGACTGTGTTAGAATTCAGAAGAGCTGTTGCTCAAGGACTGATTTCTAAAACAAAACTGCCAAGGAAAAGATCCTGCCCAAAATCCACAAGTCCCAAAGTGTCACAGCCTGAAAGAGGAAAGGGTACCTGCCTACTCTGTACCCGCTGATGTAAGATTGGGGATTAAGGGTCGTCACTGGCCAGTTTTTACACCAAGTCGGGGAAGGTGTCAGGTTTACAGCTTACAAAAGATAGAATCTTGGCCTTATTCTATTTGCATGATGTGTAATGTTCATCTATGCTGTAATGAGAAGAAAAACTGTTTTATAATGTATCATGATGTTGAGAAGGAAAGAAAGTGCCCAGTGTATAAAATTTGTGTAGAAGTTTTTTTTTTTTTTTTTTTTTTTTTTTTTAACATTAGCCAATAAAGAAATAAGATGGTAATCTAGTGTCTCTATTTCTTTAAATCTTAGATGTTCCCTTGGTATTCAAATACTGTAGTATGTATAATGGCTTTATAGTAACTTTTTATTCTGCCAGAAATGCTATGTAAATGTTTGTATGGTGAAACCAAGGCATGTTTAGTGCCCAATGGGACTTTCAAGTCCCGGGAATTTTTTTTCATTAAGTATTAATTTTTTCAACAAAATATTATATACTATATTTAAATTACTCCATACCAAATTCAAATTAAAAAAAAAAAAATATACCAAAAAAGACTTAATTCTAGTAGTGGTCAAGAAAGGGTTAAGAGGTAGAACTGGAACTTAAAAATTCAATGCCACAACTGGGATTTGAACCACAGACCTTCCGCTTACCAGGCGGCTGCTCTAACCATTGAGCTATTGTGACAAACTGTCAGAATGGCATTAAATTCTCAAACCAGTTCGTATTTCTCCTGGTGAGACTGCCTTTGTGGTTTACCAGGAGAAATACGAACTGGTTTGAGAATTTAATGCCATTCTGGCAGTTTGTCACATTAGCTCAATGGTTAGAGCAGCCGCCTGGTAAGCGGAAGGTCTGTGGTTCAAATCCCAGTTGTGGCATTGAATTTTTAAGTTCTAGTTCTATCACATAAACAATGTTTATTACTGTCTAATGTAGCTTAGCACTGTTTATAAACCAGTAAAACAATAAACATGGCACAGAAGACTCCATATGTGATTAAAACTGCAAGTCTGTTAAAACTGTCATGTTTAACCAAAGAATGCATTAAAACAGATCAAAGCGACACAGAAAAATTAACAGAACAATGCTTATTCCACAAATACTTCCACTGGTGCAAATCCCTAAAACCTTGAATTAAATCACTGTTATAGTAGACTTTACACTGTATATGTTAATTTTAGACCTTAATACTACACACCTTTAGCAATGAAATGAACACTTATGATTGCTTGTAATTGAAGCCACAATTCTTAGTCATCTTATCGTGTGCATGGGGCTGTTACTTTCAGCGCTGACGGCTTGCCTCTCAGTCTGGGCGAACATACTTGCGGCATAACTGACACTTCTACACACAATGCGGTACTAAAAATTGTGACTTTACTTACGATAAAATATTGATTTGACACTCTTGGAACTGCCGCTGTTTTTCATTCCATTGTGTTGGTACTTTATTCACAGGTGTATTTTGGGACAACTGCAGGACAGATTATAGTGATGGATGTCCATGGTGCCATGGTATCTCAGGTGCAGTTGAGCAGTGAGGTGGGCATTACCATGATGGCATGGTCATGTGAAAAATTTAAAATGGAGGAGGGAGATGACCCAGAACCCTTTGTGGGAGTTGGAAAGTTGCCACAGCAATATACACCTCCACCACCAGGTAAAGCAGTTGATTCTACAGGAAAATTGGATGGTAGGAGGAACTTAAAATAAAATGTTGAATTTTTAAGCATATTTTTGTTTATGTACTTATGTAATTTATTTATACAACCTCATTACAAGGTTTATGTGGCCTCAAGTTAATCCAAATACTCTCCCAAGTCATAAAAAGTAATATATGAATCTGCATTTTGAATTCAATTTTTTACTTTCTCTACTAGTAAGTAGGGGAAGTATTGTATTCCACCCACAAATTCTATGCCGAGATTTCACCAGAAATATATGTTTTGAGGTCCCCTGAATCCAAAAAAAGCATTTTTAGAAAAAGGTCCATGTGTGTGTCTGTGTGTCTGTCAGTCTGTGGACAGTATAACTCAAAAATGAAAAGTCGGTTAAAAACCAAAGTCTTTCAAGGATGCGACACAAAGATTTTGAAGAAAATAGTCCCACCCTAAACTACCCTTTACATGGAAGATTTTTCGAAAATTTTGATTTTCTTGAAAATGGCTCTAACGATTTTGATTAAAATGTCATATGTTTGAGATATTTTGATGACAAATGAAATGTATATCTTGAATTTTCTGGCTATAGCCCCTGTAGTCGTATGTACTCTGGACGACTTTTGCATAACTGGTAAACCGTTAGAGATAGACCAAATCATACTATACAAAAAATGTAGATCTTGCTAAAATACACAATTTATGTCTCAATAAATTTTCTTGTAGGGTGAACCATTTGGAGATATTCCTTGTTATGTGTGTGAGTATCGGAAAACTTGGATCATCGTTGTTCATTGTTTTATATGTTAAGTGTGCAAAGACAACATAATCTCAAAGCTTTAAAACATTTGACAATCACACAAAGCCTACTGTATTCCAACATTCTCCTTGCACCTTTGTACAAATGTTTATCTTAACTAACACGAAGAAGATATAGGAATAAGAGTTTCTAAGAATGGTTAGTACAAGAGTAGAGAAAGTCATGTGAATGCAACACATCAGATTTTTTTTTTATTTAACTTGTGTATTATAATTATGATACAAGTATATCTCCAGTTTTATTCATGGACAAAATGTATTTCTTCTTGACCCTAAATATAGGGTAACCTTAATAATCTGAGATTATTGATACAAGTGTGTTATCTAGTTCAGATGCTTAACTTACAGTTGAACTTCCTTCTATAAAGGGATATTTATTAGGGAAAATAAAACTTTAAAACCTTGAATTTAATAGCAAATAACTTTTTGAAATGATTCACCAATTTTCTTGGCCCTGCATATACTAAGGCTATTGATAGCTAAAAATCTCTGAATCTTTCAGTTTTTATCCAAATTGTTTCAAAAGTTTATCATAAATTGCTCTAACACAATTATAGTTGTGTTATAAATTTTATGCAGATATCTTTAATAGTTTTTGATAAACGTTGTATTTTACTTTTATGTTAATTAATCAGGTGTTATACGTAATGCAGAAATAGTAATCTTGTAAAAATAAAAATATGACGATATTCAAATAGTAACAAAACCTGGCTTACAAAATTTTTTTTCACTATTCTGATTATTTTAGAACATTTTATATCTTTAAATATAAAGATATAAACAGAGTTTATAATATTTTGAGGGAAGACTGATAAGTGAAATCCCTGAGACAGCTAAGACCCCACACATCTCATGTGAATGGCTGTGTAACATTCTACATGAATCCACAAATAACACAGTAATTAGAGACTCACACTTCACTTCAGTGAATTTATTGAGACTCAATGTTTCTCGCAACGATCGTTTTGGTGCACTTGCGTGTCACCCTCAGGCGAACTGGCCTTGTGCAGTAGCTGCGAAAAATCTGTTAAAAGTTCATGATGACGTCACATATACATCACCCGCCATGACATCATGTGATGATGTCATTCCTCCCCTTCTCTCAGTACGAATTTTGTAACATAATCAGTAAAAGTTACTTCAAAATTCATAACATGGTCCCTATTTTTCAAAATGAATATTTTTTTCCAAACCATCAATTCCATGGGTCCACTTAATTGCTTTAATAATTTAACCTCAGAGTTTATTTCATGATTGTGACCAAAAATGATCCGCCACCGCTGGCTTTTCTAACTGTTTATATTTAATGTTTCTAAAATGTTCTTTTTTTTCTGGTTTCGAAATGTCATTTTGTCTTACCAATGTAAACCTTAGCACAGTCTAGACAGTCAAATTGATAAATGCCAGACTTCTTGCAATTTGGAATTTTGTCCTTTTTAGAAAAATTGAGCACATTTTTTATATTAGATTTATTTTGAGGAGCCAACATTATGCCATGTTCTTTAAACATTTTATTAAATTTTTTATTAGCTCAAGGGTGTTAAGTACACTTTTTAAATTTGCAGTAATCTTTTCTTTTTTTAAAAGTGGAAGCTTCATTTATGGCCTTTTGATATTTAAATTTCTCTATCTTTTCATGTATAAATTCTGTACTAAAACCATTAACTAATGCTGTGTTAATAATGTGTTCATATTCTCTATTATGACTCAGGGGTCTCCGTCTAGGGGATATGTGAATAGCGACCACAAGGTACCCAAGCTGAGCAGAACATTACTTCCACTTACTGGTGTTTTGCTCCTCACTGTAACTTTTCTATCTGACCTTACCTTGGTCATCTCTTGTTCTCTTCTGACCCCGATGCTATTAGGGTTCCTGAGGGCTAGGGAGTGTTTATTTTTCCAACCTCTCCATTTCTCTAAAATATTAAACCCTAACATGCTGACCTGTCATGGCATGTAATACGTCCTCTGATTGGTAATCAGAGGATATCGTCGGTGAATTTATTTTGATAATTCTTCCGGTCAGGTCAGTGAGACCCATAAACCAATGATAGGTGTGGCCCTCCAGGCATTCTGGGGGTTGTGAGAGAGCGATGTGGCCGCCAAAACATAAAACTATGGTGCTCTTTAAAAAGCGGTTACTAATACTGCTATTGCTCTCTTCAATATCAAAAAAATATTGGAGAGCAAGAGGATTAATGACTTCATTGTCAGAAATCCAGCATTAGCTAACAACAACAACAACAACAACAACAACAACAACAACAACAACAACAACAACAACAACAACATATCTTTAAATACAATTTCTGTTACAATTTATCCTCAGTGGTCAAATTGTGTCATACCTGAGTAATTAAAAAGTGTAACAGAAACTATATACCAGTTTTTTTAAGTTCTGAAAAATTTGAACAATAATGTATACAGCTGCAAACTACATTTTTAATGCATGAAACTGTAAGAAAATCCCAAATGGAGTAAAAGGCAATGTAGTTAAATATAGCCTTTAGAAGTTGCATTATTAATAGCAATTGCTTCAATATTAAATTTTGGTAGATGGAGTTATATTTATTATCTAGATCGTATAATAAATAATTATGAGTTAAGTTTAATTTCATGCCACAGTCTCGTGGCCATTTAAATGATCACGTGTTGAAGCTTTAAAAGGTTCTAAGAGCAAAAGCTACAGATCCTAATTGTAAACATTGTTTTTTAAATTTTGTCCTCGTATGTAAGAGGAGATTAAAAGCTCTGTCCCACTAGTGTTAACCTGCTAAATTCATGACTCATTATCACAGAAACTAGGCGAGATATCAGACTGAACTTCTTACAGGTCGTGGATGAATGATTTACTTCTATTCGGTAAGGTTTGCTTAATAAATGAGATAGTATTAATTTATTTGTTATACCATGTTTTGAATTAAAATGTATAATTATTTTTACCAGTACATGGTAGGTAGGGAAGGTATTGCATTCCATTCAAAAATTGGATACTGAGATCTCACTGGATATATATGTTTGGAAGCCCCCTGAATTCCAAAGAAAACATTTTTAGGGGAAAATATGCATGTTTGTCTGTGAACCTGCAATATTACATACCAAACATCTGATAAATATAAAATTTGGCATTTAAAATCAATATCTTCCAAAGATTTGATAAAAAATCTTCGAGAAAATGCCTCCTCCATTCCAACTCCTTTTACATGGAACCAATTTAAAAACTTTTGATTTTCTGAAAAATTACTCAAATTATTTTGATTAAAATACCTTAAAGATGTTTGCATAACAAAATGTATAACTTGAATTTTCTGGGAATAGCCTGTGAAGTCTTCTTCATTTAGAAGATATTTTGTATAACCTTATATAATTGGTACAAGTCAAGCGATAGGTGGAAATGTATGGTAATGTTGCTGAATACAGGCCATGTAAGGGACGTTAGGGCACCAATGCATGAAAAATGAAAGCCAGTGGTAGTGGCATATAACTTGCACGTTGTGGGAATTGTACAGTTGGCAATGTGTTTAAGATGGGAATGTAGGTAACTTCTGGTACTGCATGTACATAGGTGACATAGATACCAAGAACGCAGGAAACATTTTCATCCAAAATAGCAACTTTGGGCAACTTGCACATTGTGTCATTTCATATTATGATGACTCAAATTAATTCATGAATCACATAACCCAAAATAACTGAAATCATAAGCTCATGCACTTGTGCAGTACATATATGCTTATAAAAGAAATACAAAGTTGTGTTTTAGAGGCATAAACCATATAACCTGAAATAAGTGTGTAAATAATTTTGTGACATTTCGGTTACTTATTTTGTATTTATTTTTTTTCTATTAATTATGTAATCAAACTGATATTGTAAATTTTTTAAGTGAACATTGCAATTGGGAACACCTTTAATGTTTATATTGTAGATAAAAAATAAAAAAGAGTAAATATAAATAAATAAAATAACTATGAAATCATAAGCTCATGAATTGTGCAGTAGGTGGATAACCGTAAGGATATATTTTATAATGTATTTTATGAAACAAGTACAATGTTTTGTAAGAGTTATGCATAGCAGGTGATTGACAAGTGGAATGCTTTAAACATCAGATTTTAGTGGAAATAATTGTTGCAAATTACTGGTGATTTCAACATTATATGAAGTGCAGATTTCTGTTAATAATTAACAGCTAAAGGGAATGAGGGAAAACTGAATCTTCACTTCATAACACTTTCTGCTACTGTTACACCTCCTTTATTTACATACGCTCCATAATTACGTTTCAGTTTCTCTTCTGTTCCTCTTTGCTAACATTACTCATTATTTAGTTTATACTTCTATTCCATTGTTTCAGTTTTAGATTGCACTTCCATGTATGTGGCTTTCATGTAACTGTTTTCTTAACGGGCACCAGTTTTACAATGTAGCAGTTACGTCACCCGACTTAAACCCCCATTTTGCAAGGAGGACCACACCTATCGTTGCACGAATGCTAATGGCTTCATTGCCAGATGCAAGGCACTAGAAAACAACAACAACAACAGATTGCACTTCCATTTGATTACCCATGTTCCTTTCTGATTCATAGTTGCTGAGCTTTTAGACCACTACAGGGGATGTAGTGTATTTCATGTCAAGTTGGCATGGTTTAGCAAGATAGTGCATCTGTATACGGCCGCATTAGCTACACATTATTTTATTTCAAATAGTTTTTTTTTTTGACCGAGTCCATTTCTGAGATACTTGTTAAATGTTTTGAATGGTTCAGTATGTTAAGGATTCTTTTAAAGTCGTGTTGATTTTTGGTTGTTCCTTGCATTGTCAAGGAAAGAGTATGGAATTTTAAGGTAGCATATAGCATCCAGTTCTTAAACATTTGACTCGCTGTTCTCTTTGTATCTATAATGAAATGTGTAATATAACTATCTCTGCAAAGGATTATTTCAATTAGGGAAGATTGGGCATGATCTGCAATGTAGAATTTTGAAAACTTCCGTTCCATTTTCTCAAAAACTATATATCTTTAATTCTGGAGAACTTCTTTAAAAAAAATGTTGAAGTACAAGGGGAGTTCAATAAGCAATGCAACACATGTTTTTTCTTGGCCAATTTTGGTTGGAAAAACCTGACTTGTGGAACATTTTCAAACATTCCCACTTTGTCTCGTAAAGTTTCATTGACTTCCGATAGGTGACAGCGCTATATGGAGCTTTTAAAATGGTGTCTGTAATGGAGAGGCATTCCAAACAATGGGCAGTGATTGAGTCTCTTTTGGCGGAAAAGCAGAGCATCTCAGATATTCATAGGTGCTTGCAGAATGTCTAGGGTGATCTGGCAGTGGACAAAAGCATGGTGAGTAGCAAAGCGTGTGTCATCATCGCCTCAAGGTCAAGCAAAACTGTCTGATCTCCCACGTGCTGGGCAGCCGTGCACAGCTGTGACTCCTGTAACGTAGGAGTGTGCAAACACTCTCATTTGAGATGATTGCTGGATCTCAATCAAACACCTTCATGCTCAACTTGACGTCTCTGTTGGTAGTGCTGTCACAATTGTTCACCAGTTGGGATATTAAAAGGTTTGTTTCTGCTGGGTCCCTCGATGTCTAACCAAAGACTGTAAAGAGTCAAGGAGAACCATCTGTACGGAATTGCTTGCTTGTCATGAGGCTGATGGTGACATAAAGCTACGTAGGCTTTCACGGCTGGCGTCTAAATTGTAGAAAGAAGTATCTTCCGGGTTGTTATGCCGTGGTCTGCTGGAGATCTGTCTTCCAGACGTTTCGTCTACAACTGTGGTAAACATCCTCAGTTGCGTTGTTGAAGTCTCCTCGTGGAAGGTATCACTGCGACTGATGCGTTGACTGTCTGTGGGGCTCCATTTATACCATGTGCAACGTGCGCTGATTGGTCCGGGGCGTCCAGAGGCGTGGTGGCTGGTGGAGGGGGTTCTATCTCTCTTATGCTGCTGGTCTCTTCTGATTGGCTTACCTTGCTATCCTGCATACATCATAAGAAGCAGGATAGCAAGGTAAGCCAATCAGAAGAGATCAGCAGCATAAGAGAGATAGAACCCCCTCCACCAGCCACCACGCCTCTGGACGCCCCTGACCAATCAGCGCACGTTGCGCATGGTATAAATGGAGCCCCACAGACAGTCGACGCATCAATCGCAGTGATACCTTCCACGAGGAGACTTCGACAACGCCACTGAGGATGTTTACCGCAGTTGTAGACGAAACGTCTGGAAGACAGATCTCCAGCAGACCACGGCATAACAGCCCGGAAGATACTTCTTTCTACAACTGATGGTGACAGTTTTTTGTCAAACATTGTTACCGGCGATGAAACATGGGTTCATCACTTCAAACCCGAAACAAAACGGAAATCAATGGAGTGGCGCCACACCCACTCCCCTAACAAGAAAAAGTTTAAAGCCATACCCTCAGCCAGTAAAGTCATGGTTACAGTCTTCTGGGACGCTGAAGGGTTTATTCTGTTTGATGTCCATCCCCATGGTCAAACGATCAACTCTAAAGTGCATTGTGCTACTCTTCAAAAATTAAAGAAACCTCTTCAGCGTGTTCGTAGGCACAAAAATCTGGACGAACTTCTTCTTCTCCATGACAACACAAGACCTAACACAAGTCTTTGCACCCAAGAGGAGCTCACAAAACTTTAGTGGATCATTCTTCCGCATCCTCCCTACAGCCGTGATCTAGCACCGTCGGATTTCCATATGTTTGGTCCAATGAAGGATGCACTACGCGGATGATGAAGGCGTTGATGCAGTACGATGTTGGCTCCAACATTGACCAGTGAATGGTACCATGCAGGCATACAGGCCCTCATTTCAAGGTGGCGTAAAGCTGTAGCATTGAATGGAGATTGCGTTGAAAAAGATTGGGGAATAACATGGTGTATTTGAATGCTAAATAAGCAACCCCTGTTTAAAAAAAAAAGTGTTGCATTACTTATTGAACTGCCCTCGTAAACAAAATGGTTCTCAAATTTTAAAAATTTAGCAATGTGCTTTGATCATCATGCATAAAAATTTGGTTCACTCTGTAGCATATTTATTCAATATAACTTTAAAGTTTCATATTCCTATAATAAATGCTTCACAAGAAACTGGAGTGTAAGTATAAGAATGTAAATTTGAGAAAATAAATGATAAACTTTTTCTTCTTTATTTCCACTTGCCATAAAATCTTGCTAGAAAGCCTCCACCTCATGTTCTTGGTCCTATGGATCTTCTCTTTCTTTTCTCAGCTGTTCTTCCTTCTTGAATCCTTTTCTCTGATTTCCTTGGCTTTTTCTCTTTTTTTTTATTATTATTTATTTTTCTTCATTTTGAAACACTAGTATATTTATGGTATTTGGGCATGGTTCCATATCAATATCTTGCAGCAGCTTTGAGCTGCCAGTTTTACTTATATTGAAGTATAGAACTTCATCATACATTTCCATTTTCATTTTGTTGATCCCTCTATGTACAGTTTTGAGTATTCTAATCAAAATCAAATAATTAAAGGATTCATATTTGAGTTCAGTTCTTGAGTCACTGCCATCACCTTTTTACTTTCTCTCCTATGTATAGTAAAGTAGAGGAAGTATAGTATTCCAACCAAAAATTTGATGTTGAGATTTCACCGGAAATATTTGGTTTGAGGCCCCCTGAATCCAAACAAAGTATTTTTAGAGAAAGGTCCATGCACGTGTGTCTGTCAGTCTATGGACAGCATAACTCAAAAACAAAAAGTCAGTTAAAAACCAAAGTTGGTATTTAGGTTTAATGTGTTTTAAGGATATGACGTGAAGATTTTGAAGAAAATTGCTACCTTCAACTACCCTTTACATGGAAAATTTTTCGAAAATTTTGATTTTCTTGAAAATAGCTTTAACAATTTTAATTAAAATGTCATATGTTTGAGATATTTTTGTTACAAATGAAATGTTTATCTTGAATTTTCTGGCCCCTGTAGTCGTATTTACTCTGGATGACTTTTGCATAACTGTTAAACCATAAGAGATAGGCAAAATCTTACTTTGCAAAAAATGTAGATCTTGCTAAAATACACAATATGTATCTCAATGATTTTTTTTTTTTTGTAGAGTGAACCATTTTGGAGATATGCCTTGTTTTTTGTGTGAGCTTTGGAGAACTTATACTTCTGTCAAGTGGAACATTGTTACTCATTTTTTATATGTTAACCGTGCAAAGGGAATGGAATTTGAAAGCTTTAAAAGATTTGGCTATTGCCCAAAGCCTACTGTATTCCCATATTCTCCTTGAGCCTACAAGAAAATATTAAGATAGTTTCTGCAAATGTTTATCTCAACTAACGCGATGAAGATACAGGAATAAGAGTTTGTAAGAATGGTTAGTATAAGAGTAGAGAAAGTTATGTGAGTGCAACACTTCAGATTTTTACACTCACCTTCACTTCAGAATGGGAAAATTTAAACATTTCAAGGTTCATTTGATCTCATTCTCAGCCATTGGGTGACTGAAGCCACCTTTCTCTTGCTCCACATCTCTGCTGCTGTGATCCGTTCCCATGTGGTGTTAAGGGTGCAAAGTTGTAACACTTTGTTAAATACTGGGATTTAAAAATGTATTACTGTCTTACTGATTTTGATGATGTATATTTCTTATTCCAAATATATTTCCCATTTGCTTGGATGCAAATAAAATGATTGAAGAGGGTTTATTTGATAATAGAGTTAAAATGCTTAATGGAGTGGAGCTTTGGGGTCTGGGGGAAGGGTGGACACTGTGAATATGTTTCATAGGAACTTTAATAAACACTGGTCCATCCAATATCTTTGCACAACAGAATTAGGAAGAACTGGTGTCAAAGGAAAAATTTTGGAAAGAGTATTAAAATATTCGTTTAGAATATTTTAAATTTAGATGAACAAAATAGCTTACATCAGTTTGTGAAAGTCTAGAAGACTTAAATTAGGACAACTTGGTTCAGCAGGATGAGGAAATTTGGGAGAAATTTGTAGAGCTAGAGAATCACTGGAAATTGGTTGTTGCAAAGAAATTAAATTAAGAATTGAAGACATTAGAAAGACTAGAAATATTTGCTAGTTTTAGTGTAAAAACTTTATTGAATATATACAGCGATTGTAGACGTGGCTAATATAAGCAAGTTAAGATAGGCAATCCATGGTCGACAGCTTAACATAATGAAGTTAATTGTGTTAAACCTAATTGGCATCAGATGCTGATAAGTTGGTGTTTAAACAAAGTGGGTGAGATTATTGGATTAGAATGTCTTTAAACCTGCTTCCCGAGTATAGAAATATTGAAACTTAATAGCTCGTTATTGGCATTCTCAAGATTTAATGCGTCAAAGATATATAAAATCTCGAACTAATCACCTGCAAGTGCGACACTGAACAGCGATTAACTGCCTTCTTGCATCAATAGCCTACTCTAATAGTGTTTGTGTAATTGTTCTGGTGGCCCAATCCGTAATGCCGAAAACTGTTGTTCCAGAGGTCATTGGTTCGGTTACTGTCATGTGGTTAATTTTTTTTCTTCATCATAAATTACAATAGGAAGAAATGGCGTGATTTGTAATTATGAACATGAATCTGGTTGGCGAGTACAATAACACTAGTATGATTTCTGTTCTTCAGGACACTGCAGTTAGTGTGCTGAGGATTGCCTGTTGGACAACGTGTAGAACATGTACAGCATTTCTGAACTAGCAAATATGCACCTTATTTACGGTGAATCACGATGTAATGGGTTAGTTGCTGCAGTGTTGTACAGGGAACGGTATCCTGATAGGCGCCAGCCACATCACTCAACCTTCCAGTCCATCGATAGACGTTTGCGAGAGAGAGGAACCTTCCAGGTCAACAGGGGCGATATGGGCGTTGCACAAACTCAGTGCATAGTGCAATTCGAGGAAAATGTACAGCGAAGCATTGCAGAAGAGCCATCTACCAGCACATGTGCTATTGCACGTGCACTAGGCGCTAACCATGTTAGCGTATGGCAAGTCGTACCTGAAGACCAACTTCACCCATTTCACCCACAGAAGGTGCAAGCACTAAAGCCGTAAGACTATGGCTATCGGCTACTATTTTGCAACTGGGCTTTACTCCAGCAGCCTGAATTCTTTTCATCAGTATTGTTCACTGATGAGGTCTTGTTCACCAAGGATGGCCTAGTCCTTAATTCAAGAAACAGGCATGTGTGGGACTCTGTGAATCCACATTCTATCATGGAGAAGAGTCACCAGCAGACTTTTTCAGTCAACATATGGGTTGGAATAATTTCAGACCATGTCATTGGCCCATACCTGCTCCCCCAATGGTTAAATGGACATGCTTATTTTCATGTGTTACAGAACATATTACCTTTATTTTTAGAAGATGTGCCCCGTCATATTCGTTTTTGAATGTGGCTACAACATGACGGAGCTCCGCCCCATTTCACCCTTGCTGTACGAGAGCATTTAAACCATGTTTATGCTGCCCGATGAATCGGAAGGGGAAGTCCAACTGTAGCTTGGCCAGCATGCTCTCCCGACCTCAACCCAATTGATTTCTTTTTCTGGGGTCACCTCAAGTCTGGTGCATGAAACACCCTATTACATCAGAAGAGGACCTAACTGCCCGAATAATAGCAGCATGTGAAGTTATTCGACACACACAAGGAATTTTGGACAGAGTACGACAGTCGTTCCTTCGCCGCTGTTAACTTTGCATTGGAAATGCAGGTTGCCATTTCGAGCAGTTCCTTTAAACCTGACATAAGGAATTACATTTGCTTTTCATTTTATGTAAGTTCGTTCACCCTTTAAACCTCCTCCCATTTAGACGTACAACATGTGAGAGTATTAAGCAGGATTCAATCTTTGTTAGAAGGAATTGTAATTAGTTGCACTCACAAGGTGAAATTACTCTGTAAAATGCATTGTACAAGAATTTAAAGCTTAGACAAAATATTAAAACAAAAACAAACAAAACAAAAATGAAAAAAAAGACAAAGTGAAGAAGATGCAAACTCGTTTACCTTTCACTTGAAAGCTAATGTCATAACCATTGCGCCAGAGGGAGTGCTCCGATCGTCACTTCATTTTCATGTGTTGTGTACTCAAATGGTATCATCATTAGCAATGGCGTACTGTCACTTTAGAAACCTGTAGCCGTAACTTCCACATTTGAACCAACAGGCCATAAGTCTCCTGTCCCAAATTACTTGTTTCAGAGATCTCCACTTGCTCTGAAAATATTTTGGTGTAGTTCATTAACATCCTGTATAGAGAATTGAATGGTGTTGCTAATCACAGTCCAATTGGCCTATATTGTTAGAATACAAATAGAGATTCTAGAAATGAAATTCTTTTTTGATGTTACACTCATCTTTTTCCTCATAGTCTGTGTAAATATTAGCAGTGAAAGAAATATCTTGTAACTAAACAAATCTGATGTAATTATTATTTATTTATGCCAACAAACTTACTGTTGGTGTTTTTAAACACACAAGCCGTGTGTGGGCAAAGTTTAAGTTCCAGTTCTACCTCTTAAATCTGATGTGTTGCATTCATATGAATTTCTTGACTCACTCTTTTACTGATTGTTCTTAAAGTTTATACTTCTATCTGCTTCTGTTTAGTTAAGATAAACTGCTTTTTCTTTACTTTATATCCAGCAAAAATTTTTTACTAATTTCCATCATCAGTTGCAATATTACATGCTATAGGAGGTCACAAATATGATGAAAACAAAATGAAAAATCCTTTATAGAAGCTCTAACCAGTCAGAAATACATAAATTCACTTGAAATAAAACAAACAAAAGCTAACTCCAAATATACTTACTGTGCATGTGCTATGTCAGCACCAGACAGCAGTTGACTTTATGCCAACTTATGTAATGTTGGTGTTTTTAAGCACACAATCCTTGTGTGGGCAATGTTTGAGAGGTTGAATTAGGATTGAAAAATCCCAGCTGTGGCATTGAATTTTTCAGTCCTGTTTCTACCTCTCAAGCAGTTGACTTACTATCAGCATTGTTCACACAACATTGCTTACCAAGTCTTTGTTGCCAATGCTAGAAATATCACTACTCTATATAGTCAAAGGAACTGGTAAAAGTTGCCCAATGTATTTGTTGTCCATTGAGGATAAGCACACATCCCAAGAATAGCTGAACCAATCGACTATTGTCTTGTGGCTTATACTTGTATCTCCAATAGAACAATGGATAACGGTTTTGCTCATACGAAAGTGCATGGGTGTAGCTAGGAGTAGCTGGGTAGATGGTACCTTGAGGTCTTGAACCAAACACCCTAAATCTTGAGTTCTTGAACCAAGTACCTTATGTCATGGATCCCAAAACTGTTCATGCCCTTGCCTACATGAAATATCTTGTATTTGTGATCCTATTTCATAATGGGATGAAGGGCAGCATTGCACTTCCAACATAACATAACATATGTGTTCTTAATAAACTTTTGTCACAGAAACTGTGTGCATTGTTCGTCAATGCAATGGTGCAAGATCAACAGTATTAATGAAACTATCCAAAGCAGTGAAACACAACTTACACCTACGAACTTTATTTATTGAATGGCAGTGATCGAACCGGTTATTGATATTCACAATAGATAGTAAATGTAGTGTGTTTCTAACAATTGATATCATCTGCTAGACAAAAGTCTGGGGCATTGGTGCTGAGGTTGGCATCTAATGGCTCTACAACTATTGATGTTACTTCTACTGCTATTTCAGGGCAACTTAGGCAGGTTCTGTCAGTGCTTGTTTAATCGCATCCAATATTAGACTGAGAAAGAATTTTTCTGGGACGTAAAGTGTAGTGTAACCAATAAATTTTCTTTATACATATATTTGTGTTTTGTTTGTAGGTGTAAGAAGGATACAGCAAGCTAAATCAGATTTTTAAACAGTGGGTCTCTATGTGGCAGCTTTAAAATTCCATGCACTTGACATAACCATGACAAAACAATAGTAAATTAGCACTTGAAAAAAATGTATTTAAAATTCAAACCAACATATTTCACAAATTTTTAAGACCATAAAAAAATATTATTTAACATAAACAGTGTTTTCTTTATAATACAGTATGGTTTTGTCAATATCTTATGGTTTACCAACTATGGAACACTCATTCTGAATTAAGAGGTCTTTATAGGCTGGTTGCAGAAAATTCATGATATGCATTCTGTAGTGCAAATATCTTTAACATCTAATACAAATTATTAGATTTATTTTGAGAAAACCAAAAATAACAAACTTTTTTACATGTAAGGTGTATTTTTTGGTAGAGGGGATGATTTTCTTGAAAATCTTTGTGTCGCATGTGTGGATGACGAATTATATTTTAAGTTGGTTAGAAGGGAGGATGGGATGAAAAGTTTAGGATCAGAGTGAATCATTGTGATGGAAGGCTTCATTAGGAAATGACCAGGAAATTTAGGAAAGAAATACGGGTTTAAGAAGAAAGAGTGAACTGAGTGATTTAAAAATAAAGAATTTTAAGGAAAAGGAAAACAAAGTAGGTGAGAAAAGTGGTGCAAGAGATAAATGTAAAATTGAAGACAAACATTAGCAAAAGTGATAAACAGCACACATCAAAATATAAATATTTGTAAGAAATCTTATAGACTGTCCAATCACAAAAGGGCCAGGGCCAAAGTTCAAAGGCAGACCAAGTTGTAAATGCTTTAGTACTGAATAGATTCAATTCAATTCATATATCAAGTTTGGAATTTTACCTACTTTCTGGGGTTATACTGCTCACACATGTATGTACCAAATACATGCAAACACATATATGCAGATCTTTTGTTCTAAAATAGCCTTTTTTTTGGATTCAGGAAGCCTCAAAATGTGTATTCTGAAGAAATCTCAGTATCAAAGTTTTGGGTGTAGTGCAGTGTTTATCCTACATACTACAGTTAAGTGATGGAGCAAGGAAAAAAGAAGAAAAGCAATGAATATGATTGACATTGCAACCATTTAATGTAATATTTAAAATGAATTATTATTTCTTTGATAACTTCAGTTTCTATCATTTTTAATGTTTTAATATTTCTGTTTCTTGCTGCAAATCCTTCCATTCACTTTTTAACTTTGTCATAACATTGGCAGAGATCAGATGTAATTTAATGGATTAACTTCAAGCAGAATGTGAAAAAACTGCCTGGCAGGTGGGCCTTCCTTGTTGCTTAGATGGTAATACAGACTTAAATTTCAGTGTTAGGTATTGCTTACTTAATGTTAGTACAAATAGAAAAGTGATCTCACTCATATTATATTTCTTGTATAAATTAGGATCCTAATATATTAATTTTCATGTAAGCAAGAGCTTTTTGTGCAGCAGACTCATTTCTTTTATTTTTGCTTCCTGTATTTTGCGGGAAATTGTAAGAGTTAACATTTAAGTTACTTTTGTGCAAAGCATTGTTCAGAAGGAATTTAAGGATATTAACTATATTATGTTATACGTTTATTTCCTTCGGAATCCTTGGATTCTAAATCAATGCCTATAGCTTACCTGTTAGTTGTATGGGTTATTAAACAAAGAAGTAAAGAATATAGCAGAGTACCTTAGATCAGGCATAATGGAAAGGTAATTTCTGATTACATTTCTTCTTCTTTACCTGTTTACCCTCCCCTTATGTAATACTTACACCCCCTAGGTCTCTCAAGCAGAGTGCCTAGAGTCAGATGCCTGTCGGGGAGCAGAGGAACCTATAGATCGGACAGAGTGAAGACCTGGAAGCAGGTGGTCAGCCAAGCACCAGGTATGAGAGTGAGGAAGATGATATGAAATGCAGGCAAAGTCGAGGAATGGAAAGTTGATGATGGAGCAGTTGGTGGAATGAGTGGAAGGGGAAACTGGAGAACCTGGAGGAAACCTGCCAGATGCCACTTTGTCCATCACAAATACCACATGCGGGTCCCTGGGATCGAACCCAGGCTGCCTATTGTATGGCCAGTGAATCTCCAGCTGTGACATTTCTCATGGCCTCGTGACGTGGTGTTGCCAGTTCTTTCGTGGAATTTCAAATAGGGTATTTAAAACATTTCTTACATCTGCAGATTGCTTCGCTACTTCGTAAATTTACGTGGACAGTATGAATATAAATGATCACAGAATAGTAGAATATGGAGACAATTGTTATACCGTTTACCTACTGAAAAAAAAAACCCTGCAGGAACACCAAAGCAATTGAAATCACGTGGTCCTTGTAAAACGAAGTTGGCAACATAGTGCTATATTTGGAAGCCACATCTAGCAGTGAGACCGCTGATTGGTGCTAGCAGAAAGTTTTAACAACCGGTGTGTTACATGCTTCCAGTATTGCCAATAGTAACAGCTACTGCTCATAACAGATGAAAAGGTAATATTTGAACAGAATTGTGGTGCAACGAAGATACTGCATGAAAATGAAATCGAAACCCGCATTTCAATTCTAAAGTAAGAACAAATTAGAAACTAAAAACTTCACTTATCTTAGTAATGTTGCAAGTTCAATGTTTTAAACTTAATAAACATATACTTTCATTGTTAAGATAATTTTGATAATCCATTTTTCGAAACTCATTACTATATGTTGTCAACATTAACTTTCCCCCTCCAACCTATCACAACTGTGAAACATCAGAGCTGGAGATCCACTGGGCATACAATAGGTGGAAAGCGAACACTCTAACCGCTCAGCCACGGCGCCACCTGTTATTAAATTTCAGCTCAATTTGCTGCTCCCTCGCTAACTGGCATTTGGCCTGATTTTTATTTATACCATTATGCTATGTGCTTTTAAGTTGTATTTATGCATGTTGTATAACATACAATCTTGAGCATTTTTGCAATGGCTGGTTTAAATCATTTGGAAAGAATGGATAATTATTACTGTTAAGTTCTTTGCCATCTTTTATATTTTACTTTTTATCTCCAGTTCCTGGACGTTTTATTATTTGTTGCGACTTGCTGAGTGATATTCAGGCTCTGCAACAAGTTTGTTGGCAACTCGGCATTGATTCTCACAATACAGACTCTCGCATCTCAGTTGTTACCTCGTGGGTACCAGTTCATTTTTATCTGGATCCCAGTCATGTAGGTATTCCCAGGAATGAGTAGGCAGATGCAGCTGCTAAGTCTGCCTGTTGTCTTCCTGAGTTTTCCACATGCACGCTGCCACATGTAGATGTGTGGCGTTACTTCCGTCACCATCTACTTGCTATCTGGTAGCAGTCCTGGGAAGCGTTAGCTGGCCCCAATTGCTGACCGTCAAAGATATCGTACAACCCTGACAGACCTCTTGCAGGGATTCCAGGTGGGAAGAGGTGATCCTAGCCCACTTGGGGATAGGCCACACAAGAGCAACTCCTGGGCACTTTCTACGTGGTGACCCGGTGCCTATCTGCACTACGTGCTCTGTTCAACTCTCCATAGCACATGTCCTTCTGGATTGTCCACAATATGCTCATGAGCGCTTGTTCCATGGTCTGGGTTTTACTCTGCTGTCAGTCTTGTGAAACAACTCAGTAGCTGTCAATGCAGTGCTGCGCTTTGTTGCCCAAATTGGCTTTGCAAGCAAGTTTAACTTGTATTTTATTTTGGATTTTTAGGATGTTTTACCCTTTTATTTTTAACGTTTTAGCGGCTACTGTTTTACAACTGGTTTTAAGTTTGAACTGTTTCATAACTTGATTTAAGTTTTAACTGTTTTACGATTTGGTTTAAGTTTTAACTGTTTGACCTTTTAGGTGTTTTAACTTTTTTTTGACCTTTTAATGGTGGATTTTAACAGGTGGTGAGTTTTCCAGGTTTATCTTTCGACTTGGGACCCAAATGACCTAGCTGTTGATGGGCCCTTAAACACCACTCATTCACTTACTGAATTATTTAAGTTAAGATAATGGTAGTGTAGGATCAGGGATGTTAATATATGTACTTGTAGAATATTAAAGCTTGCTTCTTTAGATTTAGCTTTGAAGTAAAATTGTAAACTAACAACGTAGTGATTCACTGTAGAATAATTGCATAAGCTTATAGTGGTTTAGTATTTCCAGTTTTATTTAAAAGCCTTTGAAATTATGATTGTGTTCTTAATAATAATCATATACTTCAACATCTTAGTGGCTGAAACTATGAAAATTTTTACTTATATTTTTACCTAAAAATGAATGTTTTAAAGATAGCCGTGCACTTGGAAATATTAGTGATGTAAATACAGAGTGGAACATAAGTCATTAGATTCCTTCTAATATGTGCTTCATAGAAGCATTACAAACAAAAAAGTCTAATGGCATTTTGTTCTTTGATCAGCTGATTTTGAAAAAATAAATGGTTTTTGTTCTAAATTAGAGGCGTAATTTCACAAGAATGTATGAAGATAACAGTTTGTTACTTGTAAGATGTGTAGAGTAACTTAATCTCTGACATAGTTTCGGTAGTAATTATGGGACATCCAACAGGTTTCGAAATAATTAATCTATTAATAACGTGAAGGAATACTCCAAGTGGCTTTTTCAGATGCAAGGTATGTCGAGAACGTTGCATTGGGGTTGGTCAAGAAATTGACCTGGTTTCAGGATGTAAACAGGTTGAGCACTTTGGCTTTTGTCTAATGTTTTGGCAGGTAACAATTGTGATTGGCCTACACTTGTACAGTAAACATGGAAGGAAATTTAATTTAAAAGGTGAGTTAATTAATAACACTGAACAACACTTACAACATATTTTTCCGGGACGCGTTTCGAAGGTTAACTTTCCTCCATTATCAACCAGACAATAACTGGGTTTCCATGGTGTTTCATGGTGCAGATGGTGATGTTGTAAGTGTTGTTCAGTGTTATTAATTAACTCACCTTTTAAATTAAATTAATTACAACAACACTGTTTTCAAACTTCTATGAAAGGAAATGTTCACGAGATGCTTGGTAGCAGTAGTGGCACGTGTTTGTTTATGTACTGAACCAGTGAAAGTGACATACACACAATTTTTTAGTTTTGCCAGTTTGTTTTCGACAAAATGATCTCCGTAGAAAATGGTCAGAGACAAAAATGTAAGATAAAAATGTGCTCCAAATACCGAGATCTACCACTGGTTTAAATTAATGTAATGACTTCCCTTCCATTCGGTATGAATCCTTTGGATTTTTTCTTCTGGGGAGACGTGAAAGCAGGATCTACAAAATAGCAACTACTGCCCTCAAAACTTTGAGAGAATGCATTTATCTGGCTACAGAAGAAATACTCAACAATGAGAGCATTTTTGTTAGAGTGCGATGTAATTGGTTAAAAAGGTGTGAAGCTTGCAGGTGCGCAAATGGTGGACATTTTGAACAATACCTGTGAAGTGGGTAAACCATTTGGTTCATTGCTTATTCTTTTGCTGCCACGTTAAAAATATCATTTGGTACACTTTGTAAGAGCCTATAAATGTACTTTTGTTTGCGTTTACAAGTCAGAGAGATGGTTTGGTCTATTAAATTACAGCAGTATCAAGTACGAAATGATTTAAGTTTGATGTTGAAGAAAATGATAAACAGTATCCTTAGACTGTGAGTTTAGGTTACAGTATGCATTACTGGAGAATTCAGATGTACTTATTTATTACAACATAGCAAATGCGGTATGGTATGTCTTTATGTTTGCACTCACGAGCCATGCGGCTGCAGAAGCAGTAGTGACACGTATTTGTTTATGTACTGACCTAGTGAAAGTGACACCTGCAGTGTTGCCAGCTTGCTTTCGATAAAACTAAAATATCTCCGTAGGAAATGGTAAGAGACAAAAACGTAAGATACAAAATGCGTTCCAATTACCGAGATCTATCACTGGTTTAAATTAATGTGATGACTTCCCTTCCACTCTGTATGTGTTGGTGTAAATGGCTCAGTTGGTTAGGTACTGGCCTACTGATTCCAAGGTTATGGGCTCAAACCTGGGCCAGACGGATGATTTTTAAGTGTGCTTAAAAGCGACAGCCCCATGTCAGTATATTTATTGGCATGTAAAGGAACTTAAAAAAAAAAAAAAAAAAAAATTAATATAAACATGTGCTGTTGCCATATAACGTAGAAACTGGAAGAAAAATTCTGGTTATAATACCATAACACACCATTTTTACTTATTTGTAGTAAGTAGAAGTATTGCATTCTCCCCAAAAATTTTATGCTAAGATGTGAAGAACATAACTCAAAAATGAAGAGTATGTTAGATACCAAACTTGGTATTTAAGTCTAGAGTCTTCCAAGGATATTACAGGAAGATCATCAGTAAAACCTGCCCACCCAAACTGCTCTTTACTTGGAAACCAATTTTATTTTTGATTACCCCAATAATGCCGTACTGATCTGGTTTAAAATAGCATATGTTTAAGATATTTGCGTCATAAATAAAATGTATGTCTTGAATTTCTGTGCATAGCCTGTGAAGTCCTTTTCATTTTGAATGACTTTTCTACTATAAACTACCATAGTGGTAAACTGTAAGACATAGACACAATTTAACTGTGCAAAAGATCCACACACATTAAAACACACAACTTATGTTAAATAAGATTTTTATATAGCATGAAATAATTCTGAGATATTCTTTTTTATTGGTTTGAAATACTTTTTTTCCAAGTGCCAAGTTACTATTTGTGTTTTCCCATGTATATGCAAAGAACATGGAATTTCAAAACCATCACATAGTGGCCATTTTTAAAAAATCTGATTATTGCTTTAGTTTATTGTATCCTCCTTATATCTCTAAGAAAATGCAGATATGTAGTGAAAGTTTATCTTGATTAGCAGGAAATTGAAAAATGAGCTTTTGTGAGAAGTTTGTAGAAAAGTGAGTAGAAAAAGTAACTTGAAAACAAAACATCAGTTTAATATAAAAAGTAAGAGTAAATGGTAGAAATAAAAATCAAGGCAAATAGATGTGCAAATTAATGAAGTAGTTTCTGATTAAACTAATTGATATGTAATAAAAATCTATATTATCAGTTAAAGACTTGCAGGCATGTAATGAGCAAAATAGGAATATGTACTAAGTTGATGCTGGATTTTTTACAGTTCAGAATGGCTTTACATTTTCATAATCATCTTTGAGTTAATATCTCTACAGGTTTATATGCTATATTAGTTATATTTTATTGTTTTCTATTTATATGATTTGTGAATATTATCTCTGTAATCTTCTCCATGTGTGACTGAAAGTTGTGCTGTGAAGCTAAAATCTAATAATTTCTGCATGTATTGTAATCCAGGCCATGCTGAAGTAGTTTAATATTCCTTAACAGCTTAAGAAAAGAAAATATATATATATATTTTTTTTTGTTGTTGCTTTAAGTTAATATTTTTATTTTACTTATTTCTTAATTTTTTATTACTGTATATTGAGAATTAGAAAGCTTGTTTTCATGTTTGTTTATTTTTAGATTTTATTTACCTTTTGTTTTATCACCTCGGTGCGAAGGGTGCCATAGTGTTGTGGTGATGCTCTGCCATCAACTAAGTTAATGTGCTGGTGTGGTGTTGAAAAGTTGGATAGAGGTAATTAAAATTAATACTTTTTCCAAGTATCATAAAACAGAGTATGAAGATAGCTTGTCTATTTTTAAAGGCAAAACATGTTCCAAGAGAAGCATTTTTAAATTGTACTGTGTTGGTTAGTTTAATCTGTGAAATCTCAACATTTGTGGAGTATTAAAACACATCTTTATCAAATCAGTAAAATGCAGAATTGAAAACATAAAAGTGCAGGTAACATCTGTTTGGTTTATCAAGTGTCTGGTTTACAACAGTACACTGTGCGTGCATTGTGCTGCAGGTTGAATAAAAATTCAGGGAGAACACTTCTTTTTTGGTGTTGTGAAAAGATGATTTTAATAATAGTGTATGGATTGAATGCTGAGGTTTGATGATGTAGAGATTCATTTTGATGACTTAGAGCAGGGTTCAGCTGATATTATGTAATACCACTGTCAGGGCAAAGTGATAGTGGCCCTCCATCAACCCCATCTTCTTCAATCAACACGCAAACATAAACAAGCAATGATACGACACAGCTCTTTCCAAATAATTGAAATTTAAAGCAACCTTTCCATTCTTAGAGTAGTGGAAAGAACAATATTGAGTGGCCCAATAGCTCAGTTGGTAGAGCACCTGCCTGCTGTGTGAGGGGTTCTGGGTTTGATTCCCTGGTTATTACCTGGCCTCACTTGAGTGTGGGCGTAAGGGCGTAAGAATGAGAGTATGAATATGTATGTGTTCTAATGTATAAAAGGAACCCAAAGATTCAAAACCCACTGCACTCCAGTTAACACTGTGACAGTATATTCAAAAGTAAGGGCTGCCGATATTACCATTGGAGTTAAAAGGGGGATATAAATGGAATAATTATAAAAGCAATATTTTGGGTATGCTATGGCTAAAATGTGAAATTTCTGTTGCATTCAAAAGTTTTGATTGGTGTTTGCAAGTCAAACATTAAACAACATTACAAGCATTGACACAAAGATCACAAGTAAGTTACAGGTAGGAAATCTTAGGATATTTTAAAAGAATATCATGAAACAAATATTGGTCTGTAAATGTAACAACATTTCAATATTCAATGAAGCTTCATAGTAATGAAGAAATGTTTTACAAAATACATTCCTTTTATAAAATCTAAATTCTTAAATGTGATTTTATAAAAGCACAATTACAAATTGAGGTTGCAAATTTGAAGACAAACGTGATTCTGAAATTGCAATTAGAAAATATTGGTTTAGATTTATTTAGATAACTTGATATGGCAACATTTCTGTCTCTCCCTTCATTCCCTGTGAATATTAGTGCTATGTTTGGCTCAACACATATGCCTGTGAGCACAATTTTATTCTAAACTGAGGATCGTAAAATCTAAAAGCAGATTGCGATTGACAGATGAAAACCTTGATGCTTTATTGTATATTGGTATTTGTGAATTAAGATTAGATTTATGTGAAACTGTAATGCTCCAGATGAAGTAAAGAATAAATTAATGAAAAAAACATGTAGAAACCCTTTCAGCCTGTATATGTACAAAGTGCATCCAGAAAGTAAGTCCCGATGACCAATAATGAGAACAAATCACTGGCTACTTTTCAACAGTCACCACCATTGTTGAGGCATTTATCATAATGGTGACCATCAGTTGTGTGCCCAAGTCATAGGAGTCTGCTGCCAATGTCCGGAGCCACAAAGTCACTTCATTCTGCACCTCAGCGTCATTGTGGAAACGTTTTCCTGCCAGAGACAATTTCGTGCAAAAGCGAGCGAGACATCTGGGAGGATTGACAAGAGAGTTCTGAAATTATTGTAAAGTGCTGGTTCTACACAGAGGCTTGCTGCACACTTTCCAACACTGCTGGCATCACCAGGGGCTATTGACCACTATATTCTTTGTCGTGAATATTGCTTCATCCTTCAGTGAATTGTGTGCACGATCATCTTACCATACTGTAGCACATAATGTCGCATCCATACACATGACACAATTGGCAATGGATCTCTGCTGTAGATTACTTTTGAGCATGCAAAAATTGCATGACTGCACAAACCTCGCAGTTGGCAGGAGACAATGGATCAGCCACTTTCTCCTAGCACAGTGCGGTGACCACTGTCATCACAAGACAAACTTTACTGCATTATTCCCACATACTTCCTCTCTACTCCTGCACATATCTGACTGGTGGTGCCATATCTGGATGTGATTGGGATTTACTTTTTGAATGCACCTGGTATTAAGTGTATGTAAATTTAAACATGTTTCTTTACACCGCTACTGCAGTTTTCAAACCTCTCCTTCGAACCATGTGTCATGTGCTGGCGGGTTGTGTTCCCTGACGTCAGCATTTGTGCCATCGTGGTGACCATTTTGCCAACTCCTGATTTAGAGCAGTATCATCACAACATTTTTTTTAAGTTTACTGCACGATTACAAGAAGGCTCTTTAGAGTACTAAGTTTTCAATATTGGCTATTAATGTTTTTTATGTAGATAATACTGAAGACCATTAACTTCCATGATTTTCATAACAGATAGCTAAATAACATAAATGCATCGTAAGTTTTAGTTTTATTACATATTTTTATAACTTTTTTGTGATTATCACTTTGCTGATCCAACATTTATTTATGACTCCATGATGATTTTTGGCAATCACTGAAACTTCGGAAGTTTGATGAATATTAGTTGATGATGGCAATTAATTGTTCTTTCACACTAGCTGTTTGTAGGATAAGGATTTTATGGTCTCCATCCGCTTGCTCTAACCAGTGAGCTACCATGACAAAGATTGGCTTGTTTAGAGCAAACAGTTAGAAACTGGAAACTGAAAGTTTTTCAAAAGGTTTATGAACATCAGGGTGGAACTTAGTTATAATGCCACGCCATAATGATGTTTCTGCCTACACTTATTCTGGAGAACACCCATGTGAAGCTTATCACTTATACTTCTAATAGTTGTGACCTGGCCTTCTGTGACTTCATGCTTTCTTTGATAACTGATAATGAAGGAATCTGCTTTCAAGCCCAAATGTACTGTTGCAGCATAGGAAGAATAAGGGCTTAGTGCCATTGGGGATTATTAGGGTGTCAGTCCTTTTAATATTGATCTTGGAGGGTGACTGGAGGAAGAACATGTTTAGAGGATGTGTTACTAAGCTTCAAATCAACTTAATATGTTGCACATATCTGGAAATTTCATATGTGTGCCTCATTTCCTTTTCACTGAAGAATAAATTCAGGCTAGGCTGATTCATGTTATGCAACAAAGTGAAGAGAACAAGGAATTTATTACAATTCCATAACATTCTATGCAAAGAAAACTTGTTGGCAATGATGTAATGGACAAGCTATACAATTTTGCAAGATATATTTTTTGTTTTTTAATTTAACAACCTTTAGCCTGGCAGGTCATTAGATGATGAATGAATGGGTGAAATGATGCTCAAATGAGCCCTGGTTCATAGAACTTTAAGTCACCTGACATTTGACTTCTCAGGATAAGGAAAATCCTGTAAAACTATCTGGATAACTTGCTCTAACCAAGATTCATATTTAGGACCTTTTGAATGTGAGGTAGACATGCTAGCTCCACATCACAGAGGCAGCCAAGAAACTTTTTGGAAGTACAGATTTAGTGTTCATGAACAGCATTGTGCATAGAGATTTTTACAAAGGAGGTGGAAAATCACTGAGAAGTATCCAGCAAGAAAGACCTCATGAGGAAAATTCATTATAAAATTGCTTAAGCATCCTTACAACAGGATGTCATGGAGGGTATTTGGCATGTCGATCTTGATCTTCTGCATTGTGGGGCAACCCTGGGAGGAAGTATGAGATGAAAGGAGACAGAGAATGACCACCCCAGGGAGTCATGATAGAGCAGAGGGCAGGGTCCCCACTATTTCAAGGTTGAAACTCCCTGGTGGCATATAGCACCTCCAGAGTCCTGCACCTATGGTCTTAGACATCCCACAGGCTGCAGGCTGGTACGGAGACTGCCTTGCTGAAGGAAGAAAGTTTGCAAAGCACATATTCCCTTCCAAGCAATGCTGAAACCCCCGTGACACTACCCTGAAAGAGACCTGTTGGATGAAAGGTGAAAGGAAATAAGTGAGATGAAATGGAGGGACAGGAAATTCAGGGGATGTAATGAACCTACACAGCATTTGTCCTGCAACCCTGGGAAACCCTAAAAAAAGCCGTGGTTAAGGTAGGGTGGCTGCTGGGATCAAACCCACAACTCATTTCCTTCCCTTACAATGCTAAATTATCTCCTATCCTTCATGCTACATTGATTATTTCATTATTTCAGTACACTTGCAAAGATTATGCCACTGGTACTTGTTACCTGATCAGTGAGAAATTACTGTAGCAATTGAACAAACCAATATTATCTAACATAACTTTCTGTATTTGGCAAAACAAGGTACAAAAATACTGGAGTTCACACAATATGAACTCCCATATCAATCAGCAAAATCATAATCAATAGAAAAATTAAGGAAGGAATAATGGAATGCAACAAAATAACTAACTACAAAACATGGGCTATCCTGAATATCAAAGATACAGTTCCTGATTCACCCAGACAAGAAGCAGTATCTGTATTCCACACAGTAACAAGACATGTTTGTTCGGCAGCATATTTACACAAAATATTAATATATCCATCACCAAAGTGTGTCTTGTGCAATGATGAAAACACCATTATGACAGCAGAACATCTTCCTTTGTGCCCCGGCTTTCAGTTCTCCCCTACGAAAACACTTTCATCGACTTCGTGGTGTACATCCTCCTCCAGATCTTCATCTGCGTGACACACCCCTGCCGTTTGTTTCTTGGGCTGTATCGTTCATTGGTGAGGTTCAAACTAGATTACGGCAGTTTTATTTATGGCACAGCGTCCGCCTCTAAACTTCGTTTTTTAAATACTGTACATAATGCTGGTATCCGTCGTTATTTCCATGACAACTTTGTCGCTGGAAGTTTTTACGTGGACGTACAGAACGAGAATTAGCCAGCGATGACATTTTCCACTGTATAAACGAAGAATCCTAACACTTTGTTTTAAACCTTATTTTTTTTTAAATAATATGTTTAGATATATTGATATAATCTAAATACCAGCGTGGCCTATAAAAGCAAGCGAATAATATAGAGTTATTTCCATTGCAGTTATTTCGGTTTAAAACCATGTTTTGCCGTTCGGAGCGAGAAAGATGATAAAAAATCTTTTTTCAACAAAATTTTAGATTTTATTATTTTAAAAAATATACAATTATATAAAAGGTTTATCGTGCATACCATAGTATTCTTCGACACATTTCACACCGAAATGCATGTTCATACTTTATCTTAGTCGCATTTGAAAACACGCACATTTGGCAACGGCGCACTTGTTTCTTCCATAAGAATAACATGGTCCATAAGAGCCCGTTGTGCCTTCATGATGTGAAAATTCCTATAGCTACTGGGCTTTCCGCACTAGTCGAGTGTCTGTATGCTGACTCTGGCGAACCTCCACTTTCTATTCGGCGTTCGTTTTTATTATGTTCGTATGTGGCCCGTTCGGCAGCCCATCCCAGTCACCCGTCTTTTAACCCAGTATTGCGCCCGGAACTCGCTCACCGTTATCTCAGGAATAGCACGATCTCTCGCCCAAGCGGTATTCGGTTTCACGAGCTGCTTAATGCACACGCGCTCCGCATGCGTGCTGTCGAACGGTATTCCCTTGGCCGCTGTCCTCATTGGCAACTACAGCGTGCCCAGTTCGATCTGGAGCTTTCGACGCATGCTAAGGTGGCTACCCCTCCATCGGTTTGTCGTCAGCTTTTCACCGAGATCCTGGGACGTTACCGGAATTATACTCTGGTATTTACCGATGGTTCCCAGGTGGATGGAGGGGTGTAGTTTTGTGCATAACGGTGAAACTCACAAGTACCGTCTTCCAGACCTGAGTTCCGTTTTTTACCGTCGAGCTGTTTGCAATCTTTCATTTCGTCCTTTTTATCTCCAGTTCCGAACCTGGAAGTTTTATCGTCTGCTGCGACTCTGAGCGCACTGCAGGCATTGCAACAGTTTGTCGGCACGTCTGCACTAATTATGAAAATTCAGACACTCGTTTCGCGATTACTCTCGCGTGGATACCAGATTGTTTCCGGCAATGAAGCGGCGGATGAGGCTGCTAAGTCTGCCTGCCGTTTGCCGGAGGTTTTACACGCAGTCGGCCTTACATGGATGAACAACGCTACTTCCGTCATCATATTTTATCAGTCTGGCAGCAATCATAGGAACCGTTGATTGTCACTGGCACTCAATTGCGGACGATCAAGGACACCGTGCAAACCTTGGATGACATCGTCAAGGGATACCAGGCGGGCAGAAGTCATCTTGGCCCGCCTGAGAATAGGTCACACACGTATCACGCATGGATACCTTCTGCGTGGTGAGCCGGCACCTGTATTTCCACCTGCGGCGTTCAGCTCTCTGTGGCCCATGTTCTCGTTGATTGTCCGCGTTACACTCGTGAGCGCCAGCTGGTTGGCCTGGGTTCAACTATGAAGTCCATCTTGGGCGACGACCCGGTAGCTGTTAACACAATGCTGGGGTTCGTCGCCAGTATTGACTTCGCTAAGCAGGTTTAATTTGTATTTTATTTCGTTGTTTTACTTTGTACTTTTAAGGATTTTTGTATCTGGTTTTGACCTGCTTACCTTTTTAGCTCAGTTTTTACTTGTTAACTGTTTTAGCATACCTTTTGAGATGCGATTCGAATTTTAAACTTTTAGCTTTCCAGTTTTAAATTTTAATTCTGACTGTTAAGTGGTGGTGAGTTTTCTGTTTTTTATCATTTTGACTTGGGGCCCTAATGACCTAGCTGTCGACGGGCCCTTAGACCTCACTCACTCACTCACTCACTCACTTACTCACTCACTCACTCACTCACTCACTCACTCACTCACTCACTCACTCACTCCTGTGTGCCCAGCTCTAGTAGGATTAAACTAAACATCATCACAACTATATTGGGAAGCAAGAAGGAGAATGGAGTTCATCCAAGTTCCTGGGATTAGACTACTACTACCACCACCACCACCGCCACCGCCACTGCCACTGCCACCACGACCACCACTACTACTGGTTTTTGTATTAAAACTGTCACCTTACCTACTGATTTACTTCCTCAGAAAGTACCTCTCTAGCCATGGGAGAATTCCTTTGTTTTTCTAAATTTAAGTGATAAGTTAAACCAGAAGTATCCAAATGAATTTTTTCAGCTATTTTTAAGTTCAGGGGGTTCAAATTGTCTGCATTCTTAATTTGTATCTTCAGTGCTTTAAAGGATTTGTTTAGCTCCATTTATGTGCCACCTTTAACATCTCAGGTCATATCAGGAACCTTTTATCTGTGGAACAATTGCTCCTCAGCAATGATATTCACTTGTTTATATTTGAATGGTATTACTTTGGGTAATTACATTAAATTTGCACACACTTCATTGATACTTCCAGATTCTAGGGAAGATGGGAAATATTCTGGCCAAAGAAAAACTCTCACCCTCTAATTGGGAAATAAACCTGGAACCTCTGTACTTCAAGGCTGGCATGCTAACCACCAGAGCACAGAGGCAATCAAATGTCTCTTTTTTGCTCTTTTTAAATGATTGCTTTTAATATTTGCATAAAGAATTGACATCATTTGGAGTAAATGGTTCAAGACAAATTAGTAATAATTGGATTGATTCCTCCTGGGCAGCACAGTAGACTGTTTTGGTTGTTTCCTTAAGAAAAGGAAGAAGGGAAATAAAAGCCTTGTTTATCCAGTTGACTATAAAAAGTGAATGAATTTTGTTTTAAATCGGTATGCATCAAAATATATAATTGCGAAAGTAATGCCGAAGAGTGAAAGTGAACAAGAAGAGTCCTCAACAAATATTAATAAGTATTAGCAACTAAAACTTCTCTTACGTTTTGTAATTATATATTGATTCCAAACATGTTTCGCTTATCAATTATTTGCATCCTCAGTGTTTTGATTTGTGAAACATGTTCAGAATTAGTACGTAATTGCAAAAGATAAGTGAAGTTTTAGTCACTAATATTTATTAATATTTGTTGATTTATATTGGTTCACTGTCAATAGCCTCAGTTTTTTCATTCTAACAACAATCCTTTCTGACCTACCTGCACAATCAAAGTGTTGAGTAGGCTTACTGTTACATTGTTTTCTCAAGTTGAACCTCTAATTTGCTGCTCAGCCACTCTGCAACAAAAACTGAGGTTTTACTTCATCAGCTAATACCACCAACAGACAAAAAGTTCTAAGAAAAGAGAATTAACACATTTTGTGTTAGTGGTGTTACACATGATACAATGCAAAATGTTATTACAGTTGCAGTTTCTAAAATTCTGACTTACATGTCTTGCAATAGTCTAAAACCTTCAGTAAAACATTAAAATAGACCAGTGAATATTAATAATTACACATTTTTTTTCCTTCCCCTAAATCTTACAATTCTTAACTGGTGTACTTCCAAATTGTCCCCCGTCTTCAAAACACAATGGAGCGCAGTGCAGTTACATCCCCTTAGATTCCAATCAGCTTATGAAGTAATAGATATATTGCTTACTAAAGCCAGGCCGAAAATAAATTTTATTCCTTAGATGTCATCCATTGGTGATGTTTTAGTGATGTGGATACGCTACTTGAATGGTTAGCAGGAAGTTCAAATCTTACTGGATCTTCTGATGATCAAGCAAAGATGCGTCTCTTCAAACATGGCATATAAATGTCTTGGGGAATCCTCAGAATCTTCAAGCCGTGATGAAGATATTAGGCCTATCAGTAGTAAACAAATAGCTCTAGATTTGTATACAGTGACTGCTTCAGCACAAAATGGTGACACTTTTACCATCATCTAAAGCAACAGCATTGTTTCCCCACCATGAATATGTATTTTTAACATGTGAGCTGCACATTCAAGTAAGAATAAGACATTTTTCAAAATGTTCCCTTTTTACTTTCTCTACTACGTATAGTAGAGTAGAGGAAGTATTGCATTCCACCCAAAAATTCGATGATGTGATTTCACCGGAAATATATGTTTTGACACTCCTTTAATCCAAAGACAGCCTTTTTAGAAAAAGGTCTGTGGGTGTGGGGCTGCGGGTGTGTGTGTCAGTCTGTGGACAGTGTAACTCAAAAACGAAAAGTTGGTTTAAAACCAAAGTTGGTATTTAGCTTTAATGTCTTCCAAGAATGCAACATGAAGATTTTGAAAAAAATTGCTCCACCCTAAACTACCCCTTATATGAAAACTTTATCGAAAATTTTGATTTTCTTGAAAATGGCTATAATGATTTTGATTAAAATGTCATATGTTTGAGATATTTTTATGGCAAATGAAATGTACATCTTGAATTTTCTGGCTAAAGCCCCTGTAGTCATATTTACTCTGGATGACTTTTGCATAACTGGTAAACCGTAAGAGATCTTACTGTACTAAAAATGTAGATCTTGCTAAAATGCACAATTTATGTCTGAATAATTGTTTTGTAGAGTGAACCATTTCAGGGATATGCCTTGTTATTTGTGTGAGTTTTGGAGAACTTATACTTCTGTTAAATGGAACATCGTTGTTCATTTTTTTACTTGTTAACCGTGCAAAGAGAACTGAATTTGAAAGTTTTGAAAGATTTGACTCGCTCAAAGCCTACTGTATTCCCATATTCTCCTTGAGCCTACAAGAAAATAAGATAATTTCTGCAAATGTTTATCTCAACTAACACGAAGAAGAAGTAGGAATAAGAGTTTGTAAGAACAGTTAGTACAAGGATAGAGAAAGTTATGAGTGTAACACACCAAATTTTTCTCATATGGCCCCTCTAGAGATTGCAGGACTTTGTCATTGGTGGGAGTCCTTCTGTGCCACGATGATCCTTTGGGCTATCCCAGCAATAGCGTAGCTACTGGCAGGGTCTCCCAAGCTGGACAAGCCAAAGGTGAGTGACGAAGAAGCAATCTAGAAGAGGACATCCAAGGTTTTCAATGGTGGAAGAGGAACAAAGTTCTCAACAACAAAAAAGGCAGAAGAGATAACCTACTTGTTACTTTGGAGGATGAAGTTGGTTCTTCAAAGGCTACGGGAAGAAAATCTTGAACATAAATTACCTGGTGAAAGGATCACAAATGACCGAATAATGGCGATATGTGTATTACATCAGCAATAGAAGAAATGCTATTTCATCTCTTACGTTGGGCTGTCACGGCATAGAAATGTTCCACAAGTGGTGATTGCGAGAAAAGTTGATGGACTTCGAAACCCTTCCCAGCCAGGTTTGAGGGACCCATTAACCAACAGGTGTGGCCCTCCAGACATACTGGGGATTTATGTAAATGGCCGATGTAACCACTATTACAAGCAAAAAATTGGTGTCCACTTAAAAAACAGTTATACTTATGCTAATTAAATTAATTAAAATGACAAATCCTTCAGATAAGTTTTCTAGAGATAAAGTAGTCCCCGTTTCGGATCTCCGGGTGGGGAAAACTGCAGGGTGTCATTTGCAGAATATCCTTTAAACTCTCCAATGGAATGCAGGAGAAGAAGTATATGTTATTCAAGAAGCTAATGTATCAAAAGATTAACTAAAATACTATCAAATTTCTAGATTCAATATTTATATTCTACCCAAATCACGACAAATAGCTAGTAGAATTCTTATATGTGTCAAAACAAACTTATCAAAATTTAAAGTTATAAAAGAAATGCAACAAGAAGACAAAGTAGAAATTATCCAAATTGAAATCTGGAAAGAAAATTCATATTACACCATATATGGAATATACAACCCACCAAATAACAACCCTTGTCTGGATATAGTAAATATACATCTAAAAACAATTTTGATTAGTGATTTCAATAGTCATTCACCAAATTGGGGATATAAAGACTAATGCTGGTGGCAAAACTATTGAAGATTTATTAAATTAAAAAACTTTAGATCTTATCTACAATAATGATGACTGCCCTACATATTTACATTATAATGGCCTCTGTACAAATCCAGACTTACTATTAGTATCATCAGATTTGAAAAATAAGGCTGCAAGTGAAACCATTGAAGATATAGGATCTGATCATAGAGTAGTTATTGCATCCATAATACTGTAGGACAAACAAAATTATGAAAAATCAAAACTATTCCTGGAATTTCAGAAAAGCTAATTGGATAAAATTTACTAAGGAAACCGAACAAAATCTATCCTCCGTCAGTGTGAAGTATCTGCAGACAAACTTAATAATACAGTCTCAAACATAATTCTTGAAGCAGCAAAAATTTGGATGCCAAGAGGAAAAACTGGAAATTAGAAACCCTTTTGGAATACAGACCTAAGTTAAAACAAAAAAGGAATGGGACATAGCAAGAAAAAAAGCAAAGTTGTCCAATAACCCAACAAATACACAAGAATGGTGAAGAAAGGCAGCAAAATTTAAAAAAGAAATTTATGTAGAAGAAAAAAAGAGGCATTCAGTGAATTTATTGAAAAAGCTTGGTGCAGTTTTTTATAATTATGCTTCGTTGGGTCTTTGAGCTATTGAAATCTTTGTGGTCTCAGGGCGTGGTAACGGATGGAATGAAAAATCACACGATGTTTCTTCACCACAATGTATTATTTTATTAACACTTTTTCGATATTTTACATTAAATAATTCCTCTTAGCACCGTTCTAAATGACTTAAAACCTTTCCACTTTTTCAATTAGTGGAACTAATGCTTGATGAAAGTCTGGTGAAAGTTCTATGTTCACACGTTACACCAATACGTCCTTATGGCTTGATTACACACACGCTAGTGGGAAGATTATGGCGTCACTTCACGTGACACCGCCTTTTTCGTATACATCCGCGTATGCGACAATCAAATAGTTCTTTCTTGTTAGGGAAGCGATCCCTAACCATCCTCCCTTACTTTTATTATGGAACACATATAATTCTAATATTTATACATATATATTAAAATCAAATATGGAAATATTTATGACGTCTTTAAACTAACTTAGTTGTTCGTAACAATGAACATTTGCAACACGTTTTCGTCATTTAACCAACTCATACCAACATCAAAAAACAAATTACACTTTTAACAAATATTCACATAAAAGATTTTCTTTTGGGGTCTTCTAATATTCTGTCTCAAGCTGATTTTGAAAAGATGCAAAAAGTACATAGATATGTAAGTAAAATCACATGGCACCAAGAAACAAGGAAAGAACCTCTCAAATTTCATGGGAAAACGCTTCCAATAGCTCTATTGCCGAGGCCTTCAATAAGGGCTATACCTCCCAACATAAACTTTCCTCTGAAGCAAAAAGAAACCAAGGCAGATTAAAAACGATCTCAAAAAGTTTAAAAAGTGCCAAGAAGAAACAAATGATATATTCAGCAAAGAATTTACCATAAGGGAATTAAATTCTACTATCCATGAGTTAAAAGATATCAAATCTCCTGGACCAGATAAAATACATGTGAAATTTCTGAAATATCTTCAACAAAAGGGAAGAAATGCACTACTGAAATTATTTAACCTATCATGGACCTCTACTGTACCTATAGAGTGGATAAAAGCAATAATTATCCCTATTTTAAAAAAAGATATCAGATGACAATATAAATAATTACAGACCAATTTCCTTAACAAGTGTCATTGCAAAAGCAGCACAACGTATGATTTCAGCGAGGTTAAAGTGAAAGTAATAACATACTAACAACACAAACAGGATTCAGACACAACACCTATCTACAAAAGAAAATACAATTCAACTATCCCAAGATGTCAAAGAAATGTTGAACAAAAATCAAGATACACTCTCAATTTTCATTGATTTTGAAAAAGCATATGATTCAATATGGAGGTATAAACTATTAAAAAAACTCACAAAACTAGGCATTCAAAATAACATGTTAGCTGGATTACCCCCTTCCTTTCTCAGCATTTCTGTGCTACAAAATATGACAGTACATCCAAATTCCGACAGATAAAAATGGGCCTCCCACAAGATGTAGTACTGGGTACAACCTTGTTTAACGTCTAGGTCAATTATCTTCCTTCGGCTGTATCAAGCACAGAACTAAGACAGCTCTTTTTGCAGACGACATGATCATATGGACATCTTCCCCACAACTAGTCAAATTCAAAGCTTCAACGGAAAAGGCTCTGATCCTGTTAGAAAAGTGGACTGACAATTTGGCAAAAATAAATATTGTGACTTTTGGGTGGGTGTGAAGTAAAGAAGACAGATGTAGTCTAGATAAAGAAACACTTTTATTTCCGTAAACAGTAACTTTTTACACTCGTTGCAACAGCAAGAAAGTCTTTTCCGATTCACTCACAGCACTGCTCCAAATTCGTCACAAAACTATCCCTTCTCTGTAGGCACGGCTCCTCAACGCTTCGCATACGTCTCTCCTTTCCGTCGGGACTACTCAATGCTTCACATACGTCTGTCCTTGTCTGTCACACTTTTCTGCTATTTATATCTCCCAGGCACTATTCTGGAAAGTTCAGTTATTGCGGTGAAATACAAAGCAGAAGATTCCAGAAGCCTCTATCCTTTTCTCTCTTTCGGCAAGCGCCCCAACAATGCGGCCATTCTCTGTCTCTTTCCTTCGGCTCCTTTGCGGTAGTGCCGACAATATTGATAAAACAGCGCTCCAAATATTTAGCCCAAAACACAAAATCCCCAAACTAAATCTATAGTTCAAGAGAACAATTTGAGGTTATTTTGAGTCACTTATTTACACTTACCTTCACTACTAAACTGCTTTTTTAAAGTGGAAACGTTTTCAGGATCATTCGATCCCATCATCAGCCGTTGGGTAACTGACGTTATCCTCTTGTTCCTTTTCTCTGCTGTCTCTATTCTGCTGCCATCTGGTGTTTGGGGCGCAGAGCTTTAACACTTCATTCAATGCTGGTATTTTGAAATTAATAACTTTATTACTGTTCTTGATGATGTATATTTTTTCCCAAATATTCAGTTCTATTGGTGAATTAATAGATTTTAACAGTTTTATATTAAGGCCGATGTTGTGATTTTCAGTCCAAAAATGATGTGCCACAGCAGACTTTTCACTTTGTTTTAATTTTATGTTTCTTTGGTGTTCCTTAAGTCTTATATCCAAATTTCTCTTTGTTTTCCCTATGTAGCTTTTGTCACAACTATTACAGTTGATCTGGTAAATCCCCAATTTTTTATTGTATGGGATGGTATTGTTTAGTGGCTTATTAAGCAGGTTTCTTAAACTGTATTGGTTTTGCGGTGCTAGTTTTATGTTTAGTTTCTTGAAGATTTTTTCAAATTTCTTGAAGGCTCAGGGAGGGTACGTGAATTTCCTAAATTTCCAGTTGTTTGTGAGTGGTGTTAATGTAGTGGTTTGCGAAATTATCTTGAGCTTTTCTGCATTTTTTGACATGTTTCTAACTGTGGCTGGGTTGAATCCATTTAATATTGCAAATCGGGGATTTACCAGATCAACTGTAATAGTTGTGACAAAAGCTACATAGGGAAAACAAAGAGAAATTTGGATATAAGACTTAAGGAACACCAAAGAAACATAAAATTAAAACAAATTGAAAAGTCTGCTGTGGCACATCATTTTTGGACTGAAAACCACAACATCAACCTTAATATAAAACTGTTAAAATCTATTAATTCACCAATAGAACTGAATATTTGGGAAAAAATATACATCATCAAAAACAGTAATAAAGTTATTAATTTGGAAATACCAGCATTGAATGAAGTGTTAAAGCTCTGCGCCCCTAACACCAGATGGCACCAGAATAGAGACAGCAGAGAAAAGGAACAGGAGGATAACGTCAGTTACCCAACGGTTGATGATGGGATCGAATGGTCCTGAAAATGTTTCCGCTTTAAAAAAGCAGTTTAGTAGTGAAGGTAAGTGTAAATAAGTGACTCAAAATAACCTCAAATTGAAGAATACTTCACTGTCAATAGTGCTTCTATTTTTAATATTCTAGAGAACAAACCTAAGACACACTTACGAAACAAAATATTTAGAAACAATTTTTTATTCAGAATTATCTTGGAGAAGTCATATTGAAGCAATGAAAAAATTTTCAATCTTAAAGAGATTAGCTGGAGTTAGGTGGGGTAGTAATTGGCAGACTCTGAACTCCAAGTACAAAACATTCATCAAGCGAATACAGTGCAGAGGTAATAATTACAGTAAATAATTCTAACCTAAATTGTCTAGAAGTGTGCCAAAATCAGGCCCTGTGGCTAATAACTGGTGCAGCAAAATCAATTCCAGTCACGACAATGTAAGCCTTAATCCAGAACACTCTGATGTCTAACTTTAGAGCAGGCACTAATACACCATGAAAAAGTAGTACGATTAACAACAACAAAATGGGAGAAAAGATTGTTACAACCAGCCAAGTTGAAAATACAAACAAGTTTCCTGTCCAAAGTCATGGAATTAAAAATAGATTTGAATCTTTCTAAATCTAAAGAAAACATTTTAATCAGAGAAAATCCTCTAACTTTTGAATCATCTAATATTCAGCTAGATTAGTAGAACCAGTTACAAAATCTGTAACTTCCAAACCTGTACTAAAAGCGCTAAGATCAGAAGCGAAGCTTTGAACAATAGATACCCACCAGAAGAATTGGTACATATTTACACAGATGGGTCTACTATCGATAACAACTCAGGATCAGGAATTACATGTGCTCTATTCTCATTTTACCAACCATACAACAAATTTTGATGCAGAAGTAACAGCTATTCATATTTCACTTTAGCACCTTCTATATGAATGAATGAATGAATTTTATTTGTACCAATTCTTTTACATAACTTTTACAATTATCCTACTCTAACCTAAACTACATACAAATTTTACATAACCTTATTGCTACCTTGGTTTGCATGGCACCCAGGCCATTTGCCTCCCAGGTAGCTCTGATCAATCTATTCCATCTTATATTAATTAATTGTCCCTCTCCCCCACTCTGCCTTCTTCATTTACACTCTTTACTTTTCTTGCCCATTTTTCTCTTACTTTCTTCAAAAACTCACCTATACTTCTAGCCTTCCTTTCCTCTTTCACTGTTAACATTTTTATGGCTACCATTTTCCCCTCTATTTTTTCCCATTTTTTCTCCCAAACCTTTTTCCTCCATAATGCTAATTCCTTACATTCTGTCAAATAATGTTCTATACTTTCTTTCTCACCGCACATTTCACATATTCCTATTTTACCGCTTCTTGTCCCTCTTAAAAATATTGCTCCTGTTCTCATCCACGCTAGTCCTTCTTTTTCCTGTCTGTTACAATAATCCACATATGGTTCTCGCCCCCAACCTCTTTTTATTTGCTTGTAGAATTGTAATGATTTCTTGTTTTCTAAACTTCCCCATATCTCTTGCCTTTCTATGTCTTCTACCCTACACTTTACTAGTTTATCTACATTACTTTCATTTCTTTCTTCAAGTTTCCATATATCTCCCATTCCTATTTTCTCCATAATTTTTCCAACCCCTGCCCACCAACTGTTTTCATTCTCTAGATTTTTTTGTTGCTTCATACACAATTTTAAAATTTCTCCATCTTCTTTAACCAAATATCTATACCAAAATTTTATTATTCTCTCCATTATTATTCCTTTCCTTCTTGTTTTCCCAAGCTCTACCAAGGCCACTTCTCTTGGCGCCGATCTCGGTAGTCCCAATAATTCTTTGCAGAACATTCACCTTCTATATAGAATAAATAAATTTCAAAATGAAGTCATACTCTGATTCTAAAGCAGCACTATATGCAATAAATTCATATAAAATGACGTCAATCCAAATTAAAGAATGTTAAAAAATGATCGAACTACTCCAAAAACTACAGAAAAGAATTCAATTGCAATGGATACCTATACATTGCAGAATTGCTGGAAATGAAACTGCTGATTTTCTTGCCAAAAAAGGTTCAAATTTAGTTGAGAATACAAATAAAAGCTTACCTTTTACATCTATACAATTATACAATTCCAATACTTTAAGAATTCTACAATGGAATGCAGGAGGCATGTCCCAGCCTAAAAAACAAGAGCTAATGAAAATATTAAAAGACCAAGATATAGATGTCTTCACAGTACAAGAAGCCAATATATCAGAAGAACAGGAAATATACTTTTAAATGGATCAGTACGCTACACATATACTTCCAAAGGTTCGTCAAATAGCAAGTGGTAATCTTACAGGAATTAAAAGAAATATGAAAGCTACTATCCAAATCCAAAAAACAATGGAAGAACAAGATAAATCAGAAATAGTTAAAATTGAAGTATGGAAAAGTAACTACCACTATAGAATTTACAGTATCTACAATCCTCCAGACAATACACTAGATCTAAATTCTATTCCCATAGAACCCAAAAGTATTTTAATAGGTGATTTTAATACACACTCCCCTAGGTGGGGCTACAGAGATATAAATTCAGCAGGAAGAGTCATAGAAGACCTATTAAACTCATCAACAATAGAATTAATATTTAATCCAAATGATCCACCCACTTACCTTTATTATAATGGTTCAGGTACAAATCCTGATCTTCTGATGGTGTCATCTGACATAATTGACAATACAAAAAGAGAAATAATAGAAGACCCAGGTTCAGGCCACAGAATCACCATAAACTCCATAAGAGGTCTAATAAATAAAAGTAACAAACCAAAAATTAAAACTTCTTGGAATTTTAAAAAAGCAGATTGGTCCAGTTTCCAAAATGAGATAGAAGGGAAGTGTAATATACTGTTAGAATCAGAGTTCAAGTCAACAGATGAAATGAATAAAAAAATTTGTGAAATATTATTGACAGCAGCCAAAACACATATCTCCAAAGGAAAGTTAAAGAAATATAGCTACTTTTGGTCTCCATCTTTATCTAAGTTAAAACACGAAAGAAATATAGCAAGAGTCAAAGCCAAAAGAACCAAGTGTCCAGAAGATGTACAAAACTGGAGAAGAAAAGCAGCCATTTTTAAGAAAGAATTAATTACAGCAAAGAGGGCCAGTTTCACAAATTTTGTAGAAGATATAGACTATAGGAAAGATGGAAATAAAATATACAAATTCCGTAATAAAAAAAATTATCAAAAAATACAACTGAACCATTAAAACATAATAACAAAAGCTTAACTACAGATAGGGAAATAGCAGAATCCCTTAACAAGTTTTATGCTCAGTCACAAAGAATACCCCAAGCGTATAAAAAACAAGATAAGGATGTCCAAAAAACTATCAGAGAAACTAATAAGCCAAAAGGTATGTGAAATGATATTTTTATTCAGGATTTTAACGAAACAGAACTGGATTTAGCAATAGAACAATTACAGAACAAAAAATCTCCAGGACCTGACAAGATCCACCCAGAGTTTATTAAACACCTTGGCAGGAAAGGAAAACAAATCCTACTTAAACTGTATAACACGTGTTGGAGAATGACTGTACCTTCCGACTGGAAAAAAGCCATTATCATCCCGATTTTAAAGAAAAACAAACCTTCAAACAATATTAATAGTTTCAGACCAATATCTTTGACCAGTGTCATTGCAAAAGTGATGGAAAGAATGGTGGCATCTAGACTTAACTGGTTCCTAGAATATTACAACTTAATTAATAGTTCACAGACCGGCTTCAGACAGAATCATAGTACAAGTGAAAATGTACTCCTACTAAGCCAAGACATCAAGGAAGCTTTCAATAGAAAGGAGGATACCTTAGCAGTATTCATTGATTTTAAATCAGCATATGACTCAGTCTGGAGAAACAAACTAATTGAGAAGTTGCAATCAATAGGTGTGAAAAGTAACATGCTTAAATGGATAACTCAGTTTATTTCACAAAGATTTTGTGCCACAAAATATAATACATACATTTCCAAATATAAACAAACACACCGAGGACTTCCACAAGGTGCTGTTCTGAGCACAACACTCTTTAACATATATATAAATGACCTTCCATCAATAATAACAACTTTAGAAACCAAAATTGCTTTATTTGCTGACGATGTAGTCATTTGGACTTCAGGCTCTCCAAAAAAACCTGAATTAATTAAAGACAGAATAGAAACAGCCCTAAACAAAGTACATGAATGGAGCTCCAAAAACCTCATGACTGTCAATGTGGAAAAAACAAATTATGAATTATTTACACTAAAATACAAACCAGTTAATATTAACATAAATTATAATGGTAAACCACTCAAAGCAGTTGATGATGTCAAATACTTAGGCATCACTTGCGACAGAAAGCTAAGTTGGAAAAAACATATAACAAACATCTCAGAAAAGGTTGAAAAGAAACTGCAAATCCTGAAAAGGTTAGCTGATGCTAAATGGGGCTGCTCAAGGAGAGTCCTTAACACAACATACAAAATGTATGTTAAACCAAACCTCTTGTACTGTTCTGAAGCTTTAATAACAGCAGCAAATGCTAACATCAATAAACTTGAACAAATACAAAATCAGGCTCTTCGCCTAATCACTGGAGCAGTTAAATCCACACCTATTGATGCCATGCTTGCCTTAACACAGACCCCATCAATAACAACAAAAATAGAAGAACAAGCATTGCTCCAACACGAAAAAATGTTACGACTGCCAAACTCTAAATGGACAGAAGAGAACCTCCCCCCTTCAATCCTTAAAACTCATAGTAGTTTCCTAGAAAAGGTAACACAGATTAAATCCAAATTGAACATTCCTAACACCAGAGAAAATCTACTTATAAGAGAAAATCCATTGGAATTATTGCAACCTACCTTGAGTTTGGAATTAATAGAGGAAATAAGTAAATCAGACACACCAAAAGAAATACAAAAACTTCTAGCTCTGGAAACAATCAATACTAGGTATCCCACAGAAGAATGGCTGCACATATATACTGATGGATCCTCCAAGGAAAACCTTACTGGAGCTGGAGTTACGTGTTCACATTTTTCCTTTTATCATTCTGTTGGCAGAGACACAACAAATTATGATGGAGAAATAGAGGCTATACACATTGCTCTCCGAGAATTCTTCCCTTAAATAAATTTAACAAGGCAGTAATTCTTTCGGATTCTAAAGCTGCAATTCAGGGAATATGTTCAAATACTACAAAGAAGTCAACAAAAATTGGAGAATGCTACAAAATGTTAACACAACTCCAAAAGGTTAATAAGACTGTTCATCTCCAATGGATTCCAGCACACTGTGGAGTCATGGGGAACGAAGCTGCAGACTCACTTGCAAAGAAAGGCACAACAATAAAACAAAAGTCTAAATTCAATTTCTCATATTCCTCAATAAAACGCTTGATCATTAAAAATTTTTCTCATTCATACCTACAAGAAATAGAAACAAATGCCAAAGATAAAAAATGGATTACACTACTTTCCAACCCAGATATAATCCCCCAGAGACCAAGGGAAACAGCGGTTGCAGCCTTCCGACTACTGACAAATCATGACTGCTTAGCAAGTCCTCTCTACAGAATAGGTATCTCAGCTTCACCAATATGTATCCTGTGTAACGATCCAGCAGAAATGAATGAAGACCACTTGAAGACCTGTGAAGCATTAAGATCAGAAGAAACTACAGTTCAAAAGTATTGGAAAGCACGAATGCTAATGGCTTCATTGCCAGATGCAAGGCACTGGAAAACAACAACAACAACATGTATAAAAAGACTAATTAAAAAGAAATATAAAATCAAGCAAACTCAAATACTATTTGACAAAGCAAAAGATAAAAAATACAATATTCTAACAAAAAAACTAGGAATTATTCCAGAAATCGCTCAAAAAACTGCAGCAGCAAATTTAGATCACTTATGGAACTTGATTATTTGGCTAAACACTTACACAAATTAGTATTTACACATCTAAATTGTCCTTTATGCAACAAAGAAGAAGAAATGGCTGAGGATCATCTACAAACCTGTGAAGTTCTAGCTGTTAAAACCACTACAGAGTAATATTGAGAGTAAGAGTGATAAACATTCCTGTATAAAAATATATAATTCACTGCCTAATAACCTTACAGATATAGAAAATGTTAATAAATTTAAAGGCGGTGTGAAGGTTTTTTTTGAAGGAACACTGTTTTTACACAGTAGAAGAATATTTGAAATTTAACAAATACCCTTATGTATAATTGTACAAGTATTTATTGTAAATAAGTTTATGTAATATGTAATATAATTACTTTTGACGTATCCTATATCAGTGTACCATGTACAGTATCTGATTTTAAAGGACTAATAAATAAATAAATAAATAAATAAATAAATAAATAAATAAATAAATAAATAAATAAATAAATAAATAAATAAATAAATAAATAAATAATGGCTTCATTGCCAAAGCCCAGCATTCGATAACACCTTTTTCTCATATAGCAGTTTTTGGCATTTTAATGACTATTCCATCCAACCATCCATCCAATCCCTTCCTCAATCTCTCCCTCCACCCCCCCCCCCCACTCTCTCTCTCTCTCTCTCTCTCTCTCTCTCTCACACACACACACACACACACACACACACACACACACACACACACACACACACACACACACACAGAGGCCTATTTGCATGCAGGCCCACACACTCAAAAGAAGGAATAGTTTATGCTTAAATCCATTTATATATTTGACTCAAGTCAGTTTGAGGTGTATTGAACAGGTTTCACGTGAAAAATTATTTGTACACAGTCTGCAGTCATTTAAATAAGTGGTTCATTATAAAAATAAGCTTTTATACTAAAGAGTTCTATCATTTTAAACATATGGCATAAGCAAAATATTTGAGGCTCGTTTTATTGCTCAATAAATTATACTGTTTACAATACCAGTGTTTGGGAAAATGTCAGATTTTTTAATGAATACTCATATGTCTAAATTAATTAAATTTTGCTTGCCATCTGCATAATCGTAATGTTTCACTCACCTAATGGCTATTATACTATTTATGTGTTAATTTTTAGGAATATTTAAATATAAACATAGTTTTAAGTACAATTGAAAAGTTCTTTTCATTAATATATAATCATACTGCTATGCTTTTCATGTGTATTAATAAAATGCTGCAATTGAGAGCAATTTACTTGCCTCATCATGTATGATTTTATTTAGTGTTTCATTGCACTTACAATTTCTGTATGTATACTTCAAACTCTGTTTTATGATACTTTTCAGCTGTATTTATTATGAATTTGTACAGTTATTGCTTGTTTAAGGGCTTCTGCGTAATTATCCTATGATTGGGAATTTGAACATTTGTAATACTTGACATTTAGAATAATGCTGGCTTGGTAGTGCCATTGTCATATTTACATTCAAGTGCCCTGTACTTGCTATACACAACAGGAATAGTTGTTGTGTTGGCTGCAAGTAAGTGGTAGAAGTATATGTTTTTGAGTAGTATATCTGTTGAAATATGAAGTATTTATCTAAACACATTTGTACTTTTAATGCTTTTATGCAAATCAGTACCATGCTTGTATTTATCACAGAAAAGCATACTATGCTTTAAGCGTAAAATAAAGAAATTAAGATTAGCAAGTAATAGCTATCTTCTATTCAGAAATGGATGTAAAGTTTAACTATTTGTAGTTTAGCTTCTGAAGCTGTAGAAAGCAAAATAGTATCCATTTCTTTGCCAACCAGAATTTTAACTGTGGGCACATGATGTAAATAAAAGAAGCTTTTTTTTTCTGTGTATGTGCACGCATGTTTTTTTTTCCATCATTGTCAGTACAATGATCAGTGGTAGCAAAACATTTAAAGGATATTCTCATGCGTTTACTCTAGCTCATTTAATACATCATATGTAGGTATTAACTGTAGCAAAACCATCTGAATGTTATACAGCTTCAATGGTAGGTGCTGGAACTGATTACAAGAATTATTTATTTGGATATTCATTTATAACTTAAGTAAGCCAGTGCGGCCAGTTTTGACTTTGGCAAGAGTAAGTATGAGGCTTTTTCTGTAATTTTGTCTTATTGTGCAAAAGCTAATATCATACTATTTTCGAAATAGGTTGGGAACTTAAGTTTTTTTTTCGTTCACCATCTTGTAAACCTAAAGGAATTTCATCTGAAAAATTCAAGTTAAAGATTGTATACTGTAGTTGGGTTGATTGTGTAAGGATGGTAGGGAGCTAGAGAAATTAAGGCTGTGAGTCCTCGGAGAAATGAGATGAAAACATAAACTAATGAATACAAATGTGAATCAGGAGCTAGAGAACAATTAAAAGCTGTTTTCAGGGTTTTTTTTTCTGAACAAAGAGTTGCTGGAACTCTCAAGAGGGAAGTAAGTATATAATGTTACAACTTGTTAAACAACAACTTCCATGCATTGCTACTTACATAAAATTTAAAGTAGCTTCTAAACTTAAGAAATGTCACCATCTTTTTCTGTTCATTTCTGGAGTTGCTTTTGGTATTCACTGACTGATGTCCTGGAAGCAATCATATTTTCATATGCTGCATTAAAAATTGTTGGGTGGGGGTGTCCAACTATCTTTATAAACAACAATGTTCCTAGTGTCTTTACTGACATGGACTCTCTCCATGAAGTGACAGTTTTGTCTGGGAGAAACCCTTTTTCATACTCGGCTGAAGAAATAGACATTGTTTCCAAGGTGTGCTGAATCACACATAGTTCCTTCTCTCCTATTCAGAGGTCTAAAGAAATTAATGGGCTCTCTTTTGCTTAGCTGAAACCTTCTTGATTATGCATGTTTTTCTTCTTCCCAGTAGAGTATGTTGTCCCTCAAATTTTATGGCCAATTCTTAGCACATTTGGACAATTTCAGGTATTCGATATTAGCCTTTTCTGAATAGACCTTTTTAGCTGTACACAGAAAGAAACTGGAGAGATTAGAATGTCATCTATTCTGTTTTTGTTGTGCAACGAGATGTCCTTAAAATGCAGAATTCTACTAGCTGAGAGTGATTGTTAATAAGTAAGGGCGTGGAATAGATTTTTGGTTTTCACAGACATCAAGACATTGTTTTGCTGTGTGCATGTTCATAGCAACACTTCTAGCCTCCAAATCTAAGCTAAGCTCACACAGTTCTTGCAGAGCATTACAAAATAGCTCTAGATCCAAAATTAACTCACCAAATGTAATCTTTCTATACAGACCTTCATATATACACTTCTTTTTTTGTATCTACTCGTTTTAAATCAAGTACTAGGGCTTCATAGGTTTGCCACACAGTTAAGACAGTCCTAAAGCTGGATGTAACCTGGTGGGTAGGATCCTTTGTATTTTTAAAAGCTGTAAATTAACATTTTTATACATTTTGGAGATACAGAGCATATAACTTGTTTATGAAACTTTGAACATGTTAGTGCCAGATACTTCTTTCACCAAGTCATGAGGTGATAATCCTAGCCTATAGCTAGCACAATGCCATAAGATAATAGCAGGGAATTTGGTCTTTGAAAAGTTTTGAACTCCTCCTTGTGATCCAGACATCACCATAGTACCATCCCATGTTATTGAAACAAAATATTCTTTTAAAATTTTATCAGTAAATAAACCCATGTAACTAAATGCAAGATACTTTTATCTATGCTGTTTACAGTTACTTCTAACTACATTAAAGTCAAGATTCACAGGTTCCTGCACATCTATTTCTTGAATGTGGGTGCAAACGTGGAATATTACAACTGATTTTTACTTTCTCTGCCATGTAAAGTAGAGGAAGTATTGTATTCCACTAAAAAATTTGATGTCGAGATTTCACCGGAAATATAAGTTTTGAGAGCCCCTGAATCCAAAAAAAGCATTTTTAGGTCTGATGTATGTGGGTGGGTGTGGGTGTGTGCACGTGTGTGTGTGTGTGTGTGTGTGTGTACAGCATAACTCAAAAATGAAAAGTCAGTTAAAAACCAAAGTTGGTATTTAAGTTTAATGTCTTTCAAGGATACCACACGATTTTGAAGAAAATTCCTCTACCCTAAACTACCATTTACAAGGAAAGCCTTTGGAAAATTTTTGATTTTCTTGACAATGGCTCTAACGATTCTGATTAAAATGTCATATGTTTGAGATATGTTTATGGCAAATGAAATGTATATCTTGAATTTTCTGGCTATAGCCCACGTAGTCCTATTTACTCTGGATGACTTTTGCATAACTGGTAAACCATAAGAGATAGACCAAATCTTACTGTACAAAACATGTAGATCTCGCTAAAACACACAATTTATGTCAAAATAATTTTTTTTTTGTTTTTTTTTTTTTGTTTGTTTTTGTGTTTTTTTTTTTTTTTTGTTTTTTTGTTGTTTTTTTTTGTTGTAGAGGAACCATTTCGGAGATATTCCTTATTATTTGTGTGAGTTTGGAGAACTTATACTTCTGTCAAATGGAACGTTGTTATTAATTTTTTATACGTATGTTAACTGTGCAAAGAGACCAGGATTTGAAAGCTATAAAAGATTTTACTACCACTCAGTCTACTGTATTCCCATATTCTCTTTGTGTCTACAAAAAGAAATAATAAGATAATTTCTGCAAATGTTTGTTTCAACAAACACAAAGAAGATATAGAAATAAGGGTTTGTAAGAATAGTTAGTACAAGAGTAGAGAAAGTCATATGAGTGCAACACATCATATTTCTTACTAACAAAAATGTGCTTTCCGAATTCATAGTTTTTTTCATTAATGTTCTCATTTCATTGCCAATGTTATTTACAATATTTATTTAGGTGTTTGTAGAATGCAAAATTCTATCCATACCAGTGCCATTCATTTCTTGCAGATCTGTTGCAGTTTCAAAATTGTAGAACGACTGATTCTTTTCTGGCACTTTATAAGTAGTATGAAAAATTGTACTTGTACTTTCCAGTAGCTTAAGAATTGTTTTTTGCTTCTCCATATATTTTAGCTCCTGTTTTATTACCTGCACTTTATAGTAAAAATTGATTTTCCTAAGGAATTTAACAGCTCTTTGGCTTTAGTTAAATTATAATGAACAATGTATTGCGACAGTGATGCAAAAAGATTTGTAATCAGCACACAAAATTCTGTAAGAATCACCCTTTATACTTCTTTTGACATTAAACAACTTAAATTTTGTTGACTAGTGTTATTTAACAATGGTGTTTTTATAGGATTAGAACTTTCACTCATTGTATCACATTATACCTGTATGTATTTAATCTGTACTGACGAAGTCAAAATTCTGTAAGAATCTATGGCTAATAAATTGAATTTGAATTAATCAACGCGATTTGGTTTCACATTAGAAAACAATTGGTTTTTCAGCTACTTGCTGAAATAGAGCCTCTTAAGTTCTTGGCATGAGATGAAATAATTGCAATTTGATCAACACACAGATCCATAGGTTGTATTGTACAGTCTTAAGAAATTTTATACCTATCTATCCTAGTAAAGTTGTTCAAAATTATTTTAATCACTTGCTGCGTGGTCACCAGTTGGCACATGTAACTATACTCCATCCAGCCTTAGATCTGCACCTTGCATCCCTCCGCTATAACCTCAAGTGCACATCATCTGCGACTAATACAAACAAATGTCACATGGACTCATACCTCGAGTTTATGTTGCAACAGAACAATATTTACTCGGGAGTTTCAGGAATAAGGCTGCTATCGCATTACATTCAAGTAAAATATGATTTGAAGCTTTCCTGGCGACGAACATATTCAAGTAGTCTTTACTACGGTTATCATACATCATGAAAACTCACAGATAATTGCCAATATTTAAGGTACTATATTTTGTGGTGTGCTTTGATTTCGGTGTATTGCGGGTTACATGTTGACACTTTGTGTTTACATTAAGTGCGGATCTAAGGATGGAGCGATTGTAGTCATCAAAACTTCTTCAAATGTTAACTCCCTTTGAACTTTGAGTCTATAATTACTCCAAATAATTATTAGGTTTTACCTCAACTGTAGTCTGAGAGAAATAACAAATGACTAGGTATTTATTATAATAAAACAAATTACAAAAGAAAAAAAAATGAAGATCAGACCTTTGGCACAATGATTACAAACAAAACTGAAGGCAGAAACAAGAATAATTAATTCTCAATCAAGCACCAAGCAATAGTTTATGCATTAATTCTTGAAATAAGAAGCCGTAGGAGGTTTCTTGCACTTTTACCAACTTAAAATGATTGGAATGAAAATTATTTTAATGTGGGCATCTTAAATAATTATTCAATACCGATAATTTTATCTTACGCACCTTTGATTCTGACAATCTAGAAAGGACTTGCAAAAACATTTTGGTGCATTCTACCAGAAAGAAAGCCTTGGATGTACTCCTGTCTTCAGTCAGTGAAAATGTTTTTCAATTAATTTCTCTACAATGTATTACAAGTAATATATATGGTAGTTAAATTATACTCAAACCCACTCTCACAGCCTCTCTCTCTACTGCACGAGACAGCTGGCAGTTGCCAGGGAATTTATGCTGGCAGAGGCGGACTAAAATCCTCACTGTATAATAGATGCTGGAAATGTTGACCGTCTGCTCTCAAACTGGCAGCATATCTCGTGTAAACATTCTTGCTCACTCTCCAAAGCTCAGCAGCAGGAATTCTTGTGATTTCGTGCACAATGTTCTCTCTAAGTTCCTGTAGTGTGCAAGGATTAGAACAATACCCTTTGTCTTCTAAAGAACCCCATAAATAAAAATCACAACTTGTTAGGTCAGGAGAACAAGGGGACCATAAATCAACACTAATTATTCTGTCATCAGATCTCTCTCTTACTGCATTTAATGGTAAGACAGCCAAATGTGCTGTTGCAGAGTCTTGCTGGAACTAACATCAAAGAATATGGGCCCTATTATTTTTCTAGCACTTATGACACGCCACACTCCAATTTTCTGATCGTAATGACGCATTTCATCCAGTAGCATAGGTTTTTCTGAAGCCCAGTAGCGACTGTTGTGAGTATTCACACGCCCAGTTAGATGAAACCAATATTCATCAGGGAAAAACAAAAGCAGTGGGTCAATGAAACCCCTTTCTACGGATTGGAAAAACATGTTACAATAATTCACACATTTAGTGGGATCATTTGATTTCAACGCTTGTGTAGGGATAGGGCTTCAGTTTCAATAGACATGTAGCATTTCTCGCAGAAGATCGAGATACACCTTTATGCTGCGCTAGTGTTATCAGCGATTTTCGAGGCAAATGCTCCAAAGTGGCACCAATGTCATCCGGTTTATTTTCAATTAATATTCACCTCTTCCTCTTCCAACACAGAACCCAAAGCTTCAAATCTAAAGTTTCAACAATTCTTAGAAACTATAAGCTCACATATCTTAATATCTGCATTAAGTGAAACTGCAGTCTGCATTGGAATTCAAGAGCTTTATGCAGATATTAAGATAAGTGAAGGTTATAGTCTCTAAGAATTGTTAAAAGTTTAGATTTGCATTACTTCACTGTTAATAGCTTCAGTTTTTCATAATATACCAAAGCTTCAAATTTATTTACGACCGCATCTATCTTTGTCCTTGCAGATGGTACAGGGTTTGGAAACTTTACAAAATGTTCTCTGTGCACATGGCAAGTAGATGCGTGTCTGAAGTAAACTTTACAAATAAACTTGTGTTCTTTTACAGATAAGTGATGCACCATGTTTACTGCATGACAGATTCACCTAACTCACATTGAATGAGTGCATCTAACACAGCAATACCAGTGAGAGTTGGTGCCAGCGCACTTTAGAGAAGGAATTGCCAATCTGAAGTACCGGTAGCCGGTGTGGGAGTAGTAAAGGAGAGAGGCCGTGAATGGGTTCAAATATAATTTAACTACCGTATATATAAATTGCTGTGCATTAGTCTCACAAAAACTCAAATAGCTCGACTGATTTGAATAATTTCCGTTTTATTTTGTTTGCTTCAATACTGGGATGGTTTATAAAAAAGAATTAGGAAAACCCAAAGGAACAACCAAAAAATCCAAAAAATAAAAATTGGTAATTTCATATGAGAATTGCCACTTCCAATTACTTTCAATATATAGTGTTAGTGGCTGACCTGTTGTTTGACAGCTGCATCTACTACATTTAAAATGGTGTTTTCATAAAAAAAGGTAATGGATTTTGAGGGTAGATTTGGTTAAATTGAATTTAATTACATTTTGCGAACATTCATTTTGATCAGCCATTCTATTATGGTAAATTGACTTTGCAGACTTAGAAATAAACAAAAAATTCATTCAATTCTGTTTTAGTGAGACTCAAAGAATTAGGCAGACTTAGACATAACCACAAAATGTGTTTTAGCAAAACTTGAGGAATTAGTTTGAGGATTTTTAATATTGTAAAGTTCTCAACAAACTTTAGTGACTGTGAAAACAATCCTGGGTCATTTTAGTGTTCATTGCAATGTCAAGAAGAGGACAAGCTTAAATATGACTTTCAATATATGGCATTTGTGGTGAAGCTGTTGTTTGACAGCTGCATCTGTTACACTTAAAATCATTGTTTCTTTTTTAAAAAAAAAGAGGTAGTGGATTTTTAGAATAGATTTGGTTAAATCAAATTTAATTACACTTTGAGAACATTCATTTTTATCAGCCTTTCCATTAAGATAAGTTGATTTTGCAGGCTTAGAAATAAACTTAATTCAATTTTGTTTTAGTGATACTCGAGGAATTAGGGCAGGCTTAGACATAACCACAAAATGTGTTTTAGCGATTCATTTTAATTACAAACGAGTTTCATTTAATAACCAAACAACACTCAAACTGTACACGAAGCATCTAATATTGTTGATCTCAATGAATTGGAGTTGAAAAGTTTTAGGATTGATAATCACTTATGAAGAGTTACAATCAAATAAATTATAGGTAGCATGAATTCAGCGGGTCATCTAGTCCAGTATAAAATGTACTATAAAAAGTTAAACCTTCCAGTTCCTTCCAGTTGCAACATCGGTATGGATAGTAATCCAAGCAGCAGATAACAAAAGTGACATCAAACCATTTTAACTTCATCCTCCATATATGCACACTATACTTTGTGTTTCAACGTTTCCTTTCCCAAATGACTAAAGCTATTTATGCTATTGACGATACTTCATTTCATCATGTACAAACAAGGTAGTGTTGAAGGATTAAATGATGCTTCACTCATAAGGAAAATAAATATGAGGGAGTGTCAAAAAATAACCGGAATTATATTTTTGCATTTTAAAGCGCCAGCGCATGAGATGGGTGTTGATAGTACCGGAGAGGTCTGACCTTGAGTGACAAAATGGCATACACGTCATTGGCCTGGAGGTGCTCAGTTGGAGGGTAGCAGGAGAAGTGTGAGGCCGTGTTTACTGTACCCAATATGGATCTCAAGTTGCAGCAGTGCACATCAATTAGATTTTGTGTTCTTCTTGACAAAACTGCATCACAAACATTGGAAATGTTGCAGCAAGCAGTGGGGAAAACTCAAGTGTTTGATGGTATAAACGATTTCGGGAGGGTAGAAATGACCTTGAGGATGCTCCATGTTCTGGAAGACCGTCAACTTCAAAAACAGACATCGACGTCAACACAATTGATGTCATGTTGTGGGAAGACCGTCGTTTATTGTTGACAAAGATTGCCAAGATTATGAATATATCCTACAGATCAGCTGAAGACATGGTATGAAATGTTCTGGGGTATAGAAAAGTTGCAGCAAAGTGAGTGCCTCATGTGATCAGTGATGAACAGAAGGCTCACCTTGTGATGGCATGTCACCAATGGAAGGGAAGGCTTCAACAAGAACCAAATTTTTTAGACAAAGTCATCACATGTGATGAATCATGGTTTCATCATTTTGATCCAGAGACAAAGCTGGAAAGTGCCCAATGGAAGCATACTTCAAGTCCAAGACCCAAATAGGCGAAAGTTCAACCAAGTGCAGGAAAAGTGATGCATCTTGTCTTTTTCGATAAGCAAAGCATTGTTTACGATCATGTGGTGGATAAGTAATGAACTGTTACTGCGAATTACTATTGTGAGGTACTGAAGGGGCCAATAAGGAGGAAAATTGCAACAAAATTACCAAATCTTGTTCAAACGGGATGGATCCTTCATCAGGATAATGCCCCTCCTCATCACGCCATCAAGACTCAGGAAACAATTACTGAATTAGGTATTAGATATTGGCGGCTGGCCCTGTAGAGCACCTGCCTGCTGTGCAAGGGGTCCCGGGTTCGATTCCCGGCAGGGGGATAGCAATTTTTCTCCAGCCAGGCTTATTCCTCATCCTTCACTGAGTCTGGAAGTACAATGGTGGCACCGTGGCTGAGTGGTTAGACCACTCGCTTACCACCTAGGCGGAAGCCACATGTGATATTCGTGGTGGACGAAAGCGGCATCTGAGTGGATTTTCTCCAGGCTCTCCAGTTTTCCCTGCTATTCATTCCACCAATTGCTCTATTATCACCCTATTTCGCCTGCATTTCATATCTTCCTCACCACCTGCGTCCAGGTCTTCACTCTGTCTGGTCCAGAGTTCCCTCTGCTCCCCGACAGGCGTCTGACTCTAGGCACTGGCTTGTAAGTCCTACATAAGGGAAGGGTAATCAGGGATAGAAAGAAAAATTAGACATTGAGGTGATACTACATCAACCTTATTCACCGGACCTAGCACCGTGTGACTTCTACCTATTTCCTGCAGTAAAAAAAGTGCTTTGGGGTCAACATTTTCAGAGTGATAGAGAGCTAAACAATAAAATTTCAGGTGTACTCAACAGACTATCAAAAAGGGGCATCATTGAGTGTTTTGAACATTGGACTGAATGCTGGAATTGTATTGTGTCCAAGGGAGAATACTCTGAAGATGTGTAATGGAATTTGAATAAAGGTGGGCAGCATTTTCCAGTAAAAAAACAATTCCAGTTATTTTTGACACCCCCTCGTAGTATGAAAAAGACTACAGCAACAGATATATATGGAATCCCTCGGAATTTTTAAAATATTCAGTAAAGCAGGTGATGGTATCAGAATAGTAATAATTTATTTAACACTCAAGACACTTGGTACAGAGCCATTCGTCTTCTTACTTCCCAGTACAAATCTACAGGAGTGTTTATTTTATCTGTAACATTGTATAAAGCACTGCATTTGTTCACATGCTCCCAGTCTATAACTGAATCTCCTTCACAGAAGACAACATGCAGAAAGTGGCATGATGTTGAGCCTATGGAGGTGAGTTGCAAGGCAGTTTATGTCAACACAATTGATGTCATGTTGTGGGAAGACTGTCATTTATTGTTGACAAAGATTGCCAAGATTATGAATATATCCTACAGATCAGCTGAAGACAGTGTACGAAATGTTCTGGGGTATAGAAAAGTTGCAGCAAAGTGGGTGCCTCATGTGATCAGTGATGAACAGATGGCTCACCGTCTGTGTGTCTGTGGACAGCATAACTCAAAAACGAAAAGTTGGTTAAAAACCAAAGTTGGTATTTAAGTTTAATGTCTTTCAAGGATGCAGCACGAAGTTTTTGAAGAAAATAGCCCCACCCTAAACTACCCTTTAGATGGAAGATTTTTCGAAAATTTTGATTTTCTTGAAAATGGCTCTAACGATTTTAATTAAAATGCCATATGTTTGAGATATTTTTATGACAAAAGACATGTATATCTTGAATTTTCTGGCTGTAGCCCCTGTAGTCGTATTTACTCTGGACAACTTTTGCATAACTGGTAAACCGTTAGAGATAGATTAAATCATACTATACAAAAATGTAGATCTTGCTAAAATACACAATTTATGTCTCAATAAATTTTCTTGTAGGATGAACCTTTTCGGAGATATTTCTTGTTATGTGTGTGAGTTTTGGAAAACTTAAAACTTTCGTGAAATGGAAAATCATTGTTCATTTTTTTATATGTTAAGTGTGCAAAGGGAACGGAATCTCAAAGCTTTAAAAGATTTAACTATCACACAAAGCCAACTGTAGTCTAATATTCCACTTGCACCTACAAGGAAATAAGCAATAAGATAATTTGTGCAAATGTTTATTTTAACTAACGCGAAGAAGATATAGAAATAAGAGTTTGTAAGAATGGTTAGTACAAAAGTATAGAAAGTCTTGTGAGTACAACACATCAGATTTTTTTTAAATATAAAGAAATGTTTATTGACAACCAGGGGTACATAGTTTTGAAGCTTGGACATTTTTTTATTTTTCCATATAATCGCCATTTTGATTGATGCATTTCTGTAAATGCTGTGGCAGTTTTTGCATGCCCATGTCATACCAGCTCACCACCATGCTATTGAAGAAGCATTGGACCTCATCTTTCATCTCGTCACTGAAGCACCTTCCAGCCAAGTGTTCTTTCAACTTGGGAAACAAGAGGTAGTCACTGGGTGCCAAGTCCGGACTATAGGGTGGATGAGTGATATCCCATCCAAACTGTTGCAGAAGATTCATGGTTTGGCAGGCAGTGCGGGGGCGAACATTGTCATCAGAAGGCTTATGTCTTTGCTCAACATTTCTCTTCTTTGGTTCTGAATTGCTGTCTGAGCTTTTTTAATGTCTGATAACACTTGTTGGCATTTATTGTTGTCCAACAATATCCTCTTTCAATCCCAAAACATAGTTGCCATGACTTTAGTGGCAGACTGTGTTCTTTTCAATTTTTGCAGCTTGGGTAAACTGGAATGTTGCCACTTATGTGATTATTGGTCTCAGGTGTGAAGTGGAAAGCCCAGGTTTGATCATCCATGACTATTTAATCCAAAAGGTTGTCCTTTTCATCTGCATAGCATTGAAGAAATTGGCGGGAAGTTTCAGGACATTGCCTTTTGTGTTCTGTCAGCATTCTTGGGACCCATCTTGCACACACCTTCTGAAGTTTCAGCTCTTCAATCAAAGTCTGGTAAATGGTGCTTCAAGAAATCTCAGTAACAACCGTGCAGAGCTCATTGAGAGTGATCTGCCGATCTTGAAGCACAATTTGTTCAACATTCGTGATTGTTTCGTCAGGAATTGATGGCCTCCTGCTTCTTTCCTTGTCATGAATTTCTGTATGACCATCTGCAAACTCTCTACACCACTTGCAGACATTTTTGACATTCATACAAGATTCTCCATACACTTCCATCAACTGTTGAATTTCGATTGGTTTAACCCCTTTTGTAATAAAGAAACCAAGTAACTGCAAACTTCACACCTGGCAGTTGTGGCTAACGGGAGCTCCATTACAACTGGCTGCCAAGGCAAGACTTAGATCTGCAGCAGATATGCTGTGGTTTCTGTAGAGTGGAGGGGGGAAGGAAGGAAAAAAGCAATAAGGCCAACATCTGCACAAACGGTTTCTGTGCAATCCCAGTGCTTTGGAAAACTTACTTTTGGGATTACCCTTGTATGTTATGTTTCTGGTGATGGTATTAACAAGTGATATACAAACAATGTGATCTTGTGAAAAACATATATCTATAATCTGAAACATAAAACACAGGGGAACTCATTTTCATAATTTTCCAAATAGATAGAAATCTTCCAAAATATAGTCTATGGATAGAAACTTACAAAAGCAAAAAGTGTTTCACCTGGTCCTGGAACTTGTTTATAATTCTTCCATTTTGAGGAGATATGTGCATTCACAGATTTTAAGAAAGCAGCTTTTATATTGGATGAAAATTTCGGAGGATGTTCATTAATATTTGGAACTTTTTATTCATAAGGACAAATGAAAAAGATCTTTACACATCATGTTCAAATAGAACAATTGATTCTTCACTATCTTCTTCCTACAGCAAATAACAAAGAACAGTAATATATAAGGTTAGAATTCGTAAAACCATAGTGCTGAGCTATGCGATAATAGTGTTAGTTATGATAACTTTAATAATGCAGGTGGTGATGTTGACAGTAATGTAATTCAGAAAAGAAGATGATGAAGAAACTTAGAATTCAGAAATTTGATGTGAGTTAGGTACCAAGACTGTAAAAAAAAAGTAAATTATTTGAATCTGAAAATATCTACAAAATAATAATGAAGTTGGTCTCAATTTATTGAATGAAAGTGATGCGGTTTTTAAATGATTATTATTGGAATTGGCTATGCCATGAGACTCGTTTTCTATCTACAGGGTCGTGGTAACAGATGGAATGCATATATCAATGTTTCTTTATCACAATGTATTTATTTATTAACACTTTGATATTTTACACTCTCAGCACCATATTAAACACTTAAAAACCTTTACATTTTTCCTTATTTAGTAGAATTTATGCTGGATAAAAGTTTGGTGAAAGTTCCATGTTCGCATGCTACCAAAACACGTCTTATCACCTTGAACATATAGACGCTACTGAATCGTTTCTTGGCGTCGCTTTGACACGACACACCGCCATTTTGTATTCATCCGCGCAAATAGTTTTTTATTGTTAAAACACAAACAATTCTAATATTTATACACTTTTAACAAACATTTATATGAACGATTTTCTATTGGGGTCTAATATTCTGTCTCATATGCCCCTTGTTTTGTTTTTCAAGTTGTCACCTATATTTACAATCTTGAAACACAATACAATACTTCTCCCTACTCCTCTGATTCAATCACTTTGTACAATATTTTTTTTTTTTCTTTACAGTCTTCTTCGCTGTTTGTCTTTGTCTTTTGTTTTGGCATGATACAGCATGTCTTTATAAATTTCACATATTCAATTACTACACAATATATGTTCAGTTGTTATACATCACATATTCAGTTATTATATAATACATATTCAGTTATTGTACAACACATTCAGTTATTACACAACGTATCCAGTTATTATACAATACATATTCAGTTATTGTACAATATATCCAGTTATCATACCACATATGTTCTGTTATTATACAATACATATTCAGTTATTGTACAACACATTTAGTTATTACACAACATATCCAGTTATTATACAATACATATTCAATTATTATACAATACATATTCAGTTATTGTACAACACATATTCAGTTCTTATATAACACATACTCAGTTATTGTACATTTGACATTGACACAAATATAATTTAAGTGTATCATGGTTTATTATGTGGTTTTTGACTTGTATTCTTTGTTATGAGGAGAGAAAAATAGGATACAAATTTTGAGCTAATGATTATGATCATGTTTATGGCAATATTTTATTCATTTCTTTGCCTTCTTTGCCTTGTAAGCTTATTATGTATAGGCAGGTCATTGAGTCGGTTCTTAAACTCTGATGTTACTAATGGTACCATTTTTCTTAATTGGGTTCTTATTCATTATTATTTGGTTCAATATTTCTTCGAGCTTAGCATTGGCTATATCCATCTTAATTCATGGGCATTGCTTTTCTGATTATGGTTTTCCTTACTTCACTAATTGTCACCTCTTTGTCTCTTATTTCTATAAGAGAAAACTTCTATACTTATAATTATTCTGCAATTGTATTATTTTTCTTCTCAATTCACCCTCGACATCTTTGTGTCGAAATATTATATCTTTGTCATCATAATTGATTCCTTTTTATTTTTGTCCCTGACATCCTTATGTCAAAAACATATTATCTTCCGTCGCTATAATTCATTTCTTTAATGACAATTAGTGTCCTCATCTGTCTTTGTTGACAATGCTCTTTGTGGTCGATATAGCCAATGACTTTGTTGGTTTTCTTTCTTGTTGTAATTTCTAATCTGAACATAATTTTCTATAAGTAACCCATTAAAAATTGTTATTTTCCATCATCTCTACTATTCCTGCCTTACATATTTGTTGGCAAAGACTATTTGGTCCTTTCTTTGTATGGCTTTAATTTATTTTTATGGTATCTTCCTACCAACTTGCCATTTGTATTCTGTAGCTCATACGTGTGGTCACCCAGCTGTTTTGTTATGACCAGTGGCTCCATCTTTCTCTCTGTGTAGCCATCATGGTGTCGATGTCAATTGTCTAATGCTTAGGGTTTGTGTTGTTGGTCATTCATTCAGTTGGGACGAACTTAGTTGTTGTAATTTCCCTGAGTGTTGGTGGTGGTGGTTGTTTCTGTATTCTGTGCAGCATCTGCCCTATGTGGCACATTTTCATCTACTTCCTGCTGTCTTATGTTGCCAGTGTACCATTGGTCTCTGCCCCTTTGGCGTGAACCTCTGTTGTATGACGGTCTTTGGTTGTCGAAGTATTCCCTACAGAATCGTATGTGATTCACTTGATGGGTACAGTCTCCTGGTCTTCCACGATCATATGTATATGTTCTGTATCTCGATTCACCCCTTGGTATTGTGTCGTGGTACCGCTGTCTTGTGTTCTCCATCCTCTCGCCATGATTATGTGGTTGTGGGAAATGGTGTGCCCCTCTCCCCCTTTCATGGGTGCTCCTAGTATTTCTATCTTCTCCCTCACTCTGGTTGTTCGTAGCCGTGCTCCGGTTTAAGTTGGGTGAGTTTGGGTGACCGTTCCTATGTCTATACTCATTAGGCCGACCATTTTGTGTTTCGAAGGCTGTCAGCAATTCTATCATATCTGCAAAATCTACTGGCCTCGCAACAATTAACCCTGTTCTCACTGTGTCTGGGAAATGTCTTGTTATGCTGGTAATTATTTCTGCTTCCGACAAGTTGGGGTCTAATAGCTTTCCTTTGTTGGCTACTTTCATAAAATAATCGACTAGCGATAACCCTTTGGTTGGATCATATCTACCTGTCGCTAGCTCTACCCTAGTTTGGTTTTGCTTAGCTGGGCCCCAATACCTTGATAGGAATAAATTTCTGAATGAACTATACGACTCATGACCAGGTAGTGTTAACCTGAGCCATTCTAATGCCTTGTTTTTTTAAGCTTTTCTTAACTATCATCATCCTAAGCTCATTTGGTATCCTTTTCACTTTAAAATATTCTTCCATCTCTTTAACAAAGAGTTTTGGATGGTCTCCCTTCTCCTCGTCAAATGTAGGTGGTGTGATTTCATGTAATATACTGTTGGTGTAACATATGTTATGTGTTGTGTCATTGTTTGGTTGTGAACCTCTTTCTCTGTAGGGTGAGTCAACATTTTGTACATTATTCAAATAACTCTCATCTTGTACATTACTTACATCTAAATCATCTTGCCTTTGTAGTGCATTCACAACATCATTTACATTAGCCAAACTTTCTTTCCCTTTTTTCATTTCTTCACAAATTGATTTTAAATCATTCTTTATTTCTAAGTGACTCTGTTTCATATCATTTATAGCATCTTGTTGTAAATGCACCACATCAGTCATCGTCTTAATTTTAGGAATTACAATTTGTTCTACAGTTTCATTAATAGTGTCTTTCTTTACTACCTCAATCTCTTTCCTTAATTCCTCAGTTATTTCTGCTTTTACATTTGTAATCTTACAGTCTACACTTGTATTACATTCTGTTATTTCATCTCTACATCTAGTCTGGGTGGCTCAGTTGGTTAGACGCTGGCCTACTGTTCCCAAGGTCGCGGGTTCAAATCCGGCCCAGACCGATGGTTTTTAAGTGTGCTTAAAAACGACAGCTCCATGTCAGTAGATTTACTGGCATGTAAAAGAACTCCTGCGGGACAAAATTCCGGCACACCGGCGACGCTGATGTGATCCTGGCAATTGACAGCGTCGTTAAACAACAAAATAATTTAATTTAAATCTACATCTAGCAATTTCTCCTTCTAACACAATCTTATTCTCTCTCATTTCTGATTCTATTTTTCCCATCCTATCTCCTACGATTTCTATCCTAGCTTCTAAGGCTTCCTTGGTTTCGTTTAAGTTTTTATGTACTAATTTTAAATTAGTTTCCATTACTTTCATATTCTCTTGACACTCCTGTCTTCCTAATTCTATTTTCTGTTCTAAGTTCTGTCTTCCTAATTCCATTTTCTGTTCTAAGTCCTTTCTCACTTCCTCCATTTTCTGACCTATCTCTTCCTTATTCTGTTCCAGTTTCTGACCTAAACTTTGTTCTATGTCCTGTTTTAATTCTACCTTATTTTGTTCCATCTTCTGACCTAAACTTTGTTCTAGTCTTTCAAACATGATCATTAATAACCTTTGGTCTTTTCCTATTTCAACTTGTTCCTCACTTTCAGGTTCTACCTGATAACTAGGCCTATCTGCCCCTTTCCCCACTCCTGTTTCTATCTCTTTTCGCGACATTTTAATTTCTTTATTCAATTCACTTAGGGTTAAAAGTCCCACTACTTTGCCGCTTCTCAGTAACATAAAAATGAAAATAAACTGTATGTGAAAACAAGAATTTTTGATCCTACTTTTTTTTTTTTTTTTCGTTGCTTCGTCCCATTATGTACATCTCCTGGGCAGTTGGCTTCGCTAGATGATCTCCGGTGTTTTCCCGTGTTGATTATCCGTGCATCGATGTTCTGATGTATCGTTGATATCAAATGATGGTCTAATGGCGTCTTCTTTCCTGCGCGATGAGATGGCGTCACTTGATGTTTATCGTGATTTCAATTCCTGTAATTTGCATTCCATCCTAAATTCGAGTTCCACGTTGGGTAAGCCATTTTGATGCGGTTTTTAAATGATTATTATTGGAATTGGCTATGCTATGAGACTCGTTTTCTATCTACAGGGTTGTGGTAACAGATGGAATGCATATATTAATGTTTCTTTATCACAATGTATTTATTTATTAACACTTCGATATTTTACACTCTCAGCACCATATTAAACACTTAAAAACCTTTACATTTTTCCTTATTTAGTAGAATTTATGCTGGATAAAAGTTTGGTGAAAGTTCCATGTTCGCATGCTACCAAAACACGTCTTATCACCTTGAACATATAGACGCTACTGAATCGTTTCTTGGCGTCGCTTTGACACGACACACCGCCATTTTGTATTCATCCGCGCAAATAGTTTTTTATTGTTAAAACACAAACAATTCTAATATTTATACACTTTTAACAAACATTTATATGAACGATTTTCTATTGGGGTCTAATATTCTGTCTCAAAAGCTTCTAAGAACGTGATACTTTAGATTCTAACACAGGTGATTGTGAAGAAGTTATACATAGAAATGAAGCTACAGCAGAGTACTTTATTGTTGCTTGGACAATTATACTTTTATTTTTCAGGGAAGGTCTGTGTTTTATGTACAAATGAAGTAAGAATTAGTTGTTTTGATATTAAAGCGATAGTGTTACATGTTAAATCAATGTGTTATTGTGGTAATACACTCACATGGTACTCACAGAGTTTATCACAAAAGAATTTGGAAGGAAACTCTTAAAAAGAAAATCCTTCAATATTTGGCATATTGTTTCAGCAATTTAAATCCTGCAAAATCACTGAGTTTAGTCTTGTTTCCATGGCCTATATTTGACAGAACTATTCAAAATACGGCATCCACCAATTGTCAGTCATTTTGGGATCAAGAAAGAAAAAAAAGATGGATTCGTTAAAAGTTAATGATAAACTTACATGTTTGGCAGGTAATGATCGCTATCCTTTCTAGGATTTTCAGCCACATGTATTTAGTATATTCTATTGTGCATTTAAAGTTCTGCAAAATTATTCATTTTGAACTAGTTCAAAGAAATATTGGCGAAATGTGATCAGGAAAAGCTGCTTGTGCAAATCGAAGTCTCAGCATGCAAAACTGGAAATGGTATTAAAGTTTTTCTCTCTGACAGGTACAAAAGTATCAGATATCTGGTAAAAAGTCAGTATCCAGAAGCTGAACATGAATTTGATGAATGGCATCTGTGTAGAAGTTCAATGAAAAAAATAAAAACTCTAGGGGCTAAAAAAGAAACCTCCACACTGTATGGCACATGTGTTAATAGTCTGAGCAATTAACACTAGTGCAGAGGCTCATTTTAAAAGCAGGTGTAGGACTGTTTATCATCATCATCATCATCATCATCATCATCATCATCATCATCATCATCATCATCATCATCATCTGTATTAAAACAAGTGATTGCTTAGATTTTATCTCTGCTCTCTGTTTATAGAGAGAAATTGTGACTTCCTGTGGTTAAAATCTAATGTGAGCCTTGTTTATTATTGACAAACCTCATAGTGCTGCGTACCTGTTCTATCTTGTTTCCTAGAAGCTGGATGATCTGATAAAGTGGTGCGTATGTATTAAGAAATACCCTGTAATGTGATAATCATTGGTTTTAAGAAGGTGGTACTGGCTATTGCTAATTACTCTTATGACAGTAAACTAATGTGATGAATGAAATATTGTTGTTTTGTTCTTCTTTAAATACTATATAGTTTTCAATTAATAGAAAATATTTTTTACTCCTTCATGGTTTTGTTGAGCGTTAGGTTTATTACTCAGAACATTTGGTCATGAGGATGCTCTCACTGGTAATAAAACATAGAATATAAACCCCTGAAACAATCAGCAGCTCTTAGAGTTGATAGGCTTTAATTTTATTTAAAGAAGGTTTAAATGATGGAAGTTTGTTGGAAGGGTATTATTTTTTAAAATAGTTAGAAAACTTGATATATAACTCAAGAATATTGATTGTTTCAGATGATCGTATTTTTATTCTGGCAGTAAGCCTACAGAATGGTTACATCTTCTTGATGAAGAACTTTGATGATGTTTCACCAATCCAAGTGCATACAGGTCTTTCTGGACCTCTGTGTTTGGAATGGAGTAACTCAAGGGAGTTACTAGCTGTTGCAGGTACAATGCAGCAGTCAGCATCTATGCACTCATCAGCATTGGATGGTGGTAAACCAGCAATTGAATATACCAATGTGCTCAAATTTTATTCAGATACTGGAGTGCTCCTTTACTCCACCCTCATTCCTTATACACAGGTACAGAAGTTTTTAAATAGGTAACTAAACACAATTTGTCCTTAAATACATGGTGGGGCTTCAGATCCCTATAACATATGAATAAGAAGTAACTAATAAGTAACATATGCACTATGCATGACTAATTAAGTGAAAAAATCAGTCAGCAGAGATGTGAATGTACAGAACAAGTTTCATTGCATGCTTTGGCTGATGAAATTCAAATTTAGAATGCATGCTCATGGTAAATATTTTTGTCACTTAAATTTCAACTAAATGTTGTTGAGTTTGTGAGTAGTAACATTCTTGAGTGACAAGGGAAAATTCTTGGATACTTTAGAATTTTCAAATATTTACGGTATAATTATAAAATTGTGCTAATTCAATTAGCAGGTAGAAAAAAATTCACATTAACATATTTCATGTTGTAATGTTATAAATAATAATGTTAAAAATATTTGCATCTTAGCCTTTTTCTACATCTACATCAGAATAATATAACACTCCTAAGGTTGTCATAGGATTTTTGCTCAAATCAAACAAAATGTGAGAAAAGTTGAAGACTTTCTTAAGGTGGCATTTAATATTGAATCCATAGTACTCTCATAGACATATCCTGAAATCCTGGAGGAACTTGGTGCATCTGGAAGTGTTTGTAGAAGTAAGCCATTGGCAGGATCAAAAGGGAATGCAAGCTATTGAAATTCGCCAAAAGCCAGTTCTGACACAATTTTCCCATTATAGTGCTCTCTGTGACTTTTGGTGACCTGCTATTTGTCCAGCGTTTATCACATCAGCAACTTCTACTAAAATATGCACACAGTAAAGATATGGTCACAATTGGTATTAATTGCAGGTGTTGCATTGGTAGTACATACGTCAACTTGCAGCACATCAACTGTTGAGTTTAAAGCACGTAACACTAGTCCACAGTGATTTTGCTACTGAAGCAAAACAAGCAAACTAATGTGCTGAATACAGATCTGAAGTCATTTTTGCTCTACCATGTCACAGTTTTTAAACAATTATGTTTTGTGGTTTACCAGGAGAAATACAAACTGGTTTGAGAATTCAATGTCATTCTGGCAGGTTGTCACAGTAGCTTAATGGTTAGATCACCCGCCTAGTAAGCGGAGGGTCTGTGGTTCAAATCCCAGCTGTGGCATTGAATTTTTAAGTTCCAGTTCTACCTCTCAAACATTGCCCACACACAGCTTGTGTGTTTAAAAGCACCAACAGTAGGTTTGTTGGCATAAATAAATTATAATTATGTTTTACATTTTTACTCTTTAGTAAATTTTGATAAATTTCATTGCATATTCAGATTAATTATATGTTGTGGTCTTGGCCTCCTTGATTTCATTAGTCTATTTTTATTTCAACAACTTCTCGTTAGGTGTTTTTGTTTTCCTGCCTAAATTGTTGATTTCCATTAATGTGGCTTCTTTTGTGAAGTAATACAGAAAGCAAAAGTAAAATAAGCTGATTTACGTTCATGTAACTGTGATGTAAGTAAATACATAAGCAAATAAATTGTAAGGCCTTTCTGTTAATACGAGGGTGGGTCAATAAGTAATGCCTTTTTTTCCCCCCTTAAATAAGTTAGGTGAAAAATTTGAATTTGGCACAATTCCTCAAACCTTCTTCTCCAATCCCCTGCAGTAGTAACATCCTAAGTCAACAGGTGGCAGCACTGCATCCTCTTGCAAAATGGCTGACATCGACATTCGTATTAGAGAGCATTCTGTGATTGAATTTTTTACTGCGGAAGGTGAAACGCCAATTTGCATTCACAAAAGGCTAAAAAATGTGTATGGTGATGCAACGGTGGATGTCAGCACTGTTAGACGATGGGTTCATCGCTGTAATGAAGCTGAAGGGCAAACAGCATTGGCAGATGAAACGAGAAGCGGCATGCCGGTGACTGCAGTGACTCCATGCAACATTCAGCGAGTGGATGAGATCATTTGTGGTGATCGCCGGATAACAACAGGTGAATTGTGTCGCATTACCTCCCTCAGTAAAGGCAGTGTGATGACGATTATTCAACAACTGGATTACTCAAAAGTTTGTTCACATTGGGTACCAAGAATGTTAACCGCCCAAAACAAAGAAACAAGGAAAACAATAGCCTCCGAACACTTGCAGCGCTTCATTTTGGAGGGAGAGGAGTTTCTGGAAAAAATTGTTACTAGAGACGAAACGTGGGTTCATTTTTTTGAACCTGAATCAAAGCAGCAGTCAATGGAATGGCATCACACGTCACCAAAGAAAAAAAAATTCAAAACTCAGCGGTCGGCAGGGAAAGTTATGGCGACAGTGTTTTGGGATGCAGATTGTGTGCTTATGATTGATTTTTTGGAACAGGGATGCACAATAAATTCTGTCCAATACGTCAGAACTCTCAAAAAGCTGAGAGCACGTCTTCGCCGAGTTCGCCCAACAAAAACTATGGCGGATGTTGTTCTTTTACATGACAATGCAAAACCACACACCAGCCGTTACACCACTGCAGAAATTGAGAAATTGGGATGGCAAGTCTTACCTCATCCCCCATACAGCCCTGACCTGGCACTGTCAGACTTCCATCTGTTTGGGCCACTAAAGGAAGCTCATCGTGGGATTCATTGTGAAGATGAGGAGGCTGTGAAAACATCCGTGCGTCAATGGCTTAGGAAGCAAGATCAAGTGTTTTACCACACTGGAATACATGCCCTAGTTAAAAGGTGGACCAAAACTGTGGAAAAGGATGGAGATTATATTGAAAAGTGACAAATTAATCATCAATGTTGTAGTTTTCAAGCTGTGTAAATTGGATTCAATTTTCTTGGCAATTAAAAGAGAAAACAAATAGGAGGCATTACTTATTGACCCACCCTCGTATATTATGCACTTAAATACCAAGATTCAATATATATTTACATTTGGTTTACATAACATATATGAACCTCACTCATGAAAGTTAGTTTATTTTTATTGATGTCAGCTCTATTTCATTTAATTTCAGAAGTAAAATGATGAATAAAAGAAGATGTGTTAACCATCTAGATTGTTTTTGCTATATCTGTGAAAAATTTACACCACATAGCCAGCGTAAGAACATGACAAGTCAGGTGAAGACTACTTAGGCATTACTTTGCCTGCACCATAGGAGATGATGACAAAGTTTGGGCACCTCATTTTTGTTGCACAGTATGTTACACTGGTCTGGTTGTCTGGGAAATGATGATTTATACCTTTTCTTGTGCCAATGATTTGGCGTGAGCAAAAGGACCACATCTTGGACTGCTATTTTTGCATGACAAAACTTCTTGTGTTGTTAACGCAAAACAAATAAAAGATTGTACACCCAGACTGTGACTGCTTCGAAACCAGTGCCTCATGATTCAGAAAATCCTGTAGGTACCACTTCCCTCCAAAGATTTCTTCCCTGGAAATGAACTGTCCCATAATGAAGAGGAAGAGACAGAATATTATTTATGCTGAGTATTATGGTGGCGAATATGATTGTTCTAAACCTCATTTATTAAGTGAAGATCTCAATGACTTAATCAGGGATTTGTCATTTCCTAAACACAAGGCTGAAATCTTAGCCTTTAGGCTGAGGGAATGCAATTTGTTGAAGAAGAGTACCATAGTCACACATTATTGTGAGCATAATAAAATACTGGCTTCTTTTTATATACAAGATAATTCTGTGTGTTATTGCAATGATATGAATGCTGTCATAAACAAATTAGGCTAGGTACACCAACCGCTTCAATGGAGGTTGTTCATTGACTCATCTAAATTGAGGTTAAAATGTGTTCTATTACTCATTGGGAACAGTAAACCATTAATACCTACAGCTTATCCTGCAGAACTGAAGGAGACATATGAATCCATGGGGATCCTCATACGAGTAATAAACTACACAACATCTAAATGGCACATTTGTGGAGATCTAAAGGTTATATCACTTTTATTTGATCTACAGTTAGGCTACACTAAAAATGTGTTTGTGGGATAGCCATGATAACCGTAATCATTAAGCCCCAGATTTTTAGGTTCTAAAAAGTTAAATTTAGGTTCTATGTATCGGTGTATTAGGATTTTATAGGATCTTATATGTTGAATTTAGGAATTTATAGGATCTTTCACATATGCATATATATTCATGCAAATCACTGGGCACTAACTTCAAATTCTAAAAAGTTAAATGAACTGTAACTTTAGTATGTATTTGAAAGTACCAAGTTCAATACACCTACGAATAGTATGGCACTGAAAAGCAAATTAATTTCCAGCACTACTGTGCAAAAGTTGAAAAACACAATATAATTTCCAACACTGCATGTGCAAAACTACTGAGTATACTAATTTTGCTTTAATATTATACTTTAAAACACACACAATTAATTTTAAACACTACAAATGCAAAAGTTTTCAGTACACATAGTATGACAGTGAACAATGAAGCACTTGGAAAGATTGTCAGGTGTAAACCCCCTTCTGTCTTCTGTTAAAATGCGCTTGAAAGCGGAGAAACTGCGTTCCACTACACATGAGGTAAGAGGTGGGAACTTCATCTCGGCTATTTCGTTAGGATTTCAAGTCAATGATTCCTGCACTTTTTCTGCACAGAGAATGCAGCCAATTGTTGCTACGACCTTGAAATCTGGACTGCACACCAAAACAGCTTCCAATTTCTTTCTTATATATTCTCCACTTGGTCCAGATACAACTTTCTTACCTCCTCTATGACTTGCAATGGTTCTGCCATGGGGAGAGGTGACTCTTCCAATTTTTTTATTGCACTTTCAAAGTGAAAGCAATTTGCTTTGATATAGCTCAACTCCTGCACTGCTGCTCCTGAGTGCAATGCTTTCTTTGCCTTTACAATGGCGGCTGCATCAAGTTCATTTAATGAATCAATTACCTTTGCGATGCTTGTGTAGTTTTCCTCATAATACATTGCTGCTAATCGCCATGTACCCCATGTGTCACTACAGGCTGTGGAGGCAGCGGTATCGAAGGATACTTCTCTCTGAATATCACCACTCGATTTGGTGCTTTCAAGGAAACCTTCTTTACCGAAGAAATCATTTTGTTGACTATAGGATGCTCTTCCCAAATCTTTTCAGCTACCCAGTCCATGTACAAGACAGGTGATATGGAGCATACGAGGATGGAAAGCCTCTAGACATTCACCCACTTTCAACATGTAAGCTGCACTGTCGGTCACTAACAATTTCAATTTTACCTCTCCTTCTGCATCTGACCTTCAAAGCATCCCTCACTGCAATTGATATTGTAGAGTGGTTGGTTTGTTGAAGCTCCGTGCATAGGATGACATGAGGGGTACTGGGCTCCTCAGAAGTCAGTTTGCCCACAACTATGGTGGCAATGTATCTACCACAAGCATCCGTTGTTTCGTCCACACTTAACTAAATGTTGTGGTCAGCGATGTCTGCCTTTAAGTCTTCAGTAGCTTTCTCATACAACTGGGGCAATACATTCTTTTTTAAGGTGGACTCTTCTGGTACTTTAGTGTTGCAAAATTCTTGAAAAAAGTTTTTCAATATTGGGTTTTGGAGTGTAGCAATTGCTATATTGGCAGAAGTAAAACTTTCACATAAACGCATGTTAAATGAACTAGCTTTGGCTTCATTAGAGCTGCCTGGCTTTGAGGTTAAGAAACTCTGCTTCTTTTGAGATTCATTCCTAACAGCATTTGCAGAATGAGTTGCTGATTGTCCATGTTGCACCAAGTGAGAATGTTTTTCTCCTGGCACCTGTAAATTAAATGTAAACAAGAGAATTAGTTCAATTTAAATTCCCACCACCGGCAAATAAGTATTAAATAATTTTGGGTGTTTGATGGAGTCTAAAGAGAGCATACTTTAAGTTGCACTCCAGTATTATTTTAAAAAATAGTAGAGTGAAGAATTACCAAAATACGAAAAACACAAGGAATTATTCCTACCTGCTCCTGACGTGCATTACAATAAATAACTTTTGCATCTGTAGAAAAGCTTTTGTCGATCAGGATCCACTCATGGAGCAGAGAACTTCTTGATGATTTGCTTTTGGGCATGGTGCAAATGATTGCTATCGTCACCAGTAGCAAGAAGACTGAATATTTTGCCACTGAGTTTTAAAAATGTAGTGTCAGAAACTCCCTATAACGAAAGAAGCAATAATGCATATGGCACTATTAAAATGTTTGCCTCTAGTTTTCACCTATTGTTGCGGCATGTAAACATCACATGTTTCAGAAATGCCACATACCACTGACCACCACTTTCAACAATAGCTAGAAAATGGTAACTGAAGGCAGCGGACGTTTTAATTAGTTTATTATTGTGGTGGACAGTTTAATTAAAGTTTATTATTTTAAGGTATTGTGCAAGATTTCATAATATAATTATTTAATAGTTTCCTTATTGAAACAGTCTCCCTTCATTTTAAAAATACTTTTATGTTCATAAATCTACTCTTATTTTGAGAGGTAGAAATGGAATTTAAAAATTCAATGCCACAACTGGGATTTGAACCACAGACCTTCCGCTTACCGGGCAGCTGCTCTACCACTGAGTTATTGTGACAAACTGCCAGAATGGCATTAAATTCTCAAACTAAGTTCGTATTTCTCCTGGTAAACCACAGAACCAACAACAGTAAGTTTGTTGGCATAAATAAATAATAACTACTCTTATTTGCTTAAATAACCGAATTAGGCACTTTTAGGTTCTATCATGAAAAATAGATTTTATTAGGTCCTAACGTAAAATTAGGCCAATTTAGGCTCTATAAAATTAAAGTATATTACTTGTTGGTAACTAAAACATTAAAATAAACCGAAGTTTGGCGTGTACGTCAGGAATAAAATAGATCAGAACCTAATAATCCAGGACTTAGTAATCATTAGGGCTTGGAAGTTCATGCCCTAAAAAACACTGAAATATGCATGCAAATATACTCTTAAAAACTTGAAAATTTGCCAAGAAATATGTTGTTGTTAGCTAATACTGCATTTCTGACAATGAAGTCATTAATCCTCTTGCTCTCCAATATTTTTCACTGATGGATGGGGCACTAGAAGTGGCCAGGCATATTTGAAGGTGGTCTTGATCCATTTCCTCTTCCAGATCACATAGAGGACAGAGTGGTGAAGAATATATCCCAATTCTGTTTAAATGTTTTGCCAGACAATCATGTCCTGTAATCAACCTGAAGGTTGCAACTGCTGTTTTTCGAGGATACTCAGGAATTACTGTTTGAATGTTTGGTAGTTCCCATCTTTTATTCTTTGATTTTTCATAGTAATATTTTTCAATAATTTTTTTGAATTCAGAGTTGACTAATCTTTTAGCTGCATAAAATAGTAGATTAACTATAGATTTTTGTACACTGCTGGTACCCTTTTTACTTTCTCTACTGGCAAGTAGGGGAAGTATTGTATTCCACCCAAAAATTTGATGTCGAGATTTCACCGGAAATATATGTTTTGAGGCCCCCTGAATCCAAAAAAGGCATTTTTAGAAAAAGGTCTGTCTGTGTGTCTGTGTGTCTGTCAGTCTGTGGACAGCATAACTCAAAAACGAAAAGTCGGTTAAAAGCCAAACTTGGTATTTAAGTTTAATGTCTTTCAAGGATGCGACACAAAGATTTTGAAGAAAATAGCCCCACCCTACACTACCCTTTAGATGGAAGATTTTTCGAAAATTTTGATTTTCTTGAAAATGGCTCTAACGATTTTGATTAAAATGTCCTATGTTTGAGATATTTTGATGACAAATGAAATGTATATCTTGAATTTTCTGGCTATAGCCCCTGTAGTCGTATTTACTCTGGACGACTTTTGCATAACTGGTAAACCGTTAGAGATAGACCAAATTATATTATACAAAAAATGTAGATCTTGCTAAAATACACAATTTATGTCTCAATAAATTTTCTTGTAGGGTGAACCATTTCGGAGATATTCCTTGTTATGTGTATGAGTTTCGGAAAACTTAGAACTTTGGTGAAATGCAACAACGTTGTTCATTTTTTTATATGTTTGTTACGGGGTTTTATTAAATTAAATGATGGACAACACATATCAGCGTGAATATAGCAGCAGGAGTATTGTTTTTACTAAAAGGTGGAAAGTTTGTTATAGCAGACGCTACTCTTATCTGGAGGGTCGACGGTCTAAGAATGGAATGCATAAACCAACGTTCTTTTATTACAAACACATTTATTCGTTATTTACACTTTTTATCACAATTTCAACTAGTTAACTTTTAAAATTCGATAGCGTCCATGCTGGTTAAAAGATTGGGTGCAATTCACATGTTCACACGCCATCAGCAATTATACGTCCTTCCCCTTTGAGTTCACCGACGCTAATAATAAAAGAGTCCGAGCGTGGGTATGACGCAACACCGCCATTCTTATGTATTCATCCGCGCAACAGTTCTCATTGGTTGAACTCAAAGTGACGAGAAGACATTGGATCTTGAGTACCAAAAAGAAATAGGTCCCTGATACACCCAAATTAAAAGAATTAAAAATTTACACACTCTTACAAAAATATTTACATGAACAATTTTCTATTAGTCAATATTCCGTCTCATGTTAATCGTGCAAAGAGAACGGAATCTCAAAGGCCAAAAAGATTTGACTCGCACAAAGCCTTCTGTATTCTAATATTCCCCTTGCACCTACAAGGACATAAGCAGTAAGATAATTTGTACGATTTATTATTTATTTATGCCAACAAACTTACTGTTGGTGTTTTTAAACACACGTTTGTACGAATGTTTATCTTAACTAACATGGAGATATAGGAATAAGAGTTTGTTAGAATGGTTAGTACAAGAGTAGAAAAAGTCATGTGAGTGCAACACATCAGATTTTTTGCAATAAAATCAGCTTTCTCATTACCTCTCAGTCCCCAGTGAGCTGGTATCCATCGGAAGACTAGGTGTTTTTGAAGTGCTGTTAGATGGATAAGGATTTTCCAAAATTCTATAATTGTTTGGTTTTCTGGTGACAACTTGGAAGTAATTGCTACAATTGCTGCCCTGGAATCTGACAGAATAACAGCTTGCTGAAAATGTGAAATTCTGTACAAAAGATTTTGTAGGGCCATTCGAATTGCTTCAATTTCTCCATCAAAGTTTGTAGTTCCATAACTTAAAGATTTGTAATAGGAAAAGAGGTACCATGTGACTCCAGCCCCTGCTCCATCTCGGTTTGATATCAATGATCCATCAGTATAAATATGGAGCCATTCGTGTTCTGGAATGTCCAAGAAATATGTACTATTTAAGAGGTAGAACTGGAACTTAAAAATTCAGTGCCACAACTGGGATTTGAACCACAGACCTTCCGCTTACCGGGCAGCTGCTCAACCACTGAGCTATTGTGACAAACTGCCAGAATGGCATTAAATTCTCAAACCAGTTTGTATTTCTCCTGGTATTTCCAGTTCTACCTCTCAAACTTTGCTCACACACGGCTTGTGTGTTTAAAAACACCAACAGTAAGTTTGTTGGCATAAATAAATAATAATGTACTATTTAATTAAAACAATGTCCCTTTGCAGTAGACAAGATGAGTTAGTTTTGGTGCGGTTTTTGTAATTATTATATAAAACGTTGTGTCTTTGAGCTATTGAGATCTTTGTGATCTCAGGGTGTGGTAACGGGTGGAATGTAAAATCACACGATGTTTCTTCACCACAATGTATTATTTTATTAACACTTTTTCGACATTTTACATTAAATAATTCCTCTTAGCACCGTTCTAAATGATTTAAAACCTTTCCACTTTTTCATTTAGTGGAACTAATGCTTGATGAAAGTCTGGTGAAAATTCTATGTTCACACGTTACACCAATACGTCCTCATGCCTTGATTACACATACACGAATGGGCAAATTATGGCGTCACTTCACGCGACACCGCCTTTTTCGTATACATCCACGTATGCGTCCATCAAATAGTTCTTTCTTGTTAGGGAAGCGATTCCTAACCGTCCTCCCTTACTTTTATTATGGAACACATATAATTCTAATATTTATACATATATATTAAAATCAAATATGGAAAGATTTATGACGTTTTTGGGCAAACTTAGTTGTTCGTAACAATGAACATTATTAACACGTTTTCGTCATTTGACCAACACATACCAACATCAAAAAACAAATTACACTTTTAACAAATATTCACATAAACGATTTTCTTTTGGGGTCTTCTAATATTCTGTCTCAGTATAAAAAATAAAGTTACCTTATTCCTTAGAGGTTGAAGCAGAAGTGGTCCTGCTGCTAGTATTAACTGCTAAATTGCAGTTCACAACCAACACTTTACACAGATTTTCAACTGTAAAACATTGTCTGTTGTCTCGCCAAACACTTGTAATGTGAAAAACTTCTCTCCACGTCACAAGATGTTATCCGGGCATATTTAAATGATGTTAATCGCTTCACAGAGAGTCAAGTCTCTTGTTGTGACAGATGGTTTTCTTTCAAGGATACCTCAAATATCGCACATCTGTTCATAACCAGAATTTTTTGAAATTACATAATTCACTTTCTCTTTCACTTTTTGTCCTATGCTATCAGGAACCGAACTTAGATCACATATTGTTTTTTCAAAGGCAGTAAGTGATTCATGCAAAGGAGATCCTACAGCTTCCAATGACATTATGGCTGTTGGTAAGAAAGAAAAATGGGCAGATATTAAACTAAGATCCTCTTTTAACCCATTGTCTGACAGAATATTTTGCACAGTTTCTATTGATGAAGCATCTTTCGAGTCCAATGAATTAACAAGTTCTTCAACTATTTCTATGTGCTCAACATAATATTAAACTGCATCGCCCCGTGTTCCCCATCGAGTTAACACTGGTGCAGGAGGAAGTCGGTTATTAGGTGTTGTTGATCTAAACAACTAACTCTTTTAGGAGATTTAACAAAAATTCTCTTTGTACTGGACACAAATCTATCTACTAATGGGAAAGAAGCACATATGAGGCCCTTAGAATAGCAAGGGCATATGTGCCAAAAGCTAGTTTTGAGAAAAATGCTATTAAAGTTTTAGTATGCAGTACATATTAAAATCATTTATAGAAAGATTAAAAATTGCTCAGATGTGAATATAATGGATTAATACTGCTAATTAGGAATGTAAAATGTTATGTGGCACATATTTAAGATTTCAGAAGGTTCATTTCATCAACAATATAATTCAGATAATGTATGCTTTCATGCGTGTTATAACCAGAACACTTACTTGTAAAGTTAACATTTTGCAAGCAATACTTCAACTAATATTGGTAAATATTTGTTGTAATACTAACAAACAATACTTCTAAAGTGAATATAAAGAAGTTAGTTAACAAAAAGTATGGCTAGGTCACCGAAGATGATTAAGCGCTGGTCCAAGTTGTGTTGTACCGTGAGGAACCAGAATATGTTAGTAATGTATCATCATCCGCTGCTGCCTCTTCTTCTACCTCTGGTGTGTGCCTTTACTACATGTTTGGTTTTTTAAGTTACGTGTTCTCCTTCTTGGCCATATGCATTTTCCATTGGATGTTTTGCACGCAGCGTTTTCTGGAACGATTTACATGGTGAGAAATAGAATCACTATGTTACTCATAGTGCTTAATAAAACTAAATCACTATGCTAAATGCACTAAAGGTTTGTTCAATGGCATTGTTAGTAAACAATACAACTCTAGAAACATAATGCTAAACAGAAGTTAAACCGAGATCTGCAAACCACTAAAACATGTTTCAGCTTTCCTTAAAAGCAACAGACTGAACTAAAGAAATACCCCGCACAGGCAGGAGTACATCTAGGCCAAAACTATTTACAAAACTGCAAAAATGTTTGAAAGGTTAAGGAATAACTATTTATGAGGGATAAAGGCCTGAAAATAAACAGTACCTTCTCTTAAGTGATTTATTGGTACATTCTGTTAAAGAGCGACTGCCACAGCATAGCGACTGGCTCTGGCTGGCAGGTTGGCTCATACGCCTTTGCTATTCTTGAGATTCGGCTGAAGCACGTAAGGTCTAACACCATGCTGCATTCAAATGGAGAATTCGTTCATATCCAGGTCGTATCAACCATTCACACTTAGCAGGCATTAAAGGGTAGGCTTCATACTATATCTTCCTTTCATAGAAGTTTGAAAACAGTGTTGTTGTAATTAATTTAATTTAAAATGTGAGTCATTTAATAACACTGAACAACAGTTACAACATAGTTTTCCGGGACGCGTTTCGAAGGTTAACTTTCCTCCATTATTGTCCGGTTGATAATGGAGGAAAGTTAACCTTTGAAACGCGTCCCAGAAAACTATGTTGTAAGTGTTGTTCAGTGTTATTAATTGACTCACCTTTTAAATGAAATTCATACTATATGTTGCAAGAAAAACAAACAATTTTTCTTTGGCGCTTACGCCCTTGCTATTCTAAACACCTCATATTGTCTCAGAAATGCGATGAAGAGTGTGTCCCAAAGAAGTTATATGAATTAAGTTAGGAAAAATACCTTTTAGAGTTTGTCCTGATTTTACCATATAAGGACCTGCATCAGTAACAAATAAAAGTAACTAGTCGTATTTGGTTCCACATGGCCATAATAATTTCAGAGTCCATCACAAACTGGGTCACAGTTAAATGTCAGTGGCCGACAATTTGCACACATTAAGAAGATAAGGTGTAGTCTTTTGTTCCTTATTTAAATTACCCATGATTATATTAGCAATAGAACTGCGCTCAGAATCAGGGGTTTCCTCAACAGACAACCACACAAACTGATCCGCTAATTCAGTGTACTTTCTTCAGGCACATGTTGTTGAGTGTACTTGGCAAGAAAGTTTTTAAATGTCGGATTATTAATTTTGAACAAGGGAATATCAGCAGCTAAAAATGCTTGGAAAATTCAGTAACCCTACTTCCTAAACACTCTACTAGCTGTATTTGAACAGGTTTGCGAGTTTTCTGATTAAATTCTCTTTGTCTTTATGTGCTGAACTATTTGAAATCTTTTCTCACTCCCTACATTTTTACTTTCTCTGCTGGTAAGTAGACGGAAATATTGTATTCCACCCAAAAATGTGAATGTCGAGATTTCTACGGAAATATGTTTTGAGATCCCCTGAATCCAAAAAAACATTTTTAGAAAAAGGTCCGTGTGTGGGAGGGGGGATGGGGGGGTTGGGGTGGGGGTGGATGGGTGTGGAGGTTGGGGTTGGAGTGGGTTGGGGTTGGGGTGGGTGGGTGGGTGGGTGTGGGGTTGGTGTTGGAGTGGGTGGGTGTGGGAGTTGGTGTTGGGGTGGATGGGTTTGGGGGTTGGGGTGGGTGGGTTGGTGTGGGGTTGGGTGTGGGGGTTGTGGTTGGGGCAGGTATGTGTGTGTGTGTCATTCTGTGGACAGCATAACTCAAAAACGAAAGGTTGGTTAAAAACCAAAGTTGGTATTTAAGTTTAATGTCTTTCAAGGATGTGTAATGAAGATTTTGAAGAAAATATCTCCACCCTAAACTACCTTTTGCATGCAAAATTTTTTGGAAATTTTGATTTTCTTGAAAATGGCTCTAACGATTTTGATTAAAATGCCATATATTTGAGATATTTTGATGACAAATGAAGTATATTTTGAATTTTCTGGCTATAGCCTATGTAGTCCTGTTTACTCTGGATGACTTTTGAATACTCATAAACAATAAGAGATGGACAAAGTCTTACCATACAAAAAATGTAGATCTTGCTGAAACACACAATTTATGTCTAAATGAATTTTTTGTAGCAAACCATTCTGGAAATATTCCTTGTTATTTGTATCAGTTTCGAAAAACAAAACTTTCGTGAGATGGAACATCGCTGTTTATTTTTTTATTTTATATGTTAAGCGTGCAAAGAGAACAGGATCTCAAAGCTTTAAAAGATTTGACTATCGCTCAAAGCCTACTGTATTCTAATATTCTCCTTGCACCTACAAGGAGATAAGCAATAAGATAATTTCTACAAATGTTTATCTCAACTAACACGAATAAGAGTTTGTAAGAATAGTTAGTACAGGAGTAGAGAAAGTCATGTGAGTGCAACACAGATGTTTCTCACACGCCCACAAAACAGTACCGTATTATCTGTAGATATTAAATCACCCGAAAACTCTTTCTGTAAATTAATTTATCTAGCTCTCGAAGTGGGTTTTACTTTCAGCATTTGAAGAGCTTTTTAACATTCTATATGCCTAATTTAATTTGGGGGAACCAGTTCACAACACTTATGTTTGAAGTCCATGACACAGCTACTGGTGGGCAGGAAAGCATTGCTATAATTGTGCTGCTCAAAACGTTGACCTGCACTTTATCTTTGCTAATATAAACCTCTCAGATAACGCACTGATTATTCTCTATGCACATACATATATTGAAAGGATGGAAACAGGGGATTCACTGCATGACATGACTCAGCATTAGTTCTCACTACCTCGCGAGTTGCATCATGTGCAATACTACCAATATGGAAAATATTATACATAATGGAAAAAATAATAAAAAGCCATAAAATATGCAATATAGGGGCTATAATATTAAAATCTTTGTGAATTGCATCAACATGTGCAATACTACCGATATGAAAAATATCCAGATGGAAAAAATAATAAAAAAAAAAGCATAAGAATCATTAAAATATGCAGTTATATGCACCATAAAATCATGTCCAAATAACTGAAAATTCCATAATTTGTGCACATAATGTAAAAGCATACATTTTTAACCCCTATGAAAAAACATGCAAATGCATGAACTTCCTAGCCCTAGTAATCATTTTAAGATTCAGGACTGACCTCCCAAGAATTGAACCAACTGTTAGAAAAAACAATGTGAATCATGAGGCACTCGTTGGCCCACAGGAAGTATTTCTTCCACCCCTTCATATTAAACTTGGACTGATAAAAAACTTTGTGAAGGCTATGAAACATGATGGTGATGGTTTTAAACATCTAAAGGAGAAATTTGGGAGAGTGAAAAATGATGCAAAATTGAAGGAAGATATGTTCATTGGACTAGAAATACGACAGCTGATGTGTGACACTATGTTCTGAACCAAACTGAGCACTCTTGAACTTGAACTTGAACTTGAAAGAAGTGTACTTCCCTCATATCCAGTTGGATAAGAGTAGGTATCCAGTGGGTCACTTACCTTACCTCGCATGTACTTGTTCATCTATTTTCAAGGAGCAGGGTTATCCAACTTTTCTACTGGAATATTCACCATCCCAAATGCCTCTGTTGTGTCTAAATTAAATTGTTCCTTCATATCGTTCACATGACTCGCATTATTTGGCATCTCTTGTAAAGTAGACACATGTGGAACACCATCTTGGCAGTTTTTCAGTGGTTAATGTGTTTCTCTGATTTGCTGTGTTTCTCCAAGGTATCTTTATGCTTAGTCAAGTCACGCTTCACAAAATTTGCACAGTAGACATTTTGCGATACTATGTAGCTTTCAGACTTAAATTCCACAGATCATGCCTGCAACATTTTAAAGCGTGGTTATGAACCACAAACCAGCATCTAGCATTCAACCAAGCACCTGAATTACCCAGCAAATAAAGGAACAACCATGTACATGCTAAGCGTAGGAACTCAAGCCAAGCCAACAATGAACAAGGGCCTGTTAATAATGGCGGATGAAGTTCAACACTTTTGTGATTGGTTCTTGGAGGGACAAAACATGGCTACAACCATTATAATGGGAAATTTTCCTCTAGAATTCTAAAAGTATCATGGGTACCAAAATTAGCAGAAAACGTTTTAATTTTGCAGAAATTACAGAATTTTGTTTTATTCCTAACTTTCCTTGTATTTCATGATTTAAACTATTCTAGTGAATGAACAAAATTGTAATAATATGCAAACATAAGCAATTTGTTTTTATTGCTAATTAACGGAAACTCACCTCTAAAGATAATAATATGAATCACAAGTTTATCCTTTATTCAGAAATTTAAGCTGACAAATTAAAAAATCTCCAGATGTATCCATGAAATCAGGCATATTCCAGTCATAAATTTGACAAACACATTTGAATATCATATATTAAAATCAAATTAAACTTAAAAGAAAGTAAAGCACTTTCAAAAAACTTAAGAGGACATCACTAATCTTTAAATTGTAACACGAAGATCCTGAACTAAGAAAACTATTTAATATAATGGTAGGAGTAAGTAACAAAATATGAAACCTAATACATTGTATAAATTGCCTAGAGAGGATATTAAGAAATGGAAAATGATAATAACTAATTGCATAAAAAGGCAACAATTGCCACAGCTCACAGTTCTCTTGCACATTCAGTTTGTGGGAAAACTATGTAAAATATTTGTAAAAAAAAATGAAACCATGAATGTAAAAATATACCATGCATCCAGACATAATTTTATGGGACCAAAAGAATGCCGTAATTACTGTTGATACATAGCGAGAAATACCTGCAGGACAATACAATTATAAATAGAGTATGCTTCAGAACTGTTTGATTAAATTAATACAGGTGGTAGAGAACGTCAAAACAAATATATTTCCATAAGGAACTTACGGTCACTGGAGTCAACTTTTAATGTTAGCGAACAGTGTGAGTGGTGGTGATGTAAGCTGTTGTGTAGATATCGCTGACTGGGAATGTGTACTGACCCTCAAGCATGCTCTGCATTTGAATGACTTCCTCTGAGGTCTGCTTGGAAACGCTGATTCATTTGCGAACATCACATGTGACAACATTGGTGACCTCCTTGTAACGGGGCTCTAATGACCTAGCTGTCAACGGGCCCTTAAACCCTACTCACTCACTCACTCACTCACTCACTCACTCACTCACTCACTCACTCACTCACTCACTCACTCACTCACTCACTCACTCACTCACTCACTCACTCACTCACTCACTCACTCACTCACTCACTCACTCACTCACTCACTCACTCACTCACTCACTCACTCACTCACTCACTCACTCACTCACTCACTCACTCACTCACTCACTCACTCACTCACTCACTCACTCACTCACTCACTCACTCACTCACTCCTTGTAAACACATTGATTCAATTGCAATTATTTCCACCTTGTGATAACCACAGAGAAGATGGAGTGATTTACGAATGCTCAAATGGTTGATATGCATCTGATAGATGGAGCTGTGAATAAAAATGCACAAGCAGCAGTGAGAGGGTATCGACAGTGCTTTCCCAGCTAATGGGTTCCTAACACCAAACATTTGGACATCTGTGTTGCCTGTGAAACAGGCACTTTCTATGCAATTATGGATGATACAGGGTGGAATCAAACAGGCAAACTTCTGAAATGGAAGATGAGACATGCGACATGTTGAAGATGCTCCATCTACAACTACACAATGTATTGCACACATCTTTGGCATTAAATATAGCCTTGTATGGAATGTGTTACATGACCAGCAGCTTATCCTTTCCAGCTTTAGCGTGTAACAGCACTAGACCAGAAGATTTTCCCAAATGCATTAAGTTCACAGACTGCTCTGCAATGCCTATTTCTGCCCTTATTCTTGACTAACAGACAGTGTAATGTACAAGTTGCAAACTTACAATGGACAGGAAATTAGAAATAATTTGGAAAGTGTAGAAAATTTGTAACAAGTGGTATCTGTGGGCTACAGTTTTCATGTGGCAACCGTAATGGAAAGTCCCTGCATTGACTTTGTGCAAAGGGATCTGATTCGTGGTGTAAATGCAACAAACAAAGAAAATTACAGCCATCATGGTCTACCTCTGGTAGTAATGCAAAAATAGAACCCCCTTGCAAGGATGTAGCAATTCCAGACTTCTGAAAAAAATGTTCTCATGAAAAGGCTCAAAACTGCAATGAGGTATTCAATAACATTCTGTGGTTAAAAGTTCCAAAAGCTGTTTTTGTGGGTGCACACACACACTTGAATTGGGGATCTATAATGCAATTATAACATTGAATGATAAGGCCTTTGAAGATTCAAGGTGCTGAGTAATATGTACATCAATCCAGGATGTAACACTACCAAGGTACTACAAGAAATCAATCAGCTGAGAGCTAAGAAAGCACATATTATGCTACAGGAAATAGTAAAAAGGGCAAGAAAATTGCAAAGGAATGAGAAAGGAACAAGGAAGGATGCAGAGGGTCAAGATTATGCAGCAGTAATACTCTGAATCAAGTCTCAAGGTGAATAATAAATATATAAACTTCCTTACTGTTTTCTTCAGTTTTAGATTTTTTACTTTACTACGTTTAGTAAAGTAGAGGAAGCATTGTATTCCACCCAAAAATTTGATGTTGAGATTTCACCGGAAGTATATATTTTGAGGCAACACAAATAATGGTTTAATTTAATTTAAAAGGTGAGTCAATTAATAACACTGAACAACACTTACAACATAGTTTTCCGGGATGCGTTTCGAAAGTTAACTTTCCTCCATTATCAACCGGACAAGAACTGGGTTTCCATGGTGTTTCATGGTGCGGATGGTGATGCTTCTTCTGATGTTTCTTCTGGTAATGGTTCAATGAACTTACTGAAAATGTCTTTCTGAGGAATGTCGAAATTAAATGCTCGGTTTCTATTTTTTAAAATGAAGATTTGTTCCCATGTGGACTGTTCTTGTTTTCCGGTTGTGTTTGAGAAGTTTCGGTTCTAGCTTTAGGTCATGATTTTTTGTCCAAAAGTGAAATGCAACTGCTGATTTTTCTAATTGTTTACTCTTAATGTTCCTAACGTGTTCCTTGGATCTAATTTCTAAATTTCTTTTGGTTTTTCCTATGTATATTTCATTACAATCACTGCATTCAATTTGGTATATGCCAGATTTTTTGTTAGGTGGAATAGCATCTTTGATGTTTGAAAGTAGTAGGTTTTTTATGGAGTAACGGTTTACTGGTGCTACCTGAATGTTGTATTCCTTGAACACTTTTTTAAATTTATCAAAGGCCCATGGATAATATGTGAATGTGAACTCTGGATGGATGAGTAGTATTCGAAAGAACCTAGAAGTAAATGGGATGGGGGACTACTGGAGGAGAGGGGAGAATAATCATAACAAATTCAGGAAAATAATAAGAAAGAGGTTTGAAGACATAGAAATCTAAAAACTGTTTGGTGGTATAATGGAAAAAAGGTCCCTTGTAGATTACAAATCAATGAAGGAAACATGGGAAAGGGAAACATATGTTGATAAGGTAAACAAAGAATAAAGGGAGGCAATAGCATGACTAAGAACTGGTGTTTGGAGGTTGAGAGGACTAAGAAAGGGTATCCCTCAGAGTCTGTGTCCTATATGCTGGGGGAAGGAAGATTTGGAGCACATAGTCTTTGAGTGCCCAGGAACGGACGTATGGAGGAAAGAATTTCTGGGGCAGAAATGGGAGAAGGGAGATAGGATAACAGCATTTAAGAGGATTTTTAGAAAGGAGGTCAGTAAGTTAGGTCAGTTTTTAAGTAGAGTTAAGAAAAAAATGGAATTGGTCTGCACAAAGAGAACAGAATTAAAAATTTTGTGTTAGTTATAGAGAAGCAAAATGTATATATAAGAAATTATGTTGGGTGGATATGACAGGCTAAGAGCCTGGGCCAAATGTCTGTCATATTCAAGATGTATTAATTTAAAGTAAATAAATATTCATATTCATATTTTGAGGCCTCCTGAATCCCCCCCAAAAAAAACATTTTTAGAAAAACATCTGTGTGTCTGTCAGTCTGTGGACAGCATAACTCAAAAAGAAAAAGTTGGTATTTTGTCTTTCAAGTATGCGACACAAAGATTTTGAAGAATATTGCTAAACTACCCTTTACGTGGAAAGCTTTTCAAAAATTTTGTTTTTCTTGAAAATGGCTCTCGATTTTGATTAAAATGCCATATGTTTGAGATATTTTTATGATAAATGAAATGTATATCTTGAATTTTCTGGCTATAGCCCATGAAGTCCTATTTACTCTAGATGACTTTTGCATAACTGGTAATAATACAAGCATTCCAAATGTTTTATGAACATATACAAATTTCATCCTGAACAATTTTATGTACAGCATCTCTGTGGATTTTGATGGCATTAATCCATATTGATTGCCATGTAGAGATTTCATTGTGATTAAACTGCATAGTTTGATAAATAATAAGGTTTTCAAAAGCTTTTCTAATCATTGGTGGTAAACGTTTGGGCATGAGTTGACTGTGAAACTGTTGTTTTCCATGTTTAGGGATTACCATTTTTATACTCATAATAAAGTGGAGAAAACCTTAAGGCTATGAGGTACTAAAACAGGTATGCTAGAAACTTGCAAAATTATGTAATTAAAGCATATTATGAAATCTGAATGTATAGAGAACAAATTACTACTATTCTTTTCTGTAATTTTTTATAAAACGTTGCCCAAGCATTTATTTTAAATGCTCATTGGATGCATTATAATTTAATTGCTAAACAAGGTAGTGGTGAGGCAACAATGGGATCTGAAAATTTAATTGAGGTAGAAAGTGTTTAAGAAAATCTAATACTTGTTAATGTTTGTTTTACAGTCACCAGTAACTGCTCTCACATGGGGTCACAATGACAAGAGACTTTTTGTGGCAACAGGTCCCCAGGTTCACATTGCATGGGTTTCGCGCCGTGTAGCATCACTGCAATTAATGTGCCGTTTGCGCATTCATTCTCAACTAAGCCGTGAGAGCCAAGTAGCAGTTTTACCATTACCACCAAGAATTAAAGCTCTCATATCCAATTTGTTTGCTCAAACCATCAGGGTAAGTTGCATTATAAATGAAGAGGAACTTTTCTTACTGAAGCATCTAATATGTTTAGTTTAAAGTTGTACACAAATACTCTTGATGTGTGGAAGACTTTTCAGTCATATAATTTCATTAATTCTCTTCTCTTTATGTAAGGGCCCTCTTGGCAGAGAGTTCTGCAAATGGCTTTGTTTCATACTGTATTACAATTTATCTATTTGTAAACTGAAAAAAAAGTGAAAAATGAAATTAGCATTTTAGTAGCAATTTCCCATCTTTATCAAACCCGCCTCGGTAGCATGATGGTTAGCGTGTCTGCCTTACGTTCAAGAGGTCGCGAGTTCGAATCTCGCTTAGGGTAAGTTATCCGGGTAAGGTTTTTTTCCGAGGCTTTCCCTACCCTGAGAAGACAAATGTCGGGTAACTTAAAGCTCCATGGGGCTCGGGGTCATTTGAGCATCATTTCACCCATTTTTCATTTCATTCATTCGTCCGATATGACACAATGTTGGAGGACGTCAATTTAAAAAAAAAAAACAAAAAAAAAAAAAAAACAAAACAAAAAAAACAAAAAAACAGCTTTATCAAGATGGACTGAAGTTCTTTCAGTAAAATATTGAGTTGGAAACTTTGGATGTCAAGAAAAAATAGGTGCAACAAAAATGCAAATCATCAAATGTGCTAAGGCATCTGGATAGGAAATTCTGCTATCTATTTAGTCCTTGCTTATCCAGAATACTAAGAATTTTACTTTTTTTATTCAAAAACTTTTACACTTCTCACCCAAGAAATCAGAGCTATTTGTTCTGGAAATTTGAGTGTCCCTAACTTTGATAAACAGAAAATAACTAGAAAGCCAAGCTTTGTAGTTTGTAGATTAGATATGAACATAAACTATAATGAGTAGGCAGTTACGTGATGGCTCATATTGTATTTTTATCTTTTACTTTAATACTTTTATGAGTATGAGTCCTAAAGATAAACGTTCAAAAGTATTGGAAAGCACGAATGCTAATGGCCTCATTGCCAGATGCAAGGCACTAGAAAACAACAACAACAACAACTTTAATACTTTTAGGTAGTTAAATTAGAGCAGATGTGTTATTTCATGCCAAAAATTACATATTAAAATTTTATCAGAAATATACATTTTCATGCATGTGTGTGGATGTGAGCATAATTCAAAAATGAAAATTTGAATGAATACTAAACTCAAATATAGAACAGTCCAGTATAAACAACGTGAACATTAAAGACCTTGATTGCCTTTTAGGGGGATCAATGTAAAAATTGGAGGACAGACATGTTCCAACCCATGTTAAATGTTGTGATGTTGCTTCTACTGTTTGCACAGTTGGCAGGTTCTGCATCAAGCAGCATGTTGCAGCAACAAAATTGCTGCAGCTCCTTAAACTTAAACGTTAAGTTTTGGTTGTAATTCTACATCTGAGAGAAACAAATGCCTATAATTGCATTGTTTCTTTATGCTAAAAGTTACCAAATCAATTTAAATCCTGGGAAATTTGAATGGCTAGAAAGAACTTTATAATGTAATCACAGCATTTCACACCAGATGATACTTCATTAACCCGATCACATATTTAAATGCATTGGCAACTAACCAAGAAATCAGATTTAAATCCCCTAGCTGTGAGGGAGGTAATCCCTTAATGCTTAAAAAAATCATTTAAAATCAGCTATTAACTATTTTTTGTTGAAAATTTGGGTGCAAAATATGTTGTTGTTAGCTAATGCTGGATTTCTAACAATGAAGTCATTAATCCTCTTGCTCTCCAATATTTTTCACTGATGGATGGGGCACTAGAAGTGGCTGGGCATATTTGAAGGTGGTCTCGATCCATTTCCTCTTGCAGATCACATAGAGGACAGAGTGGTGAAGAATATATCCCAATTCTGTTTAAATGTTTTGCCAGACAAATGTTGTCCTGTAATGAACCTGAAGGTTGCAACTGCTGTTTTTCGAGGATACTCAGGAATTACTGTTTGAATGTTTGGTAGTTCCCATGTTTTATTCTTTGATTTTCATAGTAATATTTTGCAATAATTTTTTTGAATTCAGAGTTGATTAATCTTTTAGCTGCATAAAATGGTAGATTAACTATAGATTTTTGTACACCGCTGGTACCCTTTTTTGCAAGAAAATCAGCTTTCTCATTACCACTCAGTCCACAGTGAGCTGGTATCCATTGGAAGACTAAGTGTTTTTGAAGTGCTGTTAGATGGCTAAGCATTTTCCAACATTCTATAATTGTTTGGTTTTTTGGTGACAACTTGGAAGTAATTGCTATAATTGCTGCCCTGGAATCTGAGAGAATAACTGCTTGCTGAAAATATGAAATTCTGTACAAAAGATTTTGTAGGGCCATTCAAATTGCTTCAATTTCTCCATCAAAGTTAGTATTTCCATAACTTAAAGATTTGTAATAGGAAAAGAGGTGACATGTGACTCCAGCACCTGCTCCATCTTGGTTTGGGGTGCAAAATATTAAAAGTGCAAACTCACCTAATATTGCTGTTGTGTGTGAAAGAAATGGGAAATGAGTTTGAATTTCCCCCTACCCATTGTTTCACGAGAAATTGAGTTGTCAAGGCATCAGGTTTTCCTCCAGTACAATGAATAGCAATTTTCTCACTTGAGACATCAAAATAACTAAAGCAATATAGGCCCTGATTTCATTTCTCATCATCATGTGTCCATCACTTTACACCTGAGGCACAGGAATAGTCAAAACAGTGGATTAAAAGGGGAGAATCAGCACCAGAGAAGGTGAAAACAATTCCATTTGCAGGCAAAGTCATGACGTCAGTTTTTGGGATGCACATGAGATAATTTTCATTGATATCTCAAAAAAGGAAAAGCAATCAAAGGCGATTATTATGTGAAGTTGTTGCAGTGTTTGAATGATGAAATCAAGCAAAAACAGCTGCATTTAGCAAAAAAGAAACTTTTGTTTCAAGACAATGCACCCGTTCACACATCCATTATCGTCATAGCCAAAATCAATGAGTTAAACTTCAAATTGCTTCCTCAAGCACCCTATCCACCATATTTAGCATCTTTGATTATTTCCTGTTTCCAACTTGAAGAAATTGCATGGTGGTATTAGATTTGCCGGCAATGAGGAGGTGAGCCTGCAGTTGATAGCTATTTTGCAGAGTTCGGCAATTCTCATTATAAACAGGATATCAAAGCTATTGAGCACCACTGGTAAAAGTGTATTGAGCTGAAAAAAGACTTTATAGAGAAAAGAAGATTTTTTTTTTATTTTCCAGAACATTTTTGTGCTTTCTTTGTTAGATCATGTACTTCTGGGACAGTCCTCGTATCTCTTAGAAGCTGTTTGCTTTCTACACAATAATGAACTGAGCCTGTCCATTGGGCAGCAACTCCTCATCTTTCAACTACTGTGGTTAATTTCCAACGCTATCGCTCCCCCCCTCCCAAGAAAAAGTTCCCAACATTAAGCTCTTAAGTTTCACCGGTAGGAACCTTGTGAACAAATGCTACTGTAGTCTGGAAAACAAACGCAGGTACAAAGATTGGAAGGAGAAAACTATGTTAGTTGGGATAAATTTACAAGTAATGAGACATTGCATGTGTTTCACAGTTTTTTGAAGAGAAAAACACTAAAGGATCCTAAATCTGATGTAATGGCAAGCATTTTGAATCATATGTAAAGTGGTCTGTGTTGACTGCAATTACACTTGCAGAAATAGGCAATGGCAGCTAAGTTGTTAAGAAACCTAAAGGTACCATTCTTGTCTTGATTTGCACATAATGTTGGTTGGTTGTTGGTTAGTGTTGGTTTCTCTCATACAAAATCCATAAGCATTGTTGGACAACTTTTCTATCCCTTAAAGCCAGGGTCTCCAAACTACGGCCTGCAGGCCAAATCTGGCCTACCAGTGTCATCAATCTGGCCCTCAACTGCTAATGGTTTGTTATTGTTGTTGGTTTTTTTAAAGTTAACTGTGTCATGAATCACAAATGTATTTATTTGAGTTTAATTTATCAATTAATTACAAAATAAATTCTTACAATATTATTTGAGTCAGTTACATATTGTTACAAGTCAACGTAAATATTAACACACATATAATAATACAATAATAATATTTATTTATAATATTTGGTTACAATAATTCTGTTGCTGTGATAACTTAGATTGGATAAAAAACTGTAATGTTAGTTTGTTTTATTTAGTCTGTTTTATTTACTTGCTAGCTAAAGCTTAATGACAAGTATAATAATCAGAAAATTAAACTTAAATATTATAACTAACAAATAATTGAAATGAATCTCGTTAACATTAGTGAACATCCCGCGGTTTCACCCTCAGTAGTTATGTTGGGGTAAAGAGTATCGTATATGGATGTAAACCAAAGATTGGAATGTACATATATATCCTAAATATCACACATTATTTTTATCCTGAAAATCCCTCAGGAACAGAAAAGCTAAATTAACGCGAATGAAACTGCGGGGTGTCCCCTTTTGAAAAATACTAATGCGATTTATGTAACTGTGATTTATCACTGACAATATTTTGCAGTTCTGGACCAATTTTACTTGTACCAATTATTAAGAGAGATTTAAGATGCTCATCGGTTAACTTAGATCTGTAAATATTCTTTGTGTACTTCATTTTGGAGAATGTTTTCTCATACAAGTTGTTGTTAGCTAATGCTGGATTTCTGACAATGAAGTTATTAATCCTCTTGCTCTCCAATATTTAATATATTGATAGAGCAATAGCAATATAGTAACTGCTTTTTAGAGAGCACCATATTTTTATGTTTTGGCGGTCACATCGCTCTCTCACAACCCCCAGAATGTCTGGAGGACCACACCTGTCGTTGGTTTACAGGTCTCACCGACCTGACCGGGAGAATTAACAAAATAAATTCACCGACCATATCCTCTGATTACCAAACAGAGGATGTATTACATGCCATGACAGGTCAGCATGTTAGGGGTTAATATTTTATAGAGAAATGGAGAGGTTGGAAAAATAAAGACTCCCTAGCCCTCGGGAACCCTAATAGCATCGGGGTCGGAAGAGAACAAGAGATGACCAAGGTAAGGTCAGATAGAAAAGTTTCAGTAAGGATCAAAACACCAGTAAGTGGAAGTAATGTTCTGCTCAGCTTGGGTCCCTTGTGGTCGCCATTCACATATCCCCTAGATGGAGATCCCTGAGTAGTTTCTCATACAAGTAAGTCATACCAAAAACAGAAGACAGCCCATGAGCAAATTTATGCAAATTATTGTGTACCAGTGGAAGACTTTTATAAAATTCCAACAAAGATGAGTTTTGATATTTGTTTTTAATTATATCACTGCACTGTAAATCAATAATTTCCATGTGAAGTTCCAGGGCTAGGGTTTCAATGTGAGTATCAAAAGGATGTTGAAAAATCTTAATTGCATTCACAATGTCATCAAAGTCTGAGAAACGGGTATCAAAATTTATCTTCAAAGCACCCAAAGCCTCAATTGCAAAATGGACAGGAAACTCAGTCTCAGTAGTGTGAATATTTCACATGTTTTAAAATGTGTGAAACAGTTTTTCCATAACTGTGATTGAAACAGTATTATTTTCTGCCGAAACGATTTGATATTAGTGTATAAATCAGGGAGAACTAGTTTGCTGCTTGCAATCGCAAATTCAGTTCATTCATATGTTTTGTCAAATCTACATAGAACACTGACTTCCACAGCCATTCGCTATTTTGTAATTCAGTAAGAGGGCAATGTCGATCTCAGCTCGTAGTTCAAAACAGCGCTGAAGGGCTTTTCCGCAACTAAGGCAGCGTACTGCAGTATGATATTTTAAGTCATTTTCTCCAATCTTTGAATTCACTCACAGAATTGTCGGTTCAGCCCAGTGGATCTAATGAAATAACTGATATGACTGGTTTTATAACTTCAGACATATCCAGACATTTTCCGCACAAGGACTGCTAATGAATGATACAATGTAACACTAATGGTTTTGAACCACCTTCATTTTCTAAAGCCTTTGACACAAGTGCAATCACTCCTTTATTTTACCACTCATGTTTTTGCCTCCATCAGTTGTAATAGATTTCAATTTTTTCCATCGAAGGTTCTTATTATTAATGACATTTTCAACCCCCTTGAAAACATCTTCCCCAGTAGTGATATCTTCATGCCGTGAATACTATCAATATCAAGAAGTTCTTCATACGATGCATAGTTTTTATCTACTCCTCGAATAAAAATCAACACCTGAGCAGTATCTGTCACATCCATTGACTCATCCAAGACCAGAAAAACCACTCAAGATGTCCATTTTTGTTACACAGTGAGATGATATATTTTCTGTGATGTCTTGTACCCTCCGAGCCACGGGGTTTGCCAACAAACTGACAGTTTTAAATAAATTTACCTGTTCGGGACACATTTCTTCGGCTACTGCAATTATGCATTCTTTGATCATTTCTCCATTGGTGAATGGTTTTCCACGTCTTGCGATTTCAAGAGCCACACAAACGTTAATACGAGCTGCAGCGTCTTGTTCAATGTTGACTTTAATTAAGAAGGATTGTTGCAATTTCAATCTGCAAACTTCCGCTATATTTTGAGTAGTTTTGCGAATTTTTTCTTTCATAATGTCATTTAATGCTATATTCTTTGAAAACGACTATGGTTTCATTGCAAATCAAACATAGCGCCTTATTACAGGACTCAATCAAGAAATACTGATAGTTCCATTGATCTTTGAATGTTCTGCATTCACTATTACTTTTCTCTTCTTTTCCATTCTAGTAAATCACACACAAAAACAAGTCAAATCAAAATACTGTTACGTATGGGCATTGGTTGGTTCAAAAATGTCATTTAAATGGGGTTACACACTACTTTATTACATGATAGTTTCGCTTCCTTTGCCTTCCCAAGGCAGACTGACGGAGGATCTCGCTGCCGGCTGCTAGCCAGCTCGAAGTGAGTGGAATACACCAGAATGTTCTCGAAAGTACTACTAGCACCACCTGTTAGCGATAGAGGGTTCTACCACTACCAATTTCCGCTTTTGACAACTAGATGTCAAGTGTCACGGTCGTAACAATAATACACAATTTGACCTAGCAAATTTAGCAAGTGTATGTTCGGCTCAGGGCGCGTACTTGGCGACTAGTCTAGAAATTACAGATAATGGCAGGAAAAATTGAAACGGTCCTGGCCCTCGGAACTTTCTGGAGTAATCAATATAACCATAAGACTGGAAAGTTTGGAGACCCCTGTCTTAAAGGATAGGTGTACTTACTGTCATGTGATTGTTTTGCTTTACTTGATGTGGAAACCCCTAAGTATTTGCAGCTATTACTTGTTATTTATTTAGACAGAAATTAAAATGCCTATCGACCACTGACTTTTTCATATTTAACTTAAACTGAGCAATGCCAGTCAATCTATATTGCAGCTTGGAGCTGCCACCAGTCCACTCTAAGTCTGTTGGGATGTATTCTGATAAAGATCATTATATTTATATAGTCCCTATAGCTCTCCTTACCATGAAATAATAGAATTGTGGAATTCTGAAATGATAATGTATAGAAATGTATGTGAATTTTACATATTCATATTTTGTTATAGCATGAAAGTTTATTACTCTGTGTTTCTAGTTACACAATATATTATCAAATAGTGTTGCTTTAGTTTTCAAATTTGTTACTTATGAACAATTTCAATATTTAATACAAGTTTTTAACTTTTGACTAGCATATTATTAACAGTGCTTTTGACAGTTGCAGTTTATCTTTGCAGTGTTGTGTTCCTGACTCCTCTGCTCTGCGAGATTTTGTATCCCGCCCACCAGCTGGTAGCATCCGCCTTCATTGTACCATGATCCGCCACGATGATGACTCAAATACAAATGGAGGAACGTGCTACACCCTTTACTTGGAGTATTTAGGTGGACTAGTCCCATTACTAAAAGGCAAACGAACCAGCAAAATTCGACCTGAGTTTGTTATTTTTGATCCTCAGCTTGATGGTAAGATAATTGTAAAGCTTTTCAAGCACCTTCTTTGCAGGTATATGCACTATTTTAAAGTATGTATATACTGAAAAGCAGAACCTTGGACTTGCATGAAGGGAGCATAATATGTCATATGAAAATATAGCAGCTTCACAGAAAACAGTCCATTTTTGGAAGCTACTATTGTGACTGCTCAAAATGATCACTATTGATACGCATTTTAACATTCTTTAATAGTCACCTAAAACAGACATATTCAACCAGGGATACACGTACCTCCATGGATACCCAAATACTTCTTAGGGGATAAAATATGCATACTGTCAGTGTAATGTTTCCTGAATGATCACAAATAATGAAAACTATATTAGCTAGAGAGATTTGAATTCCCCTCTGTTCAAGGACACCTTTTGCTTACTCTTCCGGTCTACGTAGCAATGATATCTTGCAGCTGCACTTGCTAATCATTTGCATTCTTTGTTTCAATGCCAACAATAACAGTGTCTGCAAATGTGTGATACTAATTTATAGCCTTTCAGTAATCTGTCTATTTTCGTGACTTATGTGCTGGTGTGTTTTATTTACTTGTCTCACATCTCAGTTTTTATATTTGTGAACTGATTTTCAGATTATCACTGTTGAATTTCTGTTAATTATTGTGGTAGTGAACTACATATTATAACTTTTGTTGTAAGATGGATATATTCGTTATAAGGGGAAAACATAAAATCAGTTAAACAAGTGATAGGACAATAGTGTTGAACCTCCACTAGTGAAAAAGTGTGACAATGTGTGTTCCACTACGGGACATTGGTGAAAACAATGCTGAAGCTGAACCATCTACAAGCAAGTCGAAAAACTTGAGAAATGTGAAATACAACTATTACAGTTGTGGCAGAAATTGTATGTTGAAATATATTGGAGAAAAGATTAATGCCAATATTAAATAGGCCAAGTTGTTTGTACATAACTTATGTAAATATTGAATACGCAATGTGATTATAAAAATTGTATTTCTTAATCCGTGTCCCAAATCTATTGTGAAACGAAAATAAATATGTTCAAGGTCGATCATGACCATATAATCGGTGCATCACAATCAAATCGATAAATAGTCAATCACAGTTACTATGCCCTTAACTAGGGGAATAAACAATTACCCCTATAGAGAAGTAATGAATCATTAATAGTGATATTTGCATTGCTAAAGATGCATATTCGCACTGCGTAATAATAGAATTTGTCGACAATCCAACGATGTTAAATTATATTCCTGAAGGATGTGTGGTTGAATACCATGCATACATATTCAATACGTGCAAATATAATAAACATCCTAAAATATTTATGAAATAAAGAAGTGAGGACTTAACTGGTACGAAACTACGAAGTTCCTGAACACAATAGCTTTGGGACCTAAAAGTATTATCTCTTTTAAAAGAGTAAAGATAATATGTTCAAGTGTTGCAAGGTAATGGTAATAAAGTTGAAAATTTGAACGTTTATTGGTAATAATAATACCTCACCCTTATTTGTCTGCCTGTATCCATAATGCCCTGGAGATGAGACTCATTGCTGCATTACTACATATTTAAAAAAGAGCCACCCATAAAAACTGCTACACAGTGAATCTTACATTTAATATGGATTCGTATCATGCGTGATCCACCTCTTCCCCTCTGCATTATTTGCAACCAAATTCTGTTGAATAATTCTATGAAACTATCCCTACTTCAGACACTTGGTAACTAATCATGGCAATTGTAAAGACAAGTCAGTCGAATTTTTCAGGTGCAAAGTAGAAAATGGAGAATAAAAGTTCAAATGTAATCCTCACAATTTACAAAATCAACAAAGGTGTGTGTGCGCATGCGTGCATGTGCGGGGATGAGGTGTGCATGGGTGTGAGTGGGTGCATGTGAGCAAGATTTTAGATTGAATTTCTTTTCCATTTCTTGCCAGCTGAAATTTTCAAAAGAGGAGAGGTATCTTTTAAATTTCAGTGTGAATGTATTTTTTATTTGCTTAAGTGAGATGAATAGAATTTATTGTTTTACTTTATAAATAATTTTGGATCCTTTCTTTGCTAATATGTCCACTCATTCATTGCCAGTTATTCCACAAGGAGCTGGAATCCATTGAAAAAAATATTGTTTTATGCAATTTTTAAATGGATTAATATATTATGTATTTCATATAGTGTTGCAGTTTTTGGATAATCTGTTGATATTATAGCTTGAATTGTGGTTTGGAGCCTATATCAGTAAATTTGTTTTGTCTAATACGTAAATTTTGTGATGATACATAGATAGCATCAATTTCTCCATCAAAGTTGGTGGAATTGTCTCCAACATGTTTGCAAAAGGAGAATAACTTACAAGTGGCACCAGCCCCTAAACCTTCATCTTGACTGTAAAGGGAGCCATCGGTATAGATATGAATCCATTCATCTTCCAGAAATCTTAAATTGATGGTTACAAGGGCATATTGTTTAGCTTCGACAGGAGAGCCTTTTTACTTTCTCTACTGGTAAGTAGAGGAAGTATTGTATTTCACCCAAAAATTCGATACCGAGATTTCATCGGAGATATATGTTTTGAGACACCCTGAATCCAAAAAAAGCATTTTTAGAAAAAGGCCAGTCTGTGTGTCTGTCAGTCTGTGGACAGTATAACTCAAAAACAAAAAGTTGATTAAAAACCAAAGTTGGTATTTAAGTTTAATGTCTTTTTCAAGGATGTGACACAAAGATTTTGAAGAAAATAGCCCCACACTAAAATACCCTTTACGTGAAACATTTTTCGAAAACTTTGATTTTCTTGAAAATGGCTGTAACAATTTTGATTAAAATGACATATGTTTAAGATATTTGTATGACAAATGAAATGTATATTTTTAATTTTCTGGTATAGCCTATGTTGTCATATTTACCCTGGATGACTTTTGAATAACTCGTAAACCATAAGAGAGAGAGAGACAAAATCTTGCTGTACAGAAAATGTTGTTAGCTAATGCTGGATTTCTGACAATGAAGTCATTAATCCTCTTGCTCTCCAATATTTTTCACTGATGATATTGAAGAGAGCAATAGCAGTAATAGTAACCGCTTTTTAGAGAGCACCATATTTTTATGTTTTGGCGGTCACATCGCTCTTTCACAACCCCCAGAATGTCTGGAGGACCACACCTGTCGTTGGTTTACGGGTCTCACCGACCTGACCGGGAGAATTATCAAAATACATTCACTGACCATATCCTCTGATTACCAATCAGAGGATATATTACATGCCATGACAGGTCAGCATGTTGGGGTTAAGATTTTATAGAGAAATTAGAGAAATGGAGAGGTTGGAAAAATAAAGACTCCCTAACCCTCGGGAACCCTAATAGCATCGGGGTCGGAAGAGAACAAGAGATGACCAAGGTAAGGTCAGATAGAAAAGTTACAGTGAGGAGCAAAACACCAGTAAGTGGAAGTAATGTTCTGCTCAGCTTGGGTACCTTGTGGTCGCTATTCACATATCCCCTAGACGGAGACCCCTGAGTCAGCTCTAAATTTTATAACTTGTCACTTTTTCTACTGTCCTTGTCTACAGAGGGAGAGGAAAGATATTGTACTAACTTCTGGTTCTAAATGACCATCCTCTCGCCTCCTGACAGTTCTCTCACAAAATCAGTTGCCTATTTGACCTATTTCACAGTGAAAGTAGAAGTGGTTTATGGCTCTTCTAGATCCTGCAAGAGTATAACTATATCTGGAAAATAAGAGGGTGGTAAAGCACTTCCCAGCCCCAGGAATTGAACATATCAGTCACAACCACTGCTGCATGTGCACTTGCACTATCATGCAGAATGATGGGTGGCTTATTCAGGAAGTGTCATTGTTTTCTTCTTCTAAGATTAGTTCACATAAATGTACAGCAGTACTCCACAGTAACAGAAAATGTACGTCTCGCTAAAGCACACAATTTATGTCCAAATAAATTTTTTTGTAGAGTGAACCATTTCGGAGATACTCCTCGTTATTTCTGTCAAATGGAGGATCGCTATTCATTGTTTTGTATGTTAACCATGCAAAGAGAATGAAATTGAAAGCTTTAAAAGATTTGACTCACTCAAAGCCTACTGTATTCCCATATTCCCCTTGCACCTACAAGGAAATAAGATAATTTCTACAAATGTTTATCTCAACTAACACGAAGAGGATATAGGAATAAGAGTTGTAAGAATGGTCTGTACAAGAGTAGTCATGTGAGTGCAACACTACTGTGAAATTAAAAGAAAGTATTTTTGAAATGTCCGTTGACAGTTCATTCAAAATAAAAATCGAAAACATATCAACTTGTGATTTCTGATTTATGCACGCAAACAGTACAGTGAACTTATTGACTGCCATTACACACCTTCCTCCATTTCCATCTACTTATTTGTGTGAGCCATATTGACAATAATCAAAATGAAACAAAGAAATAGTTGGAATCCAGAATCACCCTTGATCACACTGATGAAGATTCAGCCATGAACAGAGGAGCTGGTGTCAGCTATCTCAATAACAGTTCAGAAACATGTAAAAATTCAATTTAATTTAAAAGTTGAGTCAATAACACTAAACAAAACTTACATTTATAATTTTCCGGAATGCGTTTCGGAGGTTAACTTTCTTCCATTATCAACCGTACAATGACTGGGTTTCCATGGTGCAGATGGCGATGCTTTCTTCTGGTGACGGTCAATCTTTCTGATCATGAATTCTCCGAAGAAGAAATGTGTCTTTTAAATCAAGGATTAAAAACGTGTGTCCATTTTTTTATGGAAATTTGAGGATTATATCACAGATATAAACATTTCAACACAGTGTTTACCATTATCTATACAAAATTCGGTAAAAACCCAGGGCAAAAAAATTTTAGAAGGAATAAAAAACAGATCAATTCACAAAAATAAACGAAACCTTATCCATTGTTTAAAACAGAAAAACTTATACACAAAGGCAGACAAAGGGAACAAAATAGTAACAATGGATAAATCAAATTACATAGAAAAAATGGAAACAATGCTAAATGATAGTAACTATGAAAAAATCAACAAAAACTTGCTAACCACTCGTGTTCAAACCTTTGAAAAAATCATACAAAGCTCCAGCATAATACCAAACAAATATGTAGCTAAACCAAATAACCCAACCATACTTAGATCTATGGTTTACCCAAAATACACAAACCAGACATCACCATGAGACCCTTAGTTAGCATCATAGATTCACCAACATACAAACTGGCAAAATGGCTATCCAATAAATTTAATTCATTACATAAATTCGAAAGTTTAAGCATAAGAAATAGTTATGAACCGATAGAACACACTAAGGACTTCAATAGCAACGTAAAGTCGCTATTCCCCAGTATACCAATAAAAAAACTCCCACCACTGATCAAAAATTGACTCAAATCACTTGGAATGTCATGGTCAGAAATTGCAGAATACATAGAACTCGCCAAATTATACTCAGAACAAAATTTCTTCCAGTTCCAAACTATTTCCGTCAAACTTCAGGTTTAGCAATGGGCAACCCTCTCTCACCGTTCTTGGCAAATATCTACAGGAGTTCATTAGAAATAAGGATCACAAAAGCTTCCCGTGGATGTTCAAACTCTGGCAGCAGTACGGAGGTGACATATTTGCAATAGTTCCAAAAGGACACATCAGTGATGCATTAAATCTTATAAACATACAGGACAAAAGCATAAATTTCACATTGGAAGTGGAAAAAGACGATCAATTACCATTTTTAGTTCTAAAAATAATCAAAAACAAAACTTTGGCATTCACAGAAAACCAACGCAGATGGACAACTACATAAAAGCTAATATTAAGGCTAGAGATTTCTTCCAGGCTTAAAAGCTGTGGTCTGCTGGAATTTTGAGGTCCAGATGTTTCGTCCACACCTGCAGTGGACATCATTGGTGGCGTAGTCTGAGTCTTCTCAGTAAAGGTTCAGTTACAACAGAATCGTTTATGACTGGAGGTGCCGTATTTATATGTGGGCCGCTCACAGGGGATTGGCTGGGCTTGAGTGGGAAGTGTGTTAGATAGGTAGGCCATTCTAATTGCTGATTGGGTGGCTTCTTCGTTATTGCTGATTGGTTTACTTGATTTTTCTGCATTAGTGCTTTTTTTATGTTCGAGTATCCGATGCAAGGTTTTGTTGAATTTTAGAGTTTCTGCCTTTCTGTTAAAATTATTGGGGTGTTTGTAAATTTCGATGGCTTCACGTTGTAGTCTGGCGTGGTACTATGGCATAAATGAAAGAACAGTAGTCTCCTTATACTGAATTATGTGTTCGCCGTCAGCCCATATAGCATGTTCTGCAACCGCTGACTTGTCTGTATGTCCCAACTGGCAGTATATCTTGTTCTGTAAGTTGGGTGTTGATGCTGCGTTGGGTGGCACCTATGTACACTGCACCGCAGGAACATGGAATCTACTAAACACCAGCTGAAGCGAGCAGGTCCCTGGGATCTTTGGCCGACCGAAGCAGGGTATTAATCTGTCTGGTCGTTTTAAGATAGTTCTGATGTTGTGACGCTTGAGTAGGCATCCTATTCTATCCATGACAGTTTTGAAGTAAGGCAGAAAAGCAGTGCCTTTGCTCTTGGGTGGATCCCGTTCGAGGTTGGCAGGGTGAGGCCCAGGTGGACGTATTGCTCTGCAAACTTCTTGTGCCGTGTAACCATTTGAATATAAAGTCTGTTCCAGGTGTCGGAGTTCCTGTTGTAACGAGTTAGGCTCACAGATGCAGGCAGCGCCATCAGTAAGGGTCTTTATGATGGCGCGTTTCTGCTTAGGATGGTGATTGGAATTTTTGTTCAGATATCGGTCGGTGTGGGTTTGTTTGTGGTAGACTGTATGTCCAAGATTCCCATCTGCTCTCTTGCTGACCAGAACATCAAAGAAGGCCAGTTGTCTATTTTTTTCTTTCTCAATAGTAAATTGAATACATGGATTGATGCTGTTGAGATACTGTAGGAAACCATCAAGGGTTGATTCCCCATGACTCCAAACGACGAAAGTGTCATCCACATAGCGATACCATACAGTCGGTTTGTGAGTTGCAGAACTTAGGGCCTGGGACTCGAAGGACTCCATAAAGAAATTGGCAAGCACTGTGCTGAGTGGGCTGCCCATGGCAACCCCATCATCAATCTGTTCGAAGAAAGCCTGGTTCCATTGGAAGTAAATAGTGGTAAGCACATGATGAAATAGTGTCAGTATGTCATCCGGAAAGAGATTTTTCAGTAGTGTGATGGCATCATTTACGGGAACCATAGTGAAAAGGGAGACGACATCGAAGCTTACAAGGACATCCTGAGGTTGCAGTGTGATGGTCTGTAGCTTTGTAATGAAATGGTGCGAGTCCTTGATGTAGGTGTCCGTGGAGCCAATGTGAGGTTGTAGCAAACCGGATAAATACTTCGCAGCAGCGTAGGTAGGGGACCCAATGCTGCTGATAAGAGGTCGTAGTGGTACTCCTGTCTTATGTATCTTGGGCAGATCATAGAGTCTAGGAGGTTGAGCTTCAGATCTAGTGATGCGGCGTTTATCCTCAGGTGGTATGGATGACGTTTTTATTAAACGTTGGTTTTCCGTAAAATACGGGCTGTGGGGTCACGTTGAAGTTTGTGGTAAGTATGAGGCTATAGAAGCTCCATGATCTTGTTCTGGTAATCAAGCTGGTTCAGGACAACAGTAACATTGCCCTTATCAGCAGAGCAGACAATGATATCCGTGTTGGCATTTAGGTGTTTGAGAGCTGTTCTTTCTTGGTTAGTCAGGTTACTATTTGGACGTTTTGCACGTTGAAGAATCCTGGTGGATTCTCGGTGGATTTCTTCTGCAGCAAGTGTTGAAAGAGTGCGTATTCCAGATTTGATGTTGGAGATGATCTCTTCTACCGGTAAGCTAGGTGGGATAACTGCATAATTGCCTCCTTTAGTAAGAAGTGAAGTTTCTGCAGGTGAGAGTTCATGATCGGATAAGTTTACAACAGTATGACTAGTATCGACCGCTGTGGTAGCCTTCATGGTGGTCAACATACAGTCTACCGCAAACAAACCCACACCGACCGATATCTGAACAAAAATTCCAATCACCATCCTAAGCAGAAACGCGCCATCATAAAGACCTTCACTGACCGCGCTGCCCGCATCTGTGAGCCTAACTCGTTATAACAGGAACTCCGATATCTGGAACAGACTTTATATTCAAATGGTTACACGACACAAGAAGTTCGCAGAGCAATACGACCACCTCGGCCTCACGCTGCCAACCTCGAATGGGATCCACCCAAGAGCATAGGCACTGCTTTTCTGCCTTACTTCAAAACTGTCACGGATAGAATAGGATGCCTACTCAAGCGCCACAACATCAGAACTATCTTAAAACGTACCAGACAGATTAATACCTTGCTTCGGTTGGCCAAAGATCCCAGGGACCTGCTCGCTTCAGCTTGTGTTTAGCAGATTCCATGTTCCTGGGGTGCAGTGTACATAGGTACCACCCAACACAGCATCAACACCCGACTTACAGAACACAAGAGATGCTGCTGGTTGGGACATACAGACAAGTCAGTGGTCGCAGAACATGCTATATGGGCCGACGGCGAACACATAATTCAGTATAAGGAGACTACTGTTCTCTATGACATAGTACCATGCCAGACAACAACGTGAAGCCATAGAAATTTACAAACACCCCAATAATTTTAACAGAAAGGCAGAAACTCTAAAATTCAACAAAACCTGGCATCGGATACTCGAACATAAAAAAAGCACTAATGCAGAAAAATCAGGTAAACCAATCAGCAATGAAGAAGAAATCAGCAATCAGAATGGCCCACCTATCTAACACACCTCCCGCTCAAGCCCAGCCAATCCCCTGTGAGCGGCCCGCATATAAATACAGCACCTCCAGTCATGAACAATTCTGTTGTAACTGAACCTTCACGGAGAAGACTCAAACTACGCCACCAATGATGTCCACCACAGGTGTGGACGAAACGTCTGGACCTCGAAATTCCAGCAGACCACGGCTTTTAAGCGCGGAAGAAATCTCTAGCCTTAATTCTAACTCTGGCCGTGAAAGCTTCCAACTACTCATAAAAGCTAATAGTTACAATCCAAGAAGCTACAAACAAGCAATCTTCAATAGTTTAACACATAGATTGGTGAACATCCCTCTTCCAGCAGAAGAATACAAAACAGAATATTACAAAATAATTGAAATAGCACCAAAAAAACGGCTTCCCCACAGAATTAGTAGATAAAAAAGTAAAACGAGCAGAAAAGAAACTACAACTCTCACAGCAGCAGAAACAAAAATTATATTAAAAAAGTTCACATATCATTCATGGGCCTTTGATAAATTCAAAAAAGTGTTAAAGGAATACAATATTCAGCTAGCACCAGTAAACCATTACTCCATAAAAAACTTGCTGCTTTCAAACATCAAAGATGCTATTCCACCTAACAAAAACTCTGGCATATACCAAATTGAATACAGTGATTGTAATGAAGTATACATAGGAAAAACCAAAAGAAATTAGATCCAAGGAACACGTTAGGAACATCAAGAGCAAACAATTGGAAAACTCAGCAGTTGCCTTTCACTTTTGGACAAAAAATCACAACATAAAGCCAGAACCGAAACTCCTCAAACACATAACCGTGAGACAGAATATATGGTTAGACCCCGAAAGGAAAGCATTTATGTAAATATTTGTTGCAAATGTAGTTTATTTTTCATGTTGGTAAGGATTTGTTGAGTACTAAAAATGTATTGCTATTTTCTCAATTGTTACAAAAAAGAGTTGTTTAAAAATGTCATAAATGTTAAGTTACATGTTCAAATTTAATATGTATAAATATAAGAACCATATATATTTAATGTTAAAAGTGTAGGGAAGATAGATAAAGATTGCTTCCCTAACATTACAGGAACTATTTAGCGTGTAGGAGGGTTTCAAAGTGTACTTTGCGGCAAAATGAGTGCATACGTGCATGAATACAAAAGCATTATGTAAAGAGGCACCAACTTTTTCATTATTAGCGTCCTAGGCTCCGGAGAGTGAAGACACATTTTTCTAATGCGCGTAGATGTGGATCTAAAATAACTAATAACGTGAAAAGACTGTCAAGAAAGTATATACAGGTGCAACAAAAGTTAATTTAATTGTAACGAGTGTAATATTCGACGAAAAAAGTGTAAATAAAAGTGATATAGTGAAGTTACATCCTGTGTTGGTTCATTTCACCCTGTACCACAACCTGGGATAGAAAAAAAAAGAATCTCATAACTCAACTCAAAGTATAATTATTAAAAACTCAGCACCAACCAAAACAAGAGCTGTCCACATGGGAACAAATCTTCATTTTAGAAAATAGAAACCGAGTATTTAATTTCAACATTCCCCAGAAAGATATTTTCAGCAAGTTCCTTGAACCGTCACCAGAAGAAACATCAGAAGAAGCATCACCATCCGCACCATCCAAACCCGGTCATTGTCCGGTTGATAATGGAGGAAAGTTGACCTCCGAAACACATTCTGGAAAATTATAAATGTAAGTGTTGTTTAGTGTTAATAATTGACTCACCTTTTAAATTAAATTTATTATAAGAACACTGTTTTCAAACTTCTAAGAAAGGAAGATATGTAAAAATTCATTTTTAAAAATTGTGTGTGTGCACTATCTGTAATGTAGTTCCTGTATTTATTTTATACATTTATAGCATAATCCTCCTTTTTGTAGAATTCAATAAGTTATACATTTTATAATCTATTTTAGATATGGTTATATGTATAACTTGAATTAAGGATTACTCTAGGGCTAGACCTAGAATGGAAGTTGCTGACAAGAAGCAAGAGGAGACGGATGTGTGTGTACGAGTGTTCCGTGGGGTTAAAGAATGGGCTCGGAGATGGAATAGGTTATGGGTATGTTAAAGAATATCGCAAAAGAAATTAAACATTTTAAAGGAATGGAGAAGAGAATTCATGATAAAATAAGAAAACAATTTGAGATAAAATTTATGTGGGCGAGCTATGAACTTGAGGTAAACAAAGAATTCATGGAATGTAACAGAAGAATGACGAATCTGGAGAGAACTGAGGAAAGAAGGAGAAGAATGTATGTTATAATATTTGAATAGAGGAAATTAGAGGAAAAAGATTCTGGGAGCAAGTGGAAGAAATATTTCAAGATAAATTAGGAATAAAGCTTGATGGCTGGGAAATAATTGACACTTTTAGAGTGGGTAGAAGCAGCATGAAACCAAGACCTGTAATTGTCAAGTTGGTTACAGTAAAAATAAAATGGGTAATTTTAAACAGTGCCAAAAAACTAGGGGCTCGAATATTTGCGAAGCAAGACTTTGGGGGAAAAAGAGAATTATGGAATACACTATTAAGTGAGATTAAAAATGCCAGAGATAGAGGAAACAAGGCTTATGTGCGAGGATTAGACCTTTGCATCAATGATAAGAAACAAGATATCTGTCAGTTAAATTGGAGATGGTCTTCAGAGAACATATGCAACAGATGTCAAAAAGAGGAAGCGAGGTGAAATAAACTAAATATTGATGGTGTTGACAACAGTGGCAGAGAAGGGAGGGAAGAGCCAGTGACATCACTGACCAAGCAAAGATGTACCAGAAAAACTGCTGAGAGATGACATGTCATGCAGTACGACCTTGGGAATAGCTGAGAAACATGGCGGGGGAGAAGGATAGACAGAGATCAACATTATTTCATCACTAGGAGGAAACATTCTACAATAGAAGGTGGAGTAGGGAGTGGACTACATGTGGACAGAACAAGAGTGACAAGGGACAAGGCTAAGATACCGAAATTCAGGTTTCAAAGGAAGAGTTCAGTATAGAATAAGGCATTGGGGTTTATATCCTGGAGTGTACAAGGGTTGTTAGAAAAGTTAAAGAATGGTGAGATGACACAGATTTTAAGATTATGAGATGTGATAGAGATGATTGAAATTTTGGTGAATGATAATTCAGTTGAAATGAGTAAATTTGATTTTTATGCAAAAAGTGGAGTAAAAAAGAAAGAGGATTAGTGTCAGGTGGGTTACAGTTATTTGTTAGGAACGATTCTCAAATTAAAGTGAAAGTGTATAAAGAGTTAGGAGAGAATTCGGTGTTATTGTGTGTATTAAGTGGATTAGGGAGTAAGGGTTATGTATTGCAATGGCCTTCTTGTTGTTTATTAATGCTGGACTTCTGACAATGAAGCCATTAATCCTCTTGCTCTCCAATATTTTTCACTGACGGATGGGGCACTAGAAGTGGCCAGGCATATTTGAAGGTGGTCTTGGTCCATTTCCTCTTGCAGATCACATCACAGAGTGGTGAAGAATGTATTCCAATTCTGTTCAAATGTTTTGTCAGACAATCTATGCTAATGGCTTCATTGCCAGATGCAAGGCACTAGAAAACAACAACAATCATGTCCCGGAATTCATAGTTCACTAATCTTTTATCTGGATAAAATGGTAGATTAACTATCGATTTCTGTACACATATAGCAGTGGCCTATAACCCCACAAGTGTGCCAGAATTTTATAATCCGAACCTATTTAATTTGATAAGACAAGATATTGAAGAATTATCTAATAGACATTTGGATAGTAATTTTATTACAATGGGCAACTTTAATGCAAGGACAGTAGCAAGTCAAATAAAGGTAATAGATCTCAAGTGTGAGCAAAGGAGAGGAGAAGAAGAGATCGAAAGAAGAGTAAGCAAGGAAAGAAGTAGTGAGCTGTGAAGGAAATAAGTAGTTAGAATTCTCTGAGGAGCTCAATATGGTGATGTCTAGTGGGGTAAAGGGGAAGGACGATATGGGAGAACTTACTTTTGTAAAAAAATGGTCATAGTGTGTTATATTCTATGTTATATTCAGTAAATTTGGGCCCATATCTTTTAGATTTTGAAGTCTTGAATATAGTTTGTTCTAGTAATCATTTTCCATTAGGGACAAGTTTTCTTAACATGAAAAAAAGAGAAATAAAAAATGAGCACCAAATAGGAATTAAAATTGAAAAATATAACTGGAGGTAGGGGAGTCGGAAGCTTTTCTAAAAGGGCTGAGCTGGGGTCAGACAGGAAAAACTAGAGCAGTGGGGTTAGTGGAGGCATTGAAAGAAAAGAGAATGGAGGAAGCTGTTTTGAAGCTAGAAATGTTAGTGAAAAATGCAAGTGCTAGGATGAAAGTGAAAGATTATTTAGTTGAGAAGGGATGGTATGATAAGGAATATGGGATGGAGAAACAATGAATTTTAAGAGAGCTAAGAAAGTGTAGGCAAATGGAAGGCCAAAAGGAAAGAGAGGAGTATATGATTGAAAGGGGGATACAAAAGTTGGAAATAAAATAGAAACAATGGCGGAAGAAAATGGGTAAAAAGTTATACGAAACAGTAACAGTCAGTGATAGTAAACAAATATGGGCTTTAATTAAGAGAATGTACAAGTCTAGAACAAGGAAAAAACTATATGAGTGCAGATGAGTGGCTACATTATTTCAAAAATGTTTTAGAAGGGGAACAACAAAAGAAAACTTGTTGGGTAATGTAAAATAATAACTGTATTGTGCAATTAAATGAGCAGATAGAAGTAGGGGAAGTAAGGGACAAATTAAAAGATTTAAGAGGAACAAGTCATGTGGTGCTAATGGTTTACCAGGAGTGTTTTGTAAAGCATGCAGCGTAAATGAGAGTAAATTAGGATTGATAGCATACTAAATTCAATTTTTGAAAAAGGGGGAATGGTCTGAGCAGTTGGAAAACAGCAATAATCATCCCAATATATAAGAACAAAGGGTATGTGAATAATCCAGCAAAAAACAGACAAATCAGCTTACTATCAATATTAGATCGATTTTACACTGCAATCTTGGCCAAAAATGTGCAGAAATGGGGGGAGAAGGAAGGAAAGATCTCTGATCTCCAAGCAGGTTTTAGAAAAATAAGCAATCAATAACATTTCTGTAATAACTACAATGGTTAACAAATATCTTATAAACAAAAGGGAAAGATTATAAATGTTGAAAATAACTCTTCTCAAGCTGTCAGCCAGGTGAATTCTAGAAGGGTTTCCAAGCTTTCAAGAGCTAATGTTGCTCTCATTTTCAGGGAAAGATGTGGAGACTGTTGTTTGGTTAATATTTATAGTTAGTCTGGTGAAAGGGGTGGGCTAGAAGCAGTCACGGGATTGGCCTGGGTCCAGCGTGTGGGCATGTGCTGAGCCGAGGTTCTGTGATTGACCTGTTGTGGGAGGTATGCCAGTAACAAAACCAGTCTCTTTGGCAGTCTGGTGGGGTCCTCTGAGAGTTGTTGAGCACTCTTAGAGAATTCTACCAGACTGCCAAAGAGCAGCAAAGGCCAGTACTATTTTTTGCTTCATATCCCAATGCGATAGCACATGATATTCTGCTCCATCAGGTCAGTACCTCCCATAAAGGTGTCTTTGGCAATAGACTTGTCCTTGGAATTACTACATTTCGCTTCTGCTTCTGTGAAAATCTCTTTATTTGACTTACTTCTTGTGCGCCACATAAAGAAGAGATCATTTTGACTACAGAGCTATTCATCCACTGAACATGAACCAATTTATCATTCTTCTCTAATGCTGTCTCAAAATGCTCAGTTTTTTTTTAGGAAAATGCTTGTTTGCTTTCCAGTGGGCATCCTATAGGGATTCTAAATAGTTATCAAGTTCATACTGCTCAAGATAACTTGGTATCCTTTATATCTACATTACCTTTTATTAATTACGTATGTGAATCTATCATATACTTTACTTTTGGAACATTATAAATAACCATAGGCTCACAGCAGCCAGTGCTTAAACCAGAATTCCTGTCTTAGGGGAATTTTGGTTATATGAGACTGGAGCGACTCCTCGATAACCCTATATTTTCTGTAATAGTATGATGACATCATAGATTATTTTGAGTGCTTTCCTGATACAATGCAATGAAATACATGTCTTACCTAGTATATCTGCCTAACTTTGTATGTGTTAACATTGAAATTAGAAAGCCATGAGTTCATTCTTTTTCTCTGCAGCACCTTACATTGTTTTTCTCTGAATCACCTTGTAACTCCCAGAGAATATTTATTACATTATACAAAGAAATATACTACCAAGAAACACTCAACATAATAAGTCTAAGTAGGTGTATAAAAATATACTTATTCAAAACATGTCCATTTCTGCTGCACATTCAGCGACAGCAGTTTTCAAAAGTATGTTATTATCATACCAAACATAACAATGAATACTATTTTGACATAAATGCAGTTCCTTTACACAGTGATTAGCAGTGGTACCAAACCCCCAGCATAAGTTTTCAAACTTCTCTTTTTGCTGACTATAGATAGATAGCTGTTATATCCTTTTTTCATTGTGAACTTTACATATTTTCCCTTAAGATTTAGTAGTTTTAAGGCATCTTCTAAGTGTATTTTTTTTTTACTTTCTCTACTGGTAACTAGGGAAAGTGTTGTATTCCACCCAAAAATTTGATGTCGAGATTTCACCGTAAATATATGTTTTGAGTCCCCCTGAATAAAAAAAAAAAAAAATTAGTAAAAGGTCTGTGTGTGGTCTGTTTCTGCCTGCCTGCCTACCTGCCCACCCTCCCGCCCGCCCACTCCCCTGCCTGCCTGCCTCTCTCTCTGTGTCTGTCAGTCTATGGACAGCATGACTCAAAATCGAAAAGTAGTTTAAAAACCAAAGTTGATATTTAAGTTTAATGTCTTCCAAGGATGTGACACAAAGAATTTGAAGAAAATAGCCTCACCCTAAACTACCCTTTACATGGAAAATGTTGATTTTCTTGAAAATGGCTCTAACGACTTTGATTAAAATGTTATATATTAGATATTTTTATGACAAATGAAATGTATATCTTGAATTTTCAGGCTATAACCCCTGTAGTCATATTTACTCGGGACGACTTTTGCATAACTGGTAAACCGTTAGAGATTGACCAAATCATACTATACAAAATATTTAGATCTTGCTAAAATACACAATTTATGTCTAAATAAATTTTCTTGTAGGGTGAACCATTTCGGAGATATTCCTTGTTATGTGTGTGAGTTTCTGAAAACTTAAAACTTTCGTGCAATGTATCATCGTTCATTTTTTTACCTGTTAAGTGTGCAAAGGGAACAGAATCTCAATGCTTTAAAAGATTTGACTATTGCACAAAGGCTACTGTATTCTAACATTCCCCTTGCACCTACAAAGAAATAAGCAATAAGATAATTTGTACAAATGTTTATCTTAACTAACACGAAGAAGATATAGGAATAAGAGTTTGTAAGAATGGTTAGTACAAGAGTAGAGAAAGTCATGCGAGTGCAACTCATCAGATTTTTTTCACTATTGTAAAAATATTGTCGACAAAGTGGTACCATAGTTTCAGTATCTAGGAATGCCTTTGTGACTCTTGTTTCTAACTTCCTCATAAAAGAACTGCTAAAAGTGGTGATTGTGCGCATGCCCATAACTAAATCAAAGTTCTGTTCTAAATTAAAAGATGGCATACCACAGGAGAACAAGCCAGGAACATACCATATCAGCTGCAAAAAAGAATCTAGATCTGGAAAACTAAAAGAAACATAAAAACAAGAGCAGAAGAACATATCAGGAACATAAAGCATAAGCAGAAGGACAAATCAACGTTAGTTTGGCAGTTTTGGAGAGACCAACAGAAATCCAAAAATACTAAAAAGCAGTTCAGGAAAAACAGGACTTAACGTTTGGGAAAACGTTAACATCTGAAAGAAGAGGAACCATGTTTTCAATTTTAAAATCCAACTGGGCATCATATTTGGGCAGAGGTTCATTAAACTGCCATTAGGATGAAGGCCAATCACCATGAGGAATAATGCTAATAGTCAACCAGGAACTGATGAAGTTCTCAAGGAGTTGAGAGATCGTTTTGTGGCATTCTTTTGTGTCACAGGATGCTTGTGCAGCTCCTTTGGTGTACGAAAAGATCTATGTTCTTTAAAGTGTCTTTCCTTGCTTCAGATGTTGGAGGAAACTTTATACGACATGTATTTCACCATCAAAATTTGTTGTTCCTTAGATTTTCACATCATAAAGTACACTCCTTAATTACCAAAGCTGTCAAGAAGAAAAAAATATCAGATCTATGAAGAGGTATTTGGTGTGTCAGAAAATGGGTGTTCTAGAAGAAAAGATATTATAGCAATAAAGTCTGACTCATTCTCTGGAACTATAGTTGACCTTACTATCAGATGGAAAATAAATGATCAGTTGGCAGAAATACACAAGGGAAAATGCAACATCCGTGAACCAAACAGGCCTTACTGTTGGCCCTCAATCTATAGCAGGCTATTTCAAAATTATTTCAGTGAGGTTATTAAACAACTAGTGGGTAAATTTTTGAAAACAAATGGTATTGAATTTAGCAGTAATATTAGTAAGACCAATATCAGAAGGTAAGATGAAAAGTATATTACAGTCATTGACAAACTAAGTAACTACTGGTTATGATGGAGTTCCTGGTATTGCATATAGGTAACTGTAGAGAGAAATTACGGGTACCTTTATATCATTTAGTAAGTAAATCTTTTCAAACAGGTCAGTTTCCAGATATGCTAAAAATAGCCAAAATTAAAACAATACATAAAAAAGGGAATAAAGAAGTGGTAGATAATTACAAGCTCATTTCGCTTCTTCCCTCGCTATGAAAAATACTGAAGAAAAGCCATGATAAATAATTGTGAAGGTTTTTAGTTGCTTTTATATATTCAGGTAGACAATCACTTACTTGTAGTGTAGATAAACAGAACTAAAAACCTTCACAATGATCAGGACATCGCTATATATAATGCTTCTCCTTTTAATCTTACCATGATAAATAAATTAATTTTACAAAAGAAAATTTGTCAAAATGCATTTTGTTAGGGTAAGTCAACAATAACTATAATAACATATAGTTTTACTGAGCGGATTCTGGACATAATTGATAAGGAAAATTAATGTACAGTGTTATTTTTTAATTTAACAAAGGCATTTGAGATGGTTCGACATGATATTCCATTAAACTGCAGTTATACAGAATAAGAGGATGGGGGCAGGAATGGTTTCAGTAACCACAAACATGCAGTTAAAATAACAGATATTGATTGGCAAAATGTTTTAAGAAATGTTACCTCCAAAATGCAAAAGACTAATCATGGAGTACTTCAGGGTTATATATTTGGAACAATTTTATTTCTAACATTTATAAATGGTTTTTCAAGACACTTAAATATGTATGTTAATATGTTTGTAGATGATACTAACATAATTATGGAAGAACCAAAAGATATGGAGAACTGGTTTAATAATAAATTACTTTTTAATCCTTCAAAAACAGAGTAATTGCATTCAGACATAAAGTAACACAAGAATACTATTGGCATTCAGACATATAAAACAAAAATTACACAAGTTAACATAAGTACAAAATTTTAGGCAGATCAGCATCTAGATTAAAGAATCCATATAGCTAGTTTAATAGCAAAATTAAACAGATTTATATTTTGCATATGTGTAAAGTTACTGAAATATGAAATAATGTTTTGGGGAAACAGCAAACAGTTGTTCAATTTTGAAGAGCCAGAAAAAAATAATTAGTACCATTAGAAATATTGGTAAAATTGACTCATGTAGGGCATTTTTTAAATAATTAAAAATATTAACTGTACCCAGTTTGTATGTATACATCACATTGTTATGTGAAGCAAAATGTTAATAATTTTATGACAAATGAAGATATTCATTTCCGCAATACTAGAAACAAAACAAATGTGAGAGTTATTAAACACAAAACATCCCTGTTTGCAAAAGGGGTAAAGTATTGTCATACTATTCTATTTCATAAATTATCAGTACATTTTAAAGAACACTCAATGTGTTGTTTCAAAAGAGACTTGAAGGGCCTGCTACAGAGAGAGGCTTATTAGAATGTAGATGGGTTTCTAGACTCAATTTAATAACTAAATTTATTATGTATTTAAATTGATAAGTATTATAGTTAAATTGCTATAAGAGGAATTTTGTATTAATGTTTGTTATTAGCGTAATCTGATGAAATCATGTATGCCTTGTTACATTAATGTTGAATGAATTTGAATTACTATTATGAAAAATATCAATTAATCTCAATCTAAGTTGTTGAGCTCATGGTAGAAGTCAGAGTATCTATTCCAAGTTTGTGCAATTCTGCAGATCATTTCAGTTAAAAATACCTTTAATAAAAGAGTGACTCTTACTGTAATCAAACGATAATTTCTCTTATTAAAAATCATATGTACGACATAATATCTCAATGTCCAAGAAATACATCCCAAATGGAATCATAAGATATGGAATATTCTAATACAGAAACTAGAAAATGTTCCAGAAATTCCTCAAAAAATGGCAGTAGCAAATTATTATTTATTTATGCCAACAAACAAACTTACTTACAAATTGGTTGGAGAATTCAATCTGGCAGGTTATCACAGTAGCTCAATGGGTAGAGTGACCGCACAGCAAGCAGAAGGTCTCTGGTTCAAATTCCGGCTGTGGCATTGAATTTTTCAGTTCCAATTCTCAGGCAGTAGCAAAGTTTAGACTGGTTACAGGACATGATTGCCTGGCAAAACATTTATGTAAACTAGGAATATATAAAAGTTCAAATTGTCCTCTGTGCACCAAAGAAGAAAAAATGACTGAAGAACATATCAAAACCTGTGAAGGGTCCAGCATAGAAAGATATTGGAGAGTGAGGGTGCTAATGACTTCATTGCCAAGGCATGATATGCTATTGGATAACAATAGCATATTCCAGTGTTACAATATTATGTCTATTTTTAGGGATTACTGTTGTAATTTTAGATCTGTTTAAGAGGTAGGCTTGTGTGTTTAAAAACACCAACAGTAAGTTTGTTGGCATAAATAAATAATAATTTAGATCTGTTTTTTATGAATTCATTTGTGTCGGAAATTATGTAGCAATTCTGTGTCACATGCCTATATGTGTTAATATTTGAATCTGTTTTATCAGAAATCACTTATTTATGTGTGTATTTATTGTTTTAACACTTTGTGCCTTGGTAAAGTTTGTGTTGAAGTATAGAGAATTTTTCAATAAATTCTATCACTGTCACATCCTCACATGTGTGAATTATGAACTGAAAAAATCTTGGTGCAGTAGTCACACAGTTTTTCTACTTATTACAAATTCACGTGTACACCTAATGCATTGTATTGGTCAAAAACTGGTTTCGCTACCCTGTCGTTTTTCAAGGTGTGTTTTATACCCAAGAATGATAAACTGTTTAGGTTACATACAATGTCCAGAAATAGCTTTGAAATCTTTAACCAAAAGTGTGGTCATCCTCAGAAAAATTGTATTACTTTGGTACCTAAATAAAACTGAAAAACTACTCTGCTCTGTACACTTTTTTTCAGAGCTGGCATTAACAGTCGAGTCTGGAGAATCTGGTAAGAGCAGCGGCTCTTCTCAGAATGCTGCGAGTGATACATCTGATACAGAAAGGGAGGAAGGCTGTGGAAGTCCAAGAGTGCAGAGGCGCAAACGAAGGCGCAATAAATCTCATAATGGCTGCAATGATCGTAGTTTTGATGGAGACCATGATGAAACTGGTTACATGAATAACCTACCAGATGTAAGCCAAATGGAATTTCTATTTAATTTCTGCTGTAAATCTCTCTAAGGTTAAGATAGAGATTTTAGGTACAGTTGAACCTCAGTGATATGTTATTCATTTTTTACATTTTTCCCTGTTATATTTTTTAGGTACCAGACTTTGTCCATTAATATTTATCTTAATTATACATTTTTCAGTAAAATTTAATCTTTAAGAGAGTTTTGGCATTTAACATTAAATTGTGACTAATTTAATTCAGATTAAGATAGAGATGCATTACAGCATTGTTCACACATGTTTGCATGACAGCTAATGAAATAATAAACCATTTATATCAATTCGTCAAGAAGTTCGATGGCTCCAAATGTTTGACACAAATTATTTTTTTTGGGAAAACGGTCTTTATCAACAATAATTGTATTGGACATATTTGTTACTCATCGTCTAGAATCACTGGTTAACGTATAGCTGCAGCACTATCTTCCACCTGATAGATGTTTTTAAGTATAGGCATTTTATAGATGGAAATACTGGTATTTAGTATTAGAGGTAGAACTGGAACTTAAAAATTCAATGCCACAACTGGGATTTGAACCACTGACCTTCCGCTTACTGGGCGGATGCTCTACCACCGAGCTATTGTGACAAACTGCCAGAATGGCATTAAATTCTCAAACCAGTTCGTATTTCTCTTGGTAAACCACAAAGGCAGTCTCACATCCGAGACAAATTACCCCAATGGTGACTTATTATTGTAAGTACTTTATATCCCAGGATTAAATAACCTTCAGATGGTAATTATTGTTTATTTATGCCAACAAACTTACTGTTGGTGTTTTTAAACACACAAGCCGTGTGTGGGCAAAGTTTTAGAGGTAGAACTGGAACTTAAAAATTCAATGCCACAACTGGGATTTGAACAACAGACCTTCCGCTTACCGGGCGGATGCTCTACCACTGAGCTATTGTGACAAACTGCCAGAATGGCATTAAATTCTCAAACCAGTTCGTATTTCTCCTGGTAAACCACAAAGGCAGTCTCACATCAGAGACAAATTACCCCAATGGTGACTTACTATTGTAAGTACTTTATATCCCAGGATTAAATAACCTTCAGATGGTAATTCTTATTTATTTATGCCAACAAACTTACTGTTGGTGTTTTTAAACACACAAGCCGTGTGTGGGCAAAGTTTTAGAGGTAGAACTGGAACTTAAAAATTCAATGCCACAACTGGGATTTGAACCACAGACCTTCCGCTTGCCGGGCGGATGCTCTACCACTGAGCTATTGTGACAAACTGCCAGAATGGAATTAAATTCTCAAACCAGTTCGTATTTCTCCTGGTAAACCACAAAGGCAGTCTCACATCAGAGACAAATTACCCCAATGGTGACTTACTATTGTAAGTACTTTATATTCCAGGATTAAATAACCTTCAGATGGTAATTATTATTTATTTATGCCAACAAACTTACTGTTGGTGTTTTTAAACACACAAGCCGTGTGTGGGCAAAGTTTCAGAGGTAGAACTGGAACTTAAAAATTCAATGCCACAACTGGGATTTGAACCACAGACCTTCCGCTTACCGGGCGGATGCTCTACCACTGAGCTATTGTGACAAACTGCCAGAATGGCATTAAATTCTCAAACCAGTTCGTATTTCTCCTGGTAAACCACAAAGGCAGTCTCACATCAGAGACAAATTACCCCAATGGTGACTTACTATTGTAAGTACTTTATATCCCAGGATTAAATAACCTTCAGATGGTAATTATTATTTATTTATGCCAACAAACTTACTGTTGGTGTTTTTAAACACACAAGCCGTGTGTGGGCAAAGTTTTAGAGGTAGAACTGGAACTTAAAAATTCAATGCCACAACTGGGATTTGAACCACAGACCTTCCGCTTACCGGGCGGATGCTCTACCACTGAGCCGTTTTTTTGTTCTATTTCAATTATTTTGTAATATTCTGTTTTATATTTTTCTGCTGAAAGAGGGATGTTCACCAATCTATGTGTTAAACTATTGAAAATTGCTTGTTTGTGGCTTCTTGGATTGTAACTATTAGCTTTTATGTAGTTGTCTGTCTGCGTTTGTTTTCTGTGAATACCGAAATTTATTCTATCCTTGTTTTTGATTAATTTTAGATCTAAAAATGGTAATTTATTATCTTTTTCTACTTCCACTGTGCAATTTATACTTTTGTCCTGTATGTTCAAAAGTTTTAATGCGTCACTAATGTGTCTTTTTGGAACTATTGCAAATATGTCATCTACGCTAGCACCAGTAAACCGTTACTCCATAAAAAACCTACTACTTTCAAACATCAAAGATGCTATTCCACCTAACAAAAAATCTGGCATATACCAAATTGAATGCAGTGATTGTAATGAAATATACATAGGAAAAACCAAAAGAAATTTAGAAATTAGATCCAAGGAACACGTTAGAAACATTAAGAGTAAACAATTAGAAAAATCAGCGGTTGCATTTCACTTTTGGACAAAAAATCATGACATAAAGCTAGAACCGAAACTTCTCAAACACATAACCGGAAAACAAGAACTGTCCACATGGGAACAAATCTTTATTTTAAAAAATAGAAACCGAGTATTTAATTTCGACATTCCTCTGAGGGACATTTTCAGTAAGTTCATTGAACCGTTACCAGAAGAAACATCAGAAGAAGCATCACCATCCACACCATGAAACACCATGGAAACCTAGTTATTGTCCGGTTGATAATGGAGGAAAGTTAACCTTCGAAACGCGTCCCGGAAAAATATGTTGTAAGTGTTGTTCAGTGTTATTAATTAACTCACCTTTTAAATTAAATTAATTACAGTAACACTGTTTTCAAACTTCTATGAAAGGAAGATGTAATATGTGGTTGCAGGAAAACTGATGATAAGCTACTGTCAATTTAAAAGGACTGAATAGGTTTGGAAAAAAGACAGACAAAAAAAAGCAGAATAGAAGGTAAGGTAAAGTGACTGTAATAATTGAAGTATACAAACCTCTTCAACAAAATGATGGAACTGAAGAAAATATAGGTAAACCAAAATATTTTAAGATTCTTCACCAAAACATACAGAGTATTGCAAATAAGCGATCAGTAATTGAGTTAATACTACCAACCTCGTGTAGTAGTGTTTTCAGAATATGGACTCAAAACCAAGGAAATTGAAGTAAACAACCATGGAAGTTATGCTTTAGGCTCTAGCTATTGTAGGGAGAACCATAAAAGTGGAGGAGAAGCAATATATGTACATAAAAATGTTAAACATAAGGAGATAAACTGTGAAACTTTTTCTGAAGAAACGTACTGTGAGATAGCATCAGTAAAAATAATCTTAAAAGTAGGAACCTAATTGTAGTAGGCGCCTATAGCTAACCACCCCACTATTTCCAAAGTAATTAGAAAATTGTTTAAATAGTATCGTAAAAAAGAAATCAAATTCTAATATTAGGGGACTAGGGGACTGCAATATCAATGTATTAGTAAGCAGCTTAAAAAGAAAGCTATCATTAGCCTCATTAATTAGAAACAACTTAATATTGGCCTGACCCCTTAGCTCAGTTGGTAGAGCACCTGCCTGGTGTGAAGAGATCCCGGCTTTGATTCCCGCCTGGGAGATTGGGAAGTTTCATTCCACTAGGATTATTCCCCATTTGGAAATGTTAATGGGAGTGTGAATGTGGATGTGAATTTAATATAAAAATTAAAAATAAAACCAATGTAATAGAAACCCATAGTTCAAAACCACCAAAAGCAAGTGAACACCAGCTTTTGAGCAATTGTTCCAAGAGGTTAAAAGCCATTGATATGACCTGCAGTGTTAAATGGAACATTTAAAAAAAAAGTAAAGCATAATACTAGCTAAAACTGTGAGTTCAAAACCACCAAAAGCAAGTGAACACCAGCTTTTGAGCAATTGTTCCAAGAGGTTAAAAGCCATTGATATGACCTGCAGTGTTAAATGGAACATTTAAAAAAAAATAAAGCATAATACTAGCTAAAACTGTGCCAACCAGAGTAACTAAATATTCTGCTACTTGCATAGACCATGTACACTAATGTAAAAGAGGTTTCAGTATATCATAAAAATAGCACATAGTGATTACTTTGGACAGTTAATAGAGCTTAAAACTTCATGTAACATAAAAAAAGAACTGGTTGAAACGAAATTATAAATAAAAACACTGGCTAAACTAAAGACCTACTTTTAGGCAAATAAACTTACCAAATATATATATGAAACAATAGGAATTAATTAATAATCTATATTGTTTAGTAGGATACTGGAAGTTGGTCTTGACAAGGCAATGCCACTGCACAAAACTACAGGACATAAAGCAAAAGCTATTAATAATTGGGCATCCAAGGGCATAAATTTATCCAGAAAAAGGATGTGCTTTATAAACTGCTTAAAATCCCCTAAGTTACACGAAAACTCTCTTACTTATATCAATTATAGAATTATCCTAAACAGAATAATAAATGGAGCAAAAATGCAGTATAATAGGGCACTAATAAATAGTGCAGAACTGAAATTAAAGCAGCTTGGTCCATTGTAAAATCAGTGCATAAGGTAACAATGAAAAATGGGCAGAAAATACTGTATTTAAAAAAAAATCACAAATTGTGATTGCAAAAACTATTAGTGATACTTTTAATGAATATTATGTAAATATTGTAGATGTGATGGGAATTGCAATTGGGAGGGCAAGCTATAAAAGAAATATTGACATACAATTAAATTGATTTGTAGAAGTGTTTGAGTCGACCTAAAGACACTTTTAGTTCCACTTAACTCGCTTTTTATCTTGACGTGTTTCAAAGAGGAGCAAGATGATGGTTTTTGAAATGTGTCTGGATAAAAAGTAAGTTAAGTGAAACTAAAAGTGTCCATAGGTTGACTCAAATACTTTGATGCAGAATTTTATTTGATAGAAATTCATTTGACTATGATGGTGCCTAGAGATCACCATTCAACTTGGGTAGTCATAATTCTTCATAAGACACAATTTATACTAAAGTGAACAAAACATTTATTGTAGAATGAAGTATCTTCCGGGCTGTTATGCCGTGGTCTGCTGGAGATCTGTCTTCCAGACGTTTCGTTTACAACTGCGGTAAACATCCTCAGTGGCGTTGTCGAAGTCTCCTCGTGGAAGGTATCACTGCGACTGGAAGACAGATCTCCAGCAGACCACGGCATAACAGCCCGGAAGATACTTCATTCTACAATTTAGACGCCGGCCGTGAAAGCCTACGTAGCTTTAAAACATTTATTAATAAAAAAAACAATTTGTAGTCAATTGAAAATAGTAAATAAATAATGATAATATAAATAAATGAAATAGATATGTACAGAAGGAGAAATTAAGGAAATGGTGGGGTTCAAGGTTAGCTTTTTAAACATTACGGTTTGAATTTTTCCCCCAAAGTGTGGGTACGTTATACATTAGCAATTAGGGAAACAGAAGGTGATGGACACCTCGGAAATGTTATAATGAAGTATCTAATACGTCAATGTGGATATCCAGTTAATATCTTATTAATAATGAATATGTGCAAGGGAAGCATTTATGGAGTATATCAGATTAATAGTACAATGTGATAAAGTGAATGTTTCACCTTTTGAAGTTGGCATATCTTGTATGGAGTAGCAAACAAGTTCAGATAGTAAAGCACGATTGGAAATTCAATAATTATTTGGTCATTCTTTAGTACATCTATGCATACCCTGAGAAAAAGATCTCTGCTTCAATATTTAGTTAGCCAGGATACTGCAATTGTTACTCGTTTATTTTGGTAACAACAAGGAAATCATCTTGTGAGAGAACATCAAAGCTGAGGTAAGCTACAGTTTACTGTGAATAAATGACCATCTCTACGTGGAACTTCCAGATGATGTCAGCTGCCCAGCAGATAACTACAAAAATTAGTTACAAATGTAGCCTCCCAACATGTGATCTCCCCTACACCTGTAGTAACGACGAAAAACAGTTATGTCTATAAATCATTTGAAAAGTTTCACTGTTTGTGTCACTTCGTATATATTAAGTGGAATCTAATTCAATGCTCCCCTGAGAAATAACAGAAAAGGGTATTATGAATGAGACCAATTCTGTAAAATGTAAGAAAAACCAAACAGTTATAGAATGTTGGAAAATCCTTACCCATTTAACAGCACTTCAAAAACACTAGTCTTCCAATGCATACCAGCTCATTGTGGACTGAGTGGTAATGACAAAGCTGATTTTCTTGCAAAAAAGGGTACCAACAGTGTACAGAAATCTATAGTTAATCTACCATTTTATGCAGCTAAAAGATTAGTCAACTCTGAATCCAAAAAATTATTGCAAAATATTACTATGAAAAATCAAAAAATAAAAGATGGAAACTACCAAACATTCAAACAGTAATTCCTGAGTATCCTCGAAAACCGGCAGTTGCAAGCTTCAGGTTGATTACAGGACATGATTGTGTGGCAAAACAGTTGAACAGAATTGGGATATATTCTTCACCATTCTGTCCTCTATGTGATCTGCAAGAGGAAATGGTTCAAGATTACCTTCAAATATGCTCGACCACTTCTAGCACTCCATGAAAAATATTGGAGAGCAAGAGGATTAACACTAGAAGGACCGTGCCGGTCATTTTGACCGGTTAATGTTCTTTAAAAAGGTATATACATTGAGGCACTGTGATTATCGCTTTAATATTTTGTGACTTTTACTGAAATAGAGCAAGGGTGATTCCCTAAAATGTTTAAGTTTTCATAGCAGGTTTTAAAAAAGTTAAACACGCTTTTTACCTTAAAGGACCATAGCCGGTCATTTTGACCGGTGCAATTATTTTGTACGTGTCATAACTAAATAGTGGTAACAATGTAATCAAAAGTTATCCAAGGCTTTCAGTCATTGCTGTATCCCAGTTTAATAATGTTTAGTGCTAGAGTAGATGTGTTATAACTAACAATGATAACAATGTGGTCTGAAAATAATCCAAGGTTTGCGATCATTGTGGAAGCTTAGTTTGAAAAAATTTAGCTCCAGAGCAGACGTATTTTAGAAGTCGTGTCAATATAGTGAATGGTAAAATATTTTTAAGGCTATACTATATCATTGCCATGTCACATCATAATTACCACCGTAAGTATCTTCGAGAAGATGAAATGTTGAATTATTTCCATAGTTTACCAGACAATGAGTCAGAAGGAGAGAACATATTTAGTGATGAAGAATTATGCGAAAATGATGATGATGTTGAATATATTCCTCATCAATCGGATAAAAGCAAATCGTTGGAATCGGACGTTGGTGATAATACAATGATTGAAGAACCTGTACAGGAGCAGGCAAATGACCACGATGTTGCAGAATCACATGACCCTGTCCCATGCAAGAGAGGCAGACTCAATGGAGGACGTCAAGCTCCACAAGAAATAAACTTTCCAGCTGTGGGAAGTAACAAGTCTGCTGTTGATGGTACAATGTGGACAAGAATTGAACCGGAAAATACACCTGGCAGACGTGGGCGTCACAGAAAGGCCAGCTCCTACAGATTACACAAAGAAACTGATGGTGAGAGCAAACTATGCCAGCACATGGCGAGTATTGATGGATGCTAACATTCTCCAAAATATAAAAAAGTGCACCGAGATAAGGACCCGTCAAGACCTTCAGGACAATTCTTGGACTCTTGAAGCAGCTATAGCCATATTGTATGCCCGTGGACAATATGGAGGGAAGAAATTTCTGTAGTCAAAGGCGTGGGGACCACCATTTTTCTGTCATGTTATGGGAAGGAACAAATTTATTGAGATCATGAGGGTCCTGAGATTTGATGATAAACATACACGCGACAAAAGACTGAAGACAGATGGCTTTGCAGCAGCCACACCAATGTAGAGGTCTTTTATACAAGATGGCAGATTTGACTAAATACAAAAATGAGCTGTTTTTGTGATCATTGTGTGTATCACACCCTACTGTATTGTTACCAGTGTTACAAACTACTTCCGGATTCTAAAGTGATATAACTGAGTATGCATATCATTTATATGATCCCATGTTTTGTAAGCAGGGTACTTCAAACTGTAATGGATTCTCACTGTTTAATGAGTAAATATTATGTTGTTTTCTAGTGCCTTGCATCTGGCAATGAAGCCATTAGCATTTGTGCTTTCCAATACTGTACGTGGCTTTCATGTAACTGTTTTCTTAACGGGCACCAGTTTCACAATGTGGCAGTTACATCACCCGACTTAAACCCCCATTTTGCAAGGGGGACCACACCTATCATTGGTCAACGGGTCCATCGGACCTAGCCGGGAGGACTAAATAGGTGGTATTTAGATCCACTGACCTTCCCCTCATGTGCCTCTGAGGGACGCTGTTGTGCTGTGATAGGCCAGCACATATGTAAATGGCATTTCCTCCATTTTAGATGAAACAGTTATACCGCTGTGATTCGGTCAATGATATGATGTTAAAGCATTAAAAAGTTACTACTTTCCGAATTTCTGAGGTAACAAAAAAAAAATCAGAACAAATGCTAGAAGAATACTCTCAAAAATAAGAATGTGGGTCTTTTTACAATGCAGTGAGTGCACTACTCAAAAACAGAAATTCACCTTCAAAAATTTATCTTTTGTCAGAACACTTTATACAGCAAGTAACCTCCACAATGTTCTCACACAAAATAATAACTAATAAGTATCTGGTATTATATAATAAGTATCCTTTCCATTGTTTGGCATGCCAATATCTGAAGCCCAATTCATCAATGCTGTTAAAGCAATTTTTGAGAAAGTTGTTATTGATGATTAATACCATGCATCTGGTAACAAAGTCATTAGCAAATATTATGTAAACTCCTTTAAAATGTAAATAAAGGTACTACTTCATACATAAAATATCCTGATTTAAATTATATTATAAATGAAACACTGAAAACAGACTGAAAAAGGTACCGGTCAAAATGACCAATGTTGGTCCTTTTAGGTAGCAAGGCAATGTCGGTCCATTTAGTGTTAAATGACTTCATTGTCAGAAATCCAGCATTAGCTAACAATAACATATTTGATCAGAATACCAATTTGGGTTCCAAAACAAGAAATCCACTATAAATGCAATTAGCAAAGGAAGTGTCATAATAAAAAGGAATATGTAATAGCTATCTTCCTTAACCTGGTAATGATGGGTATATTTACAGGCATAACAAATATCTTGGAGATTATAATCTTAGTATTTGCTGCAAGTTCTTGAAATTAAATGCAAACTGTAAATTTTTAAAAAAACTTGGTATAACTGTGGCTCCTCAAAATAAATATAATATAAAAAATTTGCTGAATTTTTCTAAAAAGGATAAAATTCCAAATTATAAAAAATCTGACATTTATGTATTTACTGTTTTGGATTGTGAAAGGGTATATATTGGTAAAACCAAATGTCATTTGGAAACAAGACTAAAGGAACATTTTAGAAATGTTAAATATAAACAGATTGATAAATCAACTGCAGCAGTTCATTTTTGGTCATTCAATCATGAAATAAACAATTAAATTCATTCACTCATTCATTCATTCATTCAGCTTTATTCACCAACTGTAATAGTTTTACATGGTTCGTCATAAGAAAAAAGGTATAACATTATTTACAATATAACAAATTATTTACACTGCAATCAATTTACCCTATAACAAATTATAACAAATGTTATGAGGAGGGGTACTGTTTTCTATGTATACAATTTTGCCCTTTTATATTCTTCTACCGAATAGAAAACATTTTTTCTCAGATAAGACTTAATATGTTTTAGTTTTGTTTGTTCCTCATTTATTTCCTTAATCCAGTGAGGTAAGTGATTGTATAATTCTTTTGCATTGGTTTCGATACATCTGTTTTTAATGAGCCTCTTAACCTGTCCCTAAAGTAGTTTTTCTTTGTTCGAGTGTCATGTTCATGAATATTTGCATTTCTATCCTCTTTGTGGCTTTTTACCATGTACTTTAGACATTCATATATATATAGACATGGCAGCGTTAGCACACCAAGTTTTTTGAAAGCTTCTCTACAAGTATTTCTCCTTTGGATGTTTTTAACAATTCTTATTGCTCCTTTTTGAAGCCTAAATATCTTTATTGTATGTTTTTTATTTGCAGATCCCCATAAAATAATTCCATAACTTAAGTGTGAATGCATAAATGCATAGTGTACTTGTTTTGTACTATCTTCATCCATGATTTGTTTGACTTGTTTTAGAATATAGATACCCTTATTTAGTTTCTTTGTAAGTTTCTCTATATGTCTGTTCCATTTTAATTTATCATCTATGACTAGTCCTAAAAAATTTGTTTGTATCACTTGCCTAATTGGCTCCTTTTTTATTTCTAAATAGATGTTTACTTGTGTCTTGTTACTTATACCAATTTGCATCCATTCTGTTTTATTTGTATTCAGTGCCATCCCCAACTCTTCAAAGTATATACTAACTGTCTCTAACAATGCATTTGTTTTACTTTGCACCTCTGTCGCTGTATTGCCTGTTACAATTATTTTTATGTCGTCTGCATACCCAATGGCTATTCCTCCTCCCTCGTGAATTTTTTTAAACAGACTGTTTATATATAAAATAAATAAATACGGCCCTAATTTTGACCCTTGTGGAACACCAGGTTATAAGTTTAAACGATGATTGGAGTTTGGTTAGTTCTCCATCTACATTATACACTAATTCTATACATTGTTCTCTGTTTATTAAATAAGATCTCAGCCACTCTAATGGAATGCCCCTAATGCCATAGTTTTCGAGTTTTCCCATTAATTTTGTAATGTCTACACAATCAAATGCTTTTGACAAACCAAGAAATACTACTACCACAATTTCTTTTCTATGTAATGCTCTAATAATTATGTCGTTTCCCTTACTTATTGCATGTATAGTTGATTTCATTTTTTGAAAGCCAAATTGACACTCTGATACTATATGGTATTTATTACAATAATTCTGGAGTTGTTCTAGAAAAATTCTTTCCGTTACTTTGGAAAAAACAGAACATAATGTTATTGGCCGATAGTTTTCCATTCTTTGTTTACAGCCTTTTTGTTTATAGATTGGCCTAACTATTACCTTTTTTAGTTTATTTGGAAATGTTGTTGTTGTTGTTTTCTAGTGCCTTGCATCTGGCAATGAAGCCATTAGCATTCGTGCTTTCCAATACTTTTGAACTGTAGTTTCTTCTGATCTTAATGCTTCACAGGTCTTCAAGTGGTCTTCATTCATTTCTGCTGGATCGTTACACAGGACACATATTGGTGAGGCTGAGATACCTATTCTGTAGAGATGACTTGCTAAGCAGTCGTGATTTGTCAATAGTCGGAAGGCTGCAACCGCTGTTTTCCGTGGTCTCTGGGGGATTATATCTGGGTTGGAAAGCAGTGTAATCCATTTTTTATCTTTGCCATTTGTTTCTATTTCTTCTAGGTATGAATGAGAACATTTTTTAATGATCAAGCGTTTTATTGAGGAATATGAGAAATTGAATTTAGACTTTTGTTTTATTGTTGTGCCTTTCTTTGCAAGTGAGTCCGCAGCTTCATTCCCCATGACTCCACAGTGTGCTGGAATCCATTGGAGATGAACAGTCTTATTAACTTTTTGGAGTTGTGTTAACATTTTGTAGCATTCTCTAATTTTTGTTGACTTCTTTGTAGTATTTGAACATATTCCCTGAATTGCAGCTTTAGAATCTGAAAAAATGACTGCCTTGTTAAATTTATTTAAGGGAAGATTTAATAATTGTCGGAGAGCAATGTATATAGCCTCTATTTCTCCATCATAATTTGTTGTGTCTCTGCCAACAGAATGATATAAGGAAAAATGTGAACATGTAACTCCAGCTCCAGTAAGGTTTTCCTTGGAGGATCCATCAGTATATATGTGCAGCCATTCTTCTGTGGGATACCTAGTATTGATTGTTTCCAGAGCTAGAAGTTTTTGTATTTCTTTTGGTGTGTCTGATTTACTTATTTCCTCTATTAATTCCAAATTGAAGGTAGGTTGCAATAATTCCAATGGATTTTCTCTTATAAGTAGATTTTCTCTGGTGTTAGGAATGTTCAATTTGGATTTAATCTGTGTTACCTTTTCTAGGAAACTATTATGAGTTTTAAGGATTGAAGGGGGGAGGTTCTCTTCTGTCCATTTAGAGTTTGGCAGTCGTAACATTTTCTCGTGTTGGAGCAATGTTTGTTCTTCTATTTTTGTTGTTATTGATGGGGTCCGTGTTAAGGCAAGCATGGCATCAATAGGTGTGGATTTAACTGCTCCAGTGATTAGGTGAAGAGCCTGATTTTGTATTTGTTCAAGTTTATTGATGTTAGCATTTGCTGCCGTTATTAAAGCTTCAGAACAGTACAAGAGGTTTGGTTTAACATACATTTTGTATGTTGTGTTAAGGACTCTCCTTGAGCAGCCCCATTTAGCACCAGCTAACCTTTTCAGGATTTGCAGTTTCTTTTCAACCTTTTCTGAAATGTTTGTTATATGTTTTTTCCAACTTAGCTTTCTGTCGAAAGTGATGCCTAAGTATTTGGCATCATCAACTGCTTTGAGTGGTTTACCATTATAATTTATGTTAATATTAACTGGTTTGTATTTTAGTGTAAATAATTCATAATTTGTTTTTTCCTCATTGATAGTCATGAGGTTTTTGGAGCTCCATTCATGTACTTTGTTTAGGGCTGTTTCTATTCTGTCTTTAATTAATTCAGGTTTTTTTGGAGAGCCTGAAGTCCAAATGGCTACATCATCAGCAAATAAAGCAATTTTGGTTTCTAAAGTTGTTATTATTGATGGAAGGTCATTTATATATATGTTAAAGAGTGTTGTGCTCAGAACAGCACCTTGTGGAAGTCCTCGGTGTGTTTGTTTATATTTGGAAATGTATGTATTATATTTTGTGGCAGAAAATCTTTGTGAAATAAACTGAGTTATCTATTTAAGCATGTTACTTTTCACACCTATTGATTGCAACTTCTCAATTAATTTGTTTCTCCAGACTGAGTCATATGCTGATTTGAAATCAATGAATACTGCCAAGGTATCCTCCTTTCTATTGAAAGCTTCCTTGATGTCTTGGCTTAGTAGGAGTACATTTTCACTTGTACTATGATTCTGTCTGAAGCCGGTCTGTGAACTATTAATTAAGTTGTAATATTCTAGGAACCAGTTAAGTCTAGATGCCACCATTCTTTCCATCACTTTTGCAATAAAACTGGTCAAAGATATTGGTCTGAAACTATTAATATTGTTCGAAGGTTTGTTTTTCTTTAAAATCGGGATGATAATGGCTTTTTTCCAGTCGGAAGGTACAGTCATTCTCCAACACGTGTTATACAGTTTAAGTAGGATTTCTTTTCCTTTCCTGCCAAGGTGTTTAATAAACTCTGTGTGGATCTTGTCAGGTCCTGGAGATTTTTTGTTCTGTAATTGTTCTATTGCTAAATCCAGTTCTGTTTCGTTAAAATCCTGAATAAAAATATCATTTCATATACCTTTTGGCTTATTAGTTTCTCTGATAGTTTTTTGGATAGCCTTATCTTGTTTTTTATACGCTTGGGGTATTCTTTGTGACTGAGCATAAAACTTGTTAAGGGATTCTGCTATTTCTCTATCTGTAGTTAAGCTTTTGTTATTATGTTTTAATGGTTCAGTTGTATTTTTTGATAATTTTGTTTTATTAAGGAATTTGTATATTTTATTTCCATCTTTCCTATAGCCCATATGTTCTACAAAATTTGTGAAACTGGCTCTCTTTGCTGTAATTAATTCTTTCTTAAAAATGGCTGCTTTTCTTCTCCAGTTTTGTACATCTTCTGGACACTTGGTTCTTTCGGCTTTGACTCTTGCTATATTTCTTTCGTGTTTTAACTTAGATAAAAATGGAGACCAAAAGTAGCTATATTTCTTTAACTTTCCTTTGGGGATATGTGTTTTGGCTGCTATCAATAATATTTCACAAATTTTTTTATTCATTTCATCTGTTGACTTGAACTCTGATTCTAACAGTATATTACACTTCCCTTCTATCTCATTTTGGAAACTGGACCAATCTGCTTTTTTAAAATTCCAAGAAGTTTTAATTTTTGGTTTGTTACTTTTATTTATTAGACCTCTTATGGAGTTTATGGTGATTCTGTGGCCTGAACCTGGGTCTTCTATTATTTCTCTTTTTGTATTGTCAATTATGTCAGATGACACCATCAGAAGATCAGGATTTGTACCTGAACCATTATAATGAAGGTAAGTGGGTGGATCATTTGGATTAAATATTAATTCTATTGTTGATGAGTTTAATAGGTCTTCTATGACTCTTCCTGCTGAATTTATATCTCTGTAGCCCCACCTAGGGGAGTGTGCATTAAAATCACCTATTAAAATACTTTTGGGTTCTATGGGAATAGAAATTAGATCTAGTGTATTGTCTGGAGGATTGTAGATACTGTAAATTTTATAGTGGTAGTTACTTTTCCATACTTCAATTTTAACTATTTCTGATTTATCTTGTTCTTCCATTGTTTTTTGGATTTGGATAGTAGCTTTCATATTTCTTTTAATTCCTGTAAGAATACCACTTGCTATTTGATGAGCTTTTGGAAGTATATGTGTAGTGTACTGATCCATTTCAAAGTATATTTCCTGTTCTTCTGATATATTGGCTTCTTGTACTGTGAAAACATCTATATCTTGGTCTTTTAATATTTTCATTAGCTCTTGTTTTTTAGGCTGGGACATGCCTCCTGCATTCCATTGTAGAATTCTTAAAGTATTGGAATTGTTGTAATGAAATTTGCCTAAAGATGTCCCCACCCGGAGATCCGATTGGGGGACAGTTTTAACTCCAGAATGTTTATCTTCAGGACTCATATTCATGTATGTGGCTTTCATGTAACTGTTTTCTTAACGGGCACCAGTTTTACAATGTGGCAGTTACATCACCCGACTTAAACCCCCATTTTGCAAGGGGGACCACACCTATCGTTGGTCAACGGGTCCATCGGACCTAGCCGGGAGGACTAAATAGGTGGTATTTAGATCCACCGACCTTCCCCTCATGTGCCTCTGAGGGACGCTGTTGTGCTGTGATAGGCCAGCACATATGTAAATGACATTTCCTCCATTTTAGATGAAACAGTTACACCGCTGTGATTCGGTCCCCAGAGCCTCATCTGTTAAAAGCAGGGTGCACCACGGGCAGGATGAGGATGGGAATTGGGTAGGAGAGGCTATAGGAGGCGCATCACTACCCCTTACTACCCCTTATTTGGAAATGTTCCTGAAATAAAACTTTTATTTATCATATGTGAAAGGATCTCTGCTGACTCATACTTGCAATATTTTACCATCTCGTTTGAAAATTCATCTAGGCCACTGGATTTCTTACATTTTAACGTATTAATTTGCTTAAGGACCTCTTTGTTAGTAATTTCCCTAATTACCATTGAATTGCATATACTTATTTCGTTTGTACTTTGGTAGCTTGGTTTTTTTATACCCATATTTGTTACTATATTTACATAATAATCATTTAAAGCATTACTTACTCCTTCTGGTTCTGATATTGTGGTGTCAGTTTTTATAATTTTTATGTTTTCAACAACTTTAGCAGAGGTTTCCTTCTGTACAGTTTTTATAATATTCCAAGTTTTTTCACTATATTGTCCACATTTTGTATAAGCCCTTTGTTATGTAATTTCTTTGCTTTCTTTATTACTTTATTAAGTACCTGTTTATAATTTTCTATGTACCTATATGATTTTTCATTTAGCTTAGGAGATTTTAAACTATTTAGAAACTCTAATCTTTTTATAGATTTATTTATGCCTTTTGTAGACCAATTTATATTTTTCTGTTTGTTACAAGCTACTTTGCGTAATGGAATCACTTCATCTAAACATGCTGTTAGTTTATTCATAAAGAGATTGAATTTGTGTACATTCTCCATTTCATAGTCGGTGTGGGTGGCTCATTTGGTTAGACGCTGGCCTACGGATCCCAAGGTCGCGGGTTCAAACCCGGCCCAGGCTGATGGTTTTTAAGTGTGCTTAAAAACGACAGCTCCATGTCAGTTTATTTACTGGCATGTAAAAGAACTCCTGCGGGACAAAATTCCGGCACACCGGCGACGCTGATGTGATCCTGGCAATTGACAGCGTCGTTAAACAAGAAAATAATTTCCATTTCATACACATTTCCCCATGCTATTTGATCAAGTTTACATCTCAAAGAACTTAGGGTTTTTTTTTGTTTACCATTCTTTTAATTTCGGTTTTTCTTTTTCTTTTTACCCACCCAGATTTTATTGTTTTGGTTTCTATTAATTGACCAAAATGGTCACTAAGCCCTCCTTTAGTTATAAATACCTTTATCTCTTCCCCTCTGAAATTTGTATACACATGATCAATACACGTAGAAGAGTGATTTGTGACTCTTGTGGGGCCTGTTTTTATTAACTTCAAATTTCTCCTTCTCATAACGTCTATCAAGAGATTTTTCTTCAAGTTGTCTACTAGGATATCTATGTTGAAGTCACCTGTCACAATTATTTTATTATTCTTAATCAAATTATTTAAACAAGATTCTAAGCTACTTAAAAACCTTTTTTTATCTGCTTTTGGTGGACTGTATACCCCCAATACAATTAACTTTCCTTTTTTGGAAATAGTTTCAATCGCTGCTAGCTCGAGCACATTTCCTCACAATAACAACTACAGTCAATCTGTTTATATTTTATATCTTTTTGTGTATATATCGCAACCCCCCCACTTTTATGTAATTCTCTGCAATAACTTGAAGCTAGAACATAATCTCCATAGCTGTTTGCCTCTATTTCATCCTTTTTTAACCCTTATTCTGTAAAAACTAATACATTGTGTATAATAAATCAATAGACCCATTGATTTAATGTTTTGGCAAAAGATATTCATTTTGAAAAATAGGGACCATGTAATGAATTTTGAAATAATGCTGATTGATTCTGTTAATAAATTTGTTTCATTTTCAGTGGTTGGTAACACAGAAATATTAAGTGATTCAGCGTTCATAATGATAGTGACCAGTATAAAAAGGAGTAGCACCAATGTTGCGATAAATACATTGTGAAACTGCAGTTTCCATTTAATTTTAAGATTTTGCAGCCAATACTAAGATAAGTGTATCTTATGGTCCTAAGATATTTATTATATTTGTATATTTGTTTTGCTTCACTGTTAATAGCTTCAGGTTTTTCATTATATTGGTATATTACTAAAAAAATTAGAAAACTATGGCAACAGGGGGTTTCCATTACATCGGATAACATCCTACTTGTGCAGCAGAGAACAACATTTAGAAGTAATACGTAACATGGAAGGGAATCTGAAAAAAAATTAATCACTTTTCAGACCTGTAGCACTTGGTACTTTGCACTGGTCAAAATTAGGGCTGTGCTCATTTCTTTGTTATATAAACTACTTATATAAATCAATAAAAGATGAAGTAGGACTAGCTATAGGATATGCAGATGACACGTCAATTATAGTAACTGGTGATACAACAACATAGGCACAAAATAAAGTAAACCATTAAAAACAGTAAATGAACACCTCAAATATGTCACTAAACATAAAACTGAATGGATGCAGATTAGGTTAAGTAATAAAAAAACAGACACACATAAATATAATAATAAAAGGGGAACATATCAGACAGAGGACTAAAACAAATTACTCAGGATTAGTTTATAGATAGTAACTTAAAATGAAATAGCTATGTAGAGATAATAGCCAAAAAGATGAATAGTGGCTTATACGTTCTCACATGAGCTATGGAGTGATACTTTGGGGAGCTGCAGGGGAAAAGTACATTTTAAAGATACTTCAACTACAAAAATGAGCAATTAGTGTAATTCAAAATGTAGATAAAACTTGAACCTGTAAAACTCATTTGAAACTCTAAACATACTGAATTATAATATTGGGATCATAAAGATGCAAAAGATATTAACATAATCATAACAGTAGGACAAGCCAAAATTACTTCAGGGCTCATTAACCAATAAGTGTGTACAAAGTAAGTCTAAAGAATTGTACAATCATTTACCTGAACCAAAAAAAAAAATATATATATATATATATATCAAAGGTCAAGGAAGAAGAATTAAAGCCATAAAATTCTTTCTTATCCAAAATGCCTGCTATTCACTAGAAGAGTATAACAGTAGCAGTAGCCATGTATGTCTCCTGGACTTTTAGTTGTATATATTAGAGTTGAAAGTATAAATTTAAACATGTATTTTTTAATGTTTTGACAAACCACTGTAAAACGTACTTACATAGTGAATAAAGTTTGATTCTTATTTGAATCATTGTTAGAAATTTCTTTGAGTTAGAAAGATACAGAACCTGCTTAAAGATGATTGATGATGCATTAGTTTCCTAATGCTTTTAGACCATCTTACAATTCAGGAGGTGATTTAACTTTGGACATTTAGCTCCTACAGGTTACAGTTGTTGTGATGTAAACTTGTTAGCCAGTCATATAGTATGGCCCAGTCTATGCCAAATGCATGTCCATATGATACTACTGTTTCCTATTTTGCTATTCTGGCAGAGATTGAATCAGAAGTGTTGTGGAATGTGCTGTTGATGCCTATACCATCTACGAACATTAACAATAATCATTGTCAAAATGATTCATCTGTTTCGAATTCTAATGAAATGTAATGCAAAGCTGTAAGATACACTAATTCACACTGTTTTACAAAAATAATAAATAGTACCAATTATGCAAAAACTGTTACAAATGCAAAAAGTAGGGGTTCATGCTCTGCAGAAAGAAAATAAGCAGAAAACAACATTATATGAAACACCTATGCTAATGGCTTCATTGCCAGATGCAAGGCACTAGAAAACAACAACAGTTTCTGCACCTATTATTAAATATTGATGTTAATGTGATTGTATGCCACTTGCTCTTGCCTGTTGACTTCTATACATTGCTAATATCTAACAACAAAAGCAATACAAAATCTTCTGTTAGGTGCATTTATCATGCCCATACAAAATAATTGTCTTACATACTTACATACTCTTATAGAACTAAATAATTGTATTGTTTCTGTTAACAGCATGTGCGCCTGGTGGAGGTGACTTCTAACATCTGGGGGACCAAGTTCAAAATTCATGGTCTAGGATCTTGTGTCCCAGCAAACCTGGGACAGGTTACATACAAGACATCTCTATTGCACTTACAACCTCGCCAGATGACATTAGTTATGACAGAACTAAGAGATGACTTTCCTCCAGGTCCAGATCCAACTTTCAATCCAAATCTCTTCTCTGAAGATGAGGAGGAAGCTTTCCAACATGAAGAACTAGGTCATTTGGACCCAGATTCTGCTCCACCAATTGCTCCAATGACTCCACGACCTGTGCCTGGAGGTACCCACTTTCAGTCATGTCTTAAACCACAGATACCACCACCACCATATGACTATCACACTAAAAGTATGGAGAGTACCTCATCTTTTATAAATGGAAATTTAGTTCCAATGCTTGCAAAAGCAGAATCATACGAAGATGAGTTTCCATATGTGGATCTTCAAGATGTTGTCCAATATTGTGATTCTTTACGTGCAACTCTGTCCCCATCAAATACGCCTTCTGCCTCAAAAAACTGTTCTAGTGTTCAGATTTCAAACAGTCCAACGTGTAATAATGGAGGGATACCATATATAAGCAGAAACAATGCAACCACACCAAGCACCACAGTAACAACCATTACACAAACTTCTCGACATATAAGTCCCTTAGTTTGTGAAGGTGTTGTTCCAAATCTGCAGTCACCAAAAAATGCAGTAGCTCCAAGTGAAGTTCTAGAACGTAATCCTTCCTCACAGACAATGATGGCAGCTGCTACTTCCAGTGATCATTCTAATAATGTCCAAAGAATGAAATCAGTGCTCGCTGAACAGCACAGCCAAAATAGGAATGGTTTGAATCTAAATTTGAACATGGGTACAGTAGAACAAAATGCCATTGATCTGCGGCCATTGGTAATGAAGCGTATAGACAGTGATGTTAACTATAGCAGAATTCATCATCTGTGTGGAAAAGCTATTAACAGTGAAAATATGACAAATAGTGATACTGTTGGCCCAAATAAGCACAATAATGTTACCTCCCCAGTCAAGCCCACTAGTAACAGTAGTACAATAGCTGTAACAAAGCGTAAGGAAAAATACGATACTAGTCCTATAGGCAGCCAAGAACTCTCCAAATCTTCTGCAGGGAAACCAGAAGATCTACAGTATATAGATGAAGAAAGTAGTGTAATAGATTCATTAGTTCAGTCGAGCGTTAAACGCACGCCAACAACAATTCCAATTGCTCCCTGCCCACCAGTTTATGTGGCAGATTCAATGGTTCGGAGTTGTAGTGTTGGTTACTTGGATTTGGTGGATGCACAGATGATTCCCAGTGATATGTCACTTTTCATGCTGCACAAAGAAGTTCCAAAGAGACTTGTTTTAGTGAATAAGAAAAATGCAAGGCAGAAACGACAGAGGAATAGGAATCACCATCAGACACAGCAGAATTGCTCTATAGGACAAAGTACATCAAGGCCACTACAATTAAAACACTGTGGCAAAAGCCGAAGTCTTGATTCTAGCGACATTTTTCCCTCCATGGACAGTGTGATCCCTCTACCTCCAACAGAGGAAAAGGGTTCTCGAACAAAGGAAGGCAGTGAAGAGAGTATCAATGAAGTTGCTCTATATTCTCTCTCTAATTCTCCTCTAGAAAATTCTGAGAGAACGTCCAGCACTTTAGTAATTACTTCCACTTCTTCAGTTTCCAATCCAACTCAAACATCTACAGGTCTGGTAGTGACACAGTGCAGCAATATGAATACTGGTAGTGTGCAGCATAACAATACAGACAATTTAGTGATGCTTGCTACCATGAAATTGAACTGCAAAGAGTTGTTAGAGGAATCTCAATCACTACCTCTTTCTTGTCAGTCATCACCCCGCCTTCCGCGTAGTAGTCCTGCAAGTCCTGCGCCAAGTAAAAAGTCTGGGAAGCGCAATCAATCTTCTTCTCCCATCAGGTATGAATGTTTTTTTCTGTATTTATTTTCTTTGGTTCTGTTATTTATATTGATGTTTAATATAACCTTTAGAACATTAACATGCCAGTGATCAATTCCTGGAAAGAATTGAAATGATTTCTGCATGAACTACATGAAATGAAATTATTAAGAGCTAAGCAAAACACAGAAAATTATGCAGATTAAAGTTCTGGACACCTTGCTTGAAAAAATAAAAAGTTAGACAAATACAAGAACAGCCAGGTTCATAGATACCAGAAATTAACATTGTTGCTCATGGTTAGCCTTACCAGGAGTGAGGAAGAATGAGGGTGAGTACATTTCTGCTCCAAACCGTTTCTTACATGGAACATTTTTCATTATTTTTTATTTTTCCAATTAGGTATCATAATGATTTTGATCATAATACCACATTCTAAAGTAAGAACAAATTAGAAACTAAAAACCTCACTTATCTTAGTAATGTTGCAAGTTATTTTTTCAAGTCAACAAACTTACTGTTGGTGTTTTTAAACACACAAGGCATGTGTGTTAAATAACTTTCAGATGGTAATTATTATTTATTTATGCCAACAAACTTACTGTTGGTGTTTTTAAACACACAAGCCATGTGTGTTAAATAAATAATAATTACCATCTGAAGGTTATTTAATCCTGGGACATAAAGTACTTACAATAGTAAGTCACCATTGGGGTAATTTGTCTCTGATGTGAGACTGCCTTTTTGGTTTACCAGGAGAAATACGAACTGGTTTGAGAATTTAATGCCATTCTGGCAGTTTGTCACAATAGCTCAATGGTTAGAGCAGCCGCCTGGTAAGCGGAAGTTCTGTGGTTCAGATCCCAGTTGTGGCATTGAATTTTAAGTTCCAGTTCTACCTCTCAAACTTTGCCCACACATGGCTTGTGTGTTTAAAAACACCAACAGTAAGTTTGTTGGCATAAATAAATAATAGATACTGATGTTCATTTAATTGCCAATCTCTGAAAACAAAAATTTATAAATACAATCTATAGAAGGTAATTCAAAGTTCATAACACGGTTCCTGTTTTTTAAAATAAATTTTTTTTCCCAAACCATTAAATATATAGGTCCACTTAATTGTTTTAATAATTTTACTTCTGGATTAATTTCATGATTAAATGACAAAAAATGATCTGCCACAGCTGATTTATCAGTTTGTTTATATTTAATATTTCTAAAATGCTCTTTTATTCTGTTTCTAAATGACGGTTAGTTTTACCAATATAAACCTTATCACAATCTAAACAGCTAAATTGATAAATGCCAGACTTTTTATAATTTGGTACCTATTTTATCTTTTTTAGAAAAATTTAGTAAATTTTGTATATTAAATTTATTTTGAGGGACCAAATTTATTCCATATTTTTAAAAATCTTTGTAAATTTTTTATTGACCCATTGATGGTAAGTAAACTTTTTAAAAATACAGTTATCTTTTATTTTTTTGAGGGTAGAAACTTCTTTAACAGCTTTTTGATACTTAAATTTTTCTCTCTTTTTATGTATAAAATCTGTATTAAAACCATTAATTACTGCAGTGTTAATAATGTGTTTATATTCTGTGTCAAATTCTTCTTTATTAAGGGATATATTTATTAACCTATAAATTAAACTATTAAAAACAGAAAATTTATGTGCAAAAGGATTAAAACTTTTATTTTTTATGTAATTATCAGTGTGAGTAGATTTTCTGTAAATGGGTCAATCCACGTCAAATCGAATACCCGTAAAACACGACTTGTTCGTAGGAGGTTCAAATTTTTTTATGAATAATAGGTATCAAATAAGGAGACCCGTATTATCTCCTTACTGTACTTTTGTAACATTCATGGAACCTCAAGCAGTTGGCAGTCGCCATAATGGAAGGTGCCAATTGTGTGAGGTTACCGTAGCCGTCACCGCTGCACTGATTTGCAAGTAAGTTAATTACAACTGAACTATTAGAGCCTCCATTCTGATTTTTTCTGAGAATATTGAACAAACTTCATTGTATTTTTAGTTTTTTTTCCAGATTTTTAAATGGTCGAGTTTATGTTATTATCTAACTTTAAAACTTTAATCGTATAAAATATAATACTAATAATAATTAATAAAATTTTCTAATAAATACCTCACGAAATACTGCGATTTATCTTTAATTTGAGCCAAAGATCAAGTAATTTGCTTCATTACAATCGGAGGTATGATTGATCGAAGAGTGAGGAGCACGTGATTTTTGGGACATTTCAAAAATTAATATCTGCCAAAGTAAATTTTTTATATAAAACGCAGAAACACGGGTCAAATATATTTTGTTCCAAAACACCAAAAAAAAATTTCAAGAAAATCTGAGAGATGAAGGTCATTTTTTGCCATATTTTGTTTGATTTGACGTGGAATGACTCAAATACCAAACTTCAATTTATTGTTATGTCTTTTAATTTTTAAGTCCAGAAATGAAAGGCATCCATTATTTTCAGTTTCCAAAGTGAATTGTATAGCTTTATCTTATAAATTTAAAAGTTGTAAAGAATATGGAATAAATTTGGTCCCTCAAAATAAATTTAATATACAAAATTTACTAAATTTTTCTAAAAAAGATAAAATAGGTACCAAATTATAAAAAATCTGGCATTTATCAATTTAGCTGTTTAGATTGTGATAAGGTTTATATTGGTAAAACTAAACGTCATTTAGAAACAGAATAAAAGAGCATTTTAGAAATATTAAATATAAACAAACTGATAAATCAGCTGTGGCAGATCATTTTTGGTCATTTAATCATGAAATTAATCCAGAAGTAAAATTATTAAACCAATTAAGTGGACCTATATATTTAATGGTTTGGGAAAAAAATTTTATTTTAAAAAACAGGAACCGTGTTATGAACTTTGAATTACCTTCTATAGATTGTATTTATAAATTTTTGTTTTTAGAGATTGGCAATTTAATGAACATCAGTATCTGTTTTTTATTTTCAGAAAAAAATGAAGGATTGTAGGTTTGGTAACGAATTTGTTTGTATAGCTTTGAGAGTGAGTTGGAGTCAACTCGAAACTCAAGTCAGTGTTTGAAAAAATAACTTGCAACATTACTAAGATAAGTGAAGTTTTTAGTTTCTAATTTGTTCTTACTTTAGAATCTTGTTGCTTCACTGTTAATAGCTTCAATTTCCTTAATAATACCACATGTTTATGTTCTTTGGCAGATTAATTAAATGTATACCTTGAATTTTCTGTGAATAGCCTCTGGAGTCCTCTTTTTACTTTCTCTACTGGTAAGTAGGGGAAGTATTGTATTCCACCCAAAAATTCAATGTGGTGATTTCACCGGAAATATATGTTTTGAGACTCCCTGAATCCAAAAAGAAAAAAAAAACATTTTTAGAAAAAGGTATGTGTGTGTGTGTTTGTGTGTGTGGACAGCATAACTCAAAAACGAAAAGTAGGTTAAAAACCAAAGTTGGTATTTAAGTTTAATGTCTTTCAAGGATGCAACACAAAGATTTTGAAGAAAATAACCCCATGCTAAACTACCCTTTACCTGGAAAATTTTTCCAAAATGTTGATTTTCTTGAAAATGGCTCTTAACGATTTTGATTAAAATATCATATGTTTGAGATATTTTTATGACAAATGAAATGTATATTTTGAATTTTCTGGCTATAGCCCCTGTAGTCGTAATTACTCTGGACGACTTTTGCATAACTAGTAAAACGTTAGAGATAGACCAAATCACACTATACAGAAAATGTAGATCTTGCTAAAATACATAATTTATGTCCCAATAAATTTCTTGTAGGGTGAACCATTTCGGAGATATTCCTTGTTGTGTGTGTGAGTTTCAGAAAACTTAAAACTTTCGTGAAATGGAACATCGTTGTTCATTTTTTATATGAAGTATGCAAAGAGAACAGAATCTCAAAGCTTTAAAAGATTTGACTATCGCACAAAGCCTACTGTATTCTAATATTCCCTTTACACCTACAAGGAAATAAGCAATAAGATTTATTTGTACAAATGTTTATCTTAACTAACAAGAAGAAGATATAGGAATAAGAGTTTGTAAGAATGGTTAGTACAAGAGTAGAAAAAGTCATGTGAGTGCAACACATCAGATTTTTGTGTATTAATTTTGTATAGTTTTGTACAACATAATAAATTGACAAAGGTAAACTACATAAAATATTTTAACACATAGTTTGTTCACATTGCTTCTTTCTTTCCTTCTCTCTACCTCTCTCTTTTTCTCCCTTCTGTCTTCCTTCCCAACTGTATTTTTGTAGAAGTTACTCATAATTTTTAATGCTACCAACTTAGTATTCTTTTGTTTGTTGTGAAATTTTGTACAAAGTGTGGAATTTCAAAATCAGCAAACAGTACCTCCTTTTTTTAAAGATTTGAATATCACTTCAACCTCCTCCATCCTCCATTTACCTATAAAGAAATGTGTGTTGAAGCTATTTATGTTGATGTTTACCTAGATTAACATGAAATAAATAAACAAGTCATCCCCTTAGTGGGGATGCAGCCCTGCTGCTTACCAAGCAGAAGACCTGGTCCAATGTGCACTCAGTCTCATTAGGTCCCTTAGGGGCCAATGGAGAAGCTTCTTGACTGAAAAGTTGCAGCAAAGACCATGTAACCGGTCGGGAGGAACCTGGACACTGACCACGTCCCTCCTCCAATACTGCACCCCACTGATGTTTGTGATGGGCAGAGGTGGGGGATGCAGCGGTCGGGTGGTAGGCCTTTGCTCTTTCTGGTCAAGGCCTCGGTGTTATTAAATGGAAACATTAGAAATGTATTGACTATATTAATATTCTGGAAATTGATGACAGTGTTTTTGGATCATGTTAAAATAGAAACATGGGTCAATGTCCAGTTGATAATGGAGGAAACTAACCTCTGGAACATGTTCTGGGAAATGGGTAAATGTTGTTTAGTGTTATTAATCGACCCATTTTTACCTTCTCTACTACATATAGTAAAGTAGAGGAAGTATTGTATTCTACCCAAAAATTGGATGTCGAGATTTCACCGGAAATATATGTTTTGAGGCCCTCTGAATAAAAAAAAAAAAAAAAAAACACTTTTAGTAAAAGGTCTGTGTGTGTATGTCTGTCTGTCTGAGGACAGCATAACTCAAAAATGGAAAGTTGGTTAGAACCCAAAGTTGGTATTTAATGTCTTTCAAGGATGCCACACAAAGATTTTGAACAAAATTCCCACAACCTAAACTACCCTTTACATCGAAAAGTTTGATTTTCTTGAAAATGGCTCTAATGATTTTGACTAAAACACCGTATGTTTGAGATATTTTTATGACAAAAGAAATGTACATCTTGAATTTTCTGGCTGTAGCCCATGAAGTTCTATTTACTCTGGATGACTTTTGCATAACTGGTAAACCGTAAGAGATAGACCAAATCCTACTATACAAAAAATGTAGATCTTGCTAAAACACACAATTTATGACAAAATAAATTAGTTTGTAGAGAGCACCATTTCAGAGATATTCCTCGTTATTTCTGTAAGTTTTGGAGAACTTACACTTCTTTAAAATGGAACATCGCTATTAATTTTTTTATATGTTAACCATGCAAAGAGAATGGAATTTGAAAGCTTTAAAAGATTTTACTATCACTCAAAGCCTACTGTATTCCTATATTGCTGTTGCAGGTGCAAGAAAATGAGCAATAAAATAATTTCTGCAAATGTTTACCTCAACTAACATGAAGATATAGGGATAAGAGTTTGTAAGAATGATTAGTACTAGACTAGAGAAAGTCGTGTGAGTGCAACACATCAGATTTTTCTATTTTAGTTAGAAACATAGTTTATAGCAGAGAGCTAAGCAATAAATGATAATGGGGAGAGAAAGTTTCCATCACTTATTGAATGTTCTACCAGATACAGAAAGTTGATTGTGTTTCCATATTTTGTTGGAAGATTTATGTATAGAGTGATGTATAAATCCTGTTTCACTGATCTTAGCCAATTTGTTTGAGTGACCTGGAAATGAGGGTTATAAAAGCTTTCCCATGGGTCTTCAGACCTGACATTGCTATGTGGAAGATATATTTGGCATCATTCCGAAAAACTCATTGATGATATAAGTGCTGAGGCTTTCACGGGCGGCATTATCAACTATGTTAAGTAGATTTTCCGGGCTTGTAGGCCGTGGTCGAGTTTGATTGCCTTCCTCCGACGTTTCGCTGAAAACTGCGTCCAGCAGTAATATGAAAGTTTGCAGTGAATTTTTAGTTTATGTGCAGCTGCTAAGTTAAACCAAAATAACAGAGGTTGACCCTGAAGATGCTGGACGCAGTTTTCAGCGAAACGTCGGAGGAAGGCAATCCAACTCGACCACGGCCTACAAGCCCGGAAAATCTACTTAACATAGCTCATTGATGATACTTTGAAATTACTGAACTTTCAACAACCAACAATCAAATTTACAATTGAAATGGAATCTGAAAAACAACTCCCATTCCTAAACCTCAAAACCCAAAAATGCAATGAAAATCTCATATTTGATATATATGGAAAACCCACACACTCCAATTGCTCAATACATTCATTACTTATTTTCACATTTACAATTTAATTTTTAGAGCTATTATTTTGGTGTCACAGCATATTTCCTTTTTTATTATAACATTAGGTGAATGTGCAGTGAAGTGTTTATTAATCATCAGATAAGAAAAAACTGGTGTCAAACTAACTTCACTATTTAAAATAAACTTGCTTTGAACATGTTTTGGAGGCTCTTGCGTCCATCCCCAGTAGAGAGTTACTAGCTAACTCGCAGTAGCGGCTGTAGATTCTTAGCTGGGCAGATGAATTTTGAGATGAGAATCATTTATTGTGTATCAAAATTTATACATGTTTATTGAATTATTGAATAGATTTAATAGTTTGGAAAAATCTAGTTACAGAAGAAAAAAAAACAGATATATATAGTGACAGTGTAAATCAGCCATAACCTTTGTTATTGTCTCTAATTGTCTGTACTATAACTTGATTATTTTAAGCACTGTTAAAGTTATTGGATATCAGCATGAGCACTACAAGCACTACTCCCATGGTTTCCTTTTAGTTATTCATTCACATCCACAACTATTAGTCATATTGCCTTTTACATAAATATTGTTGCACGAGCAGTTTGGAATTACTACATTTATCACTATCAAGCTAAGAGAGGTAGAATCAGGATTGAAAAATTCAATGCCGTAGCCATAAGCCGGGACATAGAGTACTTAGGATTGTAGGTTGTCACTATCTCAGATATGAGATTTCCTTATGGTCTTCTGGAAAAATACAAATCGGTTGGAGAATTTGATGTCATACTGGCAAGTTGGCCATGGTAGCTTAAGTGCATGAAGTGGAAGATCCGTAGTTCAAATCCTGGCTATGGCATTGAATTTTTCAGTCCTGATTTTACCTCTCAAACATTGCCCATACATAGCTTGTGCATGAAGTTGGTTGGCATACGAAAATATACTTACGTTTTTCTTATCCTGAAGGACTTTACATATAATTCAAAGTATAGTGCTTGTGTTGTCTACATTTCTATTCTATATGTCAGCTGTTTATTGTGATTATTCTGGATCTTTATTTGTTGTTTCTCACCTTGGCTTTTTATGACTTTACACATCTATATACATATGTTATTTGTTTATTCAATTGTGATTGAATTTCACATGGTTTACACTATTGCTTTACTCCTATTTTAACTGCAAGTTTTATTTGCATATTTATTTATTTTTTTTTTTCATCTTTTATTTTCTTAAGGTCTCCAGGTACTTTGGACACCCCTTAGCTTGTATGCCGGACCATGTGGACAACCCCCCTTTTCTATGCTACCGTATGCAGGAATTCTCCAATTATATTCAGAACATGAACATCTCTAGCATGTTTCATTGGAAAGCACTTTGTCACAGTATACTTCAAACACATTTCATGTTTAATATGTTTGCATAAGATTGTTATTTGCTAATGCTCTGGATCTTAGACTTCATATATTCTCCGTCTGGCATTCCAATAATAGGATGATTGTTGATTTTGAATATCTGCTTTTATTTTTAGAATTGCTTGATACAGTAGTAAATGAGTAATGTTGCCGTATATGGACTTAGGGACCATGTATGGCATGAGAAATGAAAGTAGCCAGCAGTAGTAGCACATACTTGCAGGATGTTGGAATTGTGTAGTTGGCAATGTGTACTTGATTAGAATGGTAACTTTCAGTAATACATGTACATAGGTGACCAATAAGGTGGGAAACTCTATTTTTGTTCAAAATGGCAAATTCGACCAACTTGTACATGTGCCATTTCATATTAGGATGAAACAAGTTAATTCATGAATCTGAAATAAGTATGAAATCATAAGCTCATGCAGTTGTGTAGCAGGTAGATAACCTTAAATGGAAATACACATATTTCAGAAATATACATTTATGAAAGAAATACAATATTCCATTCCAGAAGCATAAACTGTATAACCTGAAAATAACTGTGAAATCATAAGCTCATGCATTTGTGCAGTATGTTAACCTTAAATGGGAATGTATTTCATTATGTACATTTATAAACAAGTGCAAAGTTTTATAAGTCACATGAGGCAGGTGATTAACAAACAGAATGCTTTAAACATTGCAGTTTACTGGAAATAATTGTCACAAATTACTGGTTATTTCAACGTTATTTTAGATTTCCATTAATGATAACAGCCAAAAGGAATGAGGAGAAAGGAAATCTTTGCTTCGTAACACTTTCTGCTAGTGTCATGTCTGCTTTGTTTACATTATTGACCTATTCAGTTTGTACCTCTATTCCATTGTTTCAGTTTTAGCTAGCGCTCTTGTTCCATTGCCCGAGTTGCTCTCTGGTTCATAGTTGCAATCCTCTTTGTCCAGTAGTGCATTTCTTTATGTCAAGTTACCATGGTCTTGTTAACTTGTGCATCAAGAAGGTCGTGTTCGACAATATTACCTAGTAAATGTTCTTTGGCAATGTTGCCGAATATGGGATTAGGGACACCAACTTATGAGAAATGAAAGTAGCTAGTGGTGGTAGCACATTATTTGAATGACAGAATTGTAGTTAGCAATGCCTAAAGATGAGAAAGGAGATAACTCCTGGCTATGTGTACACACAGGTGATGTAGATACGAAGAAAAAACGGAAAACTATCCTCATTCAACCCACAAGATCTTACAAATGTAGCACTGAGCCCCACAATTACAGAATAAATGTGGACCTCTTCATATTGCAATGAAACAACTTAATGAATTATATAACCTGAAACAACTATGAAATCATAATCTCGTGCAGTTGTGCAACAGGTAGGTAACTTTAAATGGGGATATATTTTGTAAATATATGTTTATGAAAGAAATACACAGCTGCGTTTTAGAGGCACAAACCGTATAACCTCAACTAGCCATGAATGAAATTATAAACTCGTACAGTTTTGCCATAGGTAGATAATTATAAAATATGTTGTTGTTAGCTAATGCTGGATTTCTGACAATGAAGTCATTAATCCTCTTGCTCTCCAATATTTTTCACTGATGGATGGGGCACTAGAAGTGGCCGGGCATATTTGAAGGTGGTCTCGATCCATTTCCTCTTGCAGATCACATAGAGGACAGAGTGGTGAAGAATATATCTCAATTCTGTTTAAATGTTTTGCCAGACAATCATGTCCTGTAATCAACCTGAAGGTTGCAACTGCTGTTTTTCGAGGATACTCAAGAATTACTGTTCGAATGTTTGGTAGTTTCCATGTTTTATTCTTTGATTTTCATAGTAATATTTTGCAATAATTTTTTTGAATTCAGAGTTGACTAATCTGTTAGCTGTTACATAAAATGGTACATTAACTATAGGTTTTTGTACACTGCTGGTACCCTTTTTTGCAAGAAAATCAGCTTTCTCATTACCACTCAGTCCACAGTGAGCTGGTATCCATTGGAAGACTAGGTGTTTTTGAAGTGCTGTTAGATGGGTAATGATTTTCCAACATTCTATTATTGTTTGGTTTTTTGGTGCCAACTTGGAAGTAATTGCTATAATTGCAATCTGGAATCTGAGAGAATAACTGCTTGCTGAAAATGTGAAATTCTGTACAAAAGATTTTGTAGGGCCATTCGAATTGCTTCAATTTCTCCATCAAAGTTTGTAGTTCCATAACTTAAAGATTTGTAATAGGAAAAGAGGTGACACGTGACTCCAGCCCCTGCTCCATCTTGGTTTGATATCAGTGATCCATCACTATAAATATGGAGCCATTCATGTTCTGGAAATCTAGTATGGATTGTCTCTAATGCCAATAATTTTAGAACACTAGTTGGAGTATCACTTTTCTTAACTTCTTCTGTCAGGTGTAAATAATATGTGATGTCTAATGTTTGTGTTGGATTGACTTTAGATATGAAGTTTTCCTTTGAATTAGGAAGGTACATATTCTTCTTGATGTCTTGAATTTTGGAAAGAAAGCTCTCCTGAGTCTTTAGTGTATGTGTAAAATTTCTTTTGTTCCATGTATTGAATGGGAGTCTGATTAACTTTTTGTGTTGTGTTAGAGCTGCTTTTTCTATTTCATATTCAATGGGGTATTGGTTGGTTAGTATTTCCATAGCTGGTATTGGTGTGGTTTTGATAGCACCTGTAATTACTCTCAGACTTTGGTTTTGAAATATTTGAACTTTTTTTTGTATTTGCTGTTATAATTATAAAATATGAATTTATTTCATAATGTACGTTTATAAAACAAATAGAGTTCTACATGAGGCAGATGACTGACAAATGGAAAACTTTAAACATTGCTTTATACTGGAAATAATTGTTGCAAATTATTGGTGATTTCAACGTTATTTGAAATGCGGAATGTCATTAATAACAGCTATGGGGTATGAAGAAAAAGGAACTCTTTACTTCGTAACAATTTCTGCTAATGTTATGTCTCCTACATTATTCCACTATTTATTTCACACTTATATTCCATGTTTTAGTTTTAGCTTTTGTTCCACTACCCATGTTCCTCTCTGTCCTCTTTGTCCAATAGTGTATTTCTTCATGTCAAGTTGGCATGGTTCAGGGACATTGCCCATCAACAAGCCTGTATTCTGCAATATTTTCTCTTTTTTACCCATAATACTCTGGTTGCTTGCAAAGGGTGCACTGTGATGAATTGTATGTATCTATTCTATGAAGATGTGATGTTAAGCAGTCATGACGGGTAGTTAATCACAATATTGCCACTGATTTTTACTTTCTCTACTATGTATAGTAAGTAGAGGAAGTATTCTATTCCACTCAAAAATTCAATGTCAAGATTTCACCAGAAATATGTTTTGAGGCCCTCTGAAGATAAAAAAAGAAAGCATTTTTAGAAAAATGTATGTGCATGTGTACGTGCACAGGTATGTGTGTGTGAGTAAAATTGTAGCCCAGTGGCGAGAGCAGCTGGGTGTGAAATGGAAGATCTGTGGTTCAAATCCTGGCTAAGGCATTGAATTTGTCAGTCCTGATTCTTCCTGTCAAACATTGCCCACAACCAACAGTAAGTTGGTTGGCATAAAATAACAGTTGTCTTCCAGATACTATCACAATGATTACTGTAATGAAGGTAAAGTCATAGCAATATAAAATTTGTGTATTTTCTGTCTGCATGCATGTGCACACACACGTACATATCCACTTCTATTGGTGGTGGTAGTGTGTTTCAAGAGGTTCCAAGTTGGAATCTCAATTAGAATGAATTACCTGCCTAAATGTTCTCTAGGGTTTTCCTTTGTTCTCACAAGATAAATATGAGGTCCTCTATTATGGACCCCAGGCTCATTTGACTATCATTTTAGCCATCTGATTCATCCTCTGATTATGACTTACCTATTTAAAGGACATTAAAGTAAAAACATACCTAGAGAAAATAAGTATTTTTGTTTGTTAATGATGTCCACTGCTATACCTTGTTCCACTCTTAGAAGACAGTATGGAGTTAAATAGGATATATCTGTCTCTATCTAGCGCATACAAGTTGCCATTAGCCTCGTCCTTTTCTACCTTCGCACTGTTGCCAGGTTCCTAATAGCATGGTATAAATATTCAGTTGTTATAAATTTCAGGTTTGAACACATTATCCTACGCAGAATTTTTTTCTCTATAGTTTATATCCTTTTTAGAGTCATTATACATTTCTATAGGCACATATTTCTTCAAAAAACATTTTTTTCAATAGAAGTCCGATATGTGCTGTTTCTATACTCATCACGCACTAACTAACAAACTACCTGCTAGAATGCGTCTATAATTTATTCTTAGGTAGAGTGAACTATAGTGCTACTACCTGCCCACTTTGAATTCTCTTTGTTTACTCAGTTAAGTGTTACCTGTGCACTGCAAAAGTTACGCAGTGTGAAACTTTTTTGTTATTGAGTTTACATCAGGGAACCAGCGAGAACAAATGTTGAGGAAGGTTGGAGAAAGTTTTTAAAATAAACCAAAGGCTGTAACTTCTTTCTTTCATCGAGTAGGGCAAACAAAAGGTATTCATCTATTCAGCGTATTCTCTCGCCAGGCCTGACACAGAAGATAGTATAAGAAGCAGCACTAGCATTACTTCGAAAGAAGTCGTGTGTGTAACTATGTGAAATTTATGAGCTGTTATTGCGTTATTTGTTTAAAAGTTTTGTAAATATTTGTAGTTATGGAAGGGGAAGCTAGGAAGAGACGATATGTTGGTAAATTAAGAAATAAGGAACGCCAAATAATTATGAAGGTGTTAGATTATTTTTCAAGTAAAATGCGTTTAAGTAAGGCAGTAAAAGAAACAGCTAAGGCTATCGGGTGCTCAGAAGCAGTAGTGTATAGGATTAAAAAGGAAGTAATGAAAGGACCTCTAAGAACGCTATCGAAAAAGAAGGCAAAAATGGCGGGACTACACAAAATGCTAGGTTAACGCAATATGATTGAATAGTGCAATGTGGAGTGCGGCGAATTGTTCATTCTTTACTGTTTGCAAATATTCAACCCACGCTGAATATAATTTTGTCACGGTTCAACAGTGATGAGACCCTACCAAATTTTTCAATGGCCACTCTTAGTCGGTTCTTACATGATTTGGGGTTCGAATGTGAAAGAAGGGGTAACAAGTGCATATTAATAGAAAGAGACGATATCGATATCATCAGATGGCAACATAAATATCTAAAAGACGTAAACAGGTTTAGGGACCAGGGGAAATCAATTGTTTATACAGACGAGTCATTTGTAAATTTAGGTCATACAGTAACAAAGGCATGGAAGGATACCAAAGTTAAAAGTGTCCGTCAAGCAGCAATTGAAGGACTAAGTACAGGACTCCAGTCACCTCGGGTCACGCGCGGAGAAAGATTCGCAACTAGTACATGTTGCAACACTGTGCTCCATTTAACGTGTACTGTCTTCTAAGGGTGGAACGTGCTTTAGAATCATATCAGTCTGCTGGTGTGCCAGAATTATGTCAAGCAGGAGTTCTTTTACATGCCAGTAAATCTACTCACATGGGTCTGTCACTTTTAAACACACTAAAAAGCTTGGTCTGAGATAGGTTTGAACCTGTGACCTTGATCAGTAGGCCAGTGCCTAACCAGTATCCACATACGAATGGGTTTGAAGGAATAGTGCTTCTATGTGACATACTGAGTGGGATATTGCAGCAAAATTCTTTACTCTTAGCACTTGATTCATTATAAGAAAATAGTTTATTTCATGATTCCACGAGGCCTTCGCATATGAAACCATGCTAAGTTTAAGAGAAAGTGCATGTTTCATGTGAAGTCAATGGGTTTACACAATTTGCAATAATAATTCTGCCAATGGATAAGAGGGGCCAGTGGTGGGGGTTTCACCTGATAAAATGTAAATAAAAAATGTGTTGCATCACATGACTTTCTCTACTCACTCTTCTATAAACTATTCCTAGAAAGCTTATTCTTCTGTCTACTTCTTAGCAATTGAGAATCTTTCATTACCCATTTACACATTTGTTGTAGGTATAAAAAGAATACAGCAAGCTAAAGTGATACTCAGATTTTTAAAAAGTGTGTTGTCATGTTAGGCTTTGAAATGCCATACTCTTTGCATGACCATGAGAAAAAATAAATACCACCTTACTATCTGAAAAATGTATTTAAAAATTCAGACCAAGGCAAACAATATCTTGGAAATAGTTAATGCCACAAAAACTTCATTTGACAAATTGTGCACTTTAATAAGATCTACGTTTGTTGTGTAGTAAGATTGTGTTGCGGCAATACATTGAGATTAACCAATGCTAAGAGCATTTATATTTGATAGTGTTAAACCATATAAATATGCTTTTTATTTATTTATGTTGAATTTAACGTAGAATGTTGTGCCTATTTATATTGTGACATTGGTCGTACAACAATATACAGTGTGACCTGGATACCTGGAGCGGTTGTGTGTGTATATGACCATAATAATGGCAATGAAATGAGAAAAGAAAGGTCCGAGACTACAGGGCAACTAGTGACTGTGTGTATGTGATTGAACAGCAATAACACCAGCAAGGTCTGGAAGCTTCCCGGCAATTCTGGAGTCATTGTTGCACATGTGTATGGAGGGTTCTCAAAGGTCACAAGACGCCGGCTCCAGTATAAATAGGACAGAGACAGTTCAGTTCGAGTCACTTTAGAGTTAATTCGAGTAGTTAATGATAGAGTTGTAGTCCTGAGCTTAGTTGTGTAAGTTGTGTAAAGTTAGTCTTTAGTTACAAGAGTGAGTCGGCCAGCCTGTCAGTGAGTATGTATGTGTCATCAAATGATTGTATCATAATAGTAAAGATATAAGAGACAGTGATAGGAACAAAGACTGAGAAAGATTATCAAAAGAACAATTATGAATTGTAATAGCAGAGAAGACTATAAATTGTGTTGACAACGAGAAGGAAATTGTACATTTGTAGTAAATTTAGAGGACAATAAAGTGATAGAAAAGTAACAAGATTTCAAATGTGCAGTTTTGTTACAATATGTGTATCAATAGATTCATATATTTGCCCTTATGTGCGGAACAATATTTAAATGTAAACAGAATATCAAAATGTAAACAAAACTTGTAGTCATCATTAAACTTTCTTCATCAGGTACCCAAAGAAATACAGTCAAGTCCATTTGTTAACTATCACTGTGGTAATAGTAACTGCATAGAGAAAATGTTATAAAGATTCTAGCTTCACCCATAATCAAGACTGGTCACACAATAGCTTTTTTATAAATATATATTAAACGGTTCTGGACATGTAAAATATTTAGGTTATAATTATTTATGGCGCGTTCATTTCTTTTATTATTATGTTCACCAAATAATTAAAAATAAATTTAATATTATATTGAAATTTGAATTATTAATTCAAAAACCTTGCCTTTGAAAACCCAACCCTGCAGATTCAAGAGCTTATTTTACTGCAGTGAAAGAACTGCCAAATTTTGGAGTCTCAACATGGGGAAATTTGAAAGAAAAACTGCACATTTTAACAAGAAAGAACTGTCACATTTTGCTTCTCAAACATTGAACTCAAAAGAAAAAAAAAGGGCAATGTGGAAAAATAAATAAAAAATAGTTTGAATTTTAAATTTCAACAAGTTTTTCAAAATTAATTATCCAAGCACATTGTCATGACAATACTCTCCATCATGTTCACAAGAACTTCACACCACAACCCTAATGATTTCACATCACAATGACTAGGATATTGCAACTCCAAGAGTTCCAAAACCTTTGAACAAGAACAATAGGTTATTCAAGAGTTGAAGATAACAAACTGAGGGATAAAAACTGTATTTCAATTATGCTGTTGAAGAATAAAGAAAGATCAGAACTGTTGAAAATGAATAGTGAAAATGTAAATGTAGAGAAGTAACAAAATAAGGCAGAAATAGAAATTGAAGTAGGCATAGTGGAGGAAAGTATGCACAAAAATTAAGAAAGAGCAGAGAAATGAGTAGGAATAATAGAGAAAAGAGTACAGATGAGAATTGTAATGGAAGAAGAACCAGTATTAAAAATAATAGGAATCAGCAAGGTGGGAAGGAATCTAAAAAAATCTGATGTGTTGCACTCACATGACTTTCTCTACTCTTGTACTAACCATTCTTAAAAACTCTTATTCCTATATCTTCTTGTTAGTTAAGATAAACATTTGTACAAATTATCTTATTGCTTATTTCCTTGTAGGTGCAAGGGGAATATTAGAATACAGTAGGCCTTGTGCGATAGCCAAATCTTTTAAAGCTTTGAGATTCTGTTCTCTTTGCACGCTTAACATATAAAAAAATGAACAACGATGTTCCATTTCACGAAAGTTTTAAGTTTTCCGAAACTCGCACACATCACAAGGAATATCTCCGAAATGGTTCACCCTACAAGAAAGTTTATTCAGACATGTGTATTTTAGCAAGATTTACATTTTTTGTATAGTATGATTTGGTCTATCTCTAATGGTTTACCAGTTGTGTAAAAGTCATCTGGAGTAAATATGACTACAAGGGCTATAGCCAAAAAATTCAAGATATACATTTCATTTGTCATCAAAATATCTCAAACATATGACATTTTAATGAAAATCACTAGAGCCATTTTCAAGAAAATCAAAATTTTCGAAAAATGTTCCATGTAAAGGGTAGTTTAGGGTGGGGCTATTTTCTTCAAAATCTTTGTGTCGCATCCTTGAAAGACATTAAACTTAAATACCAACTTTGGTTTTCGACTTTTCGTTTTTGAGTTATGCTGTCCACAGACACACACGGACCTTTTTTTAAAAATGCTTTTTTTGAATTCAGGGGGTCTCAAAACATATTTCCAGCAAAATCTCGACATCAAATTTTTTGGTGGAATACAATACTTCCCCTACTTACCAGTAGAGAAAGTAAAAATAATAAAAGACATAGGTCAGAAAATAAAAGGAGGTCAAAAGGAAGATGCAGATAATAGTAAAGTTGAAATGATGGAGGGCCTAACTAGCTTATAACAAAGTTTAGCACTAAGGATGGAAGAAGGTAGGAAAGGAATGGTAGAATAAAAGCAGAAAATAGAAATGGGTAGGAAGGAAGACAGCTTAGCAAAGAACAAGAGATAGAAAAAAATAGATATGATTAAAAGCAAAGAATCAAACAGAGTAGGGAAGAATTAGAAAAATCCAAGTGATTTGAAATAGGAGATAGAAATGTGTAGAAAAGAATTAGATTCAGATTTCAGAAATAAAATAGAACAGGATAGAGAAGGATGTAAGAGAAACATGAGGGTTATCAAAAACAATTTTAAATGTGTTCATGGTAAAATAGTGAAACTAGAAGTACCCTAGAAAGCAAAATAGAAAATATTTCGCCTGTGCATGATTGGGTTGCCACAGCCTGCTTTGCTCCCACATAAACTCTGCACATAAAGCATGTATAACACTCTTACCTTACAGAAGATGCTGGAAATGTCACCTACCCTCGGCTGAACAAGCATTACATTGGGAGAACACATTCAAGTTCACACGATTAAGTTGGGCCACTGTAATGTTTCCAATTTCATTTCTAGTATTTTGTTTTAGTTCTTCCAATATACGAGGATTTGTCTATAAACTTTGTCTTTCAGGTTACCCCACAAGTAAAAATCATACTGTTATATCAGGGGAGCAAGAGGGCCATACACCAGCATTAATCACTCTATCTTCAAACACTTCCCTCCTTTGCTGCATAGGCAGTAGCAGAATCTTGTTGAAAGCACCCTTATGATTTCTTTTCTTCTGTAAGTTCATGATAAAATGGGGTCAAAATGTCATTTCGGTACCTCTCTGCATTTACAGTCTGCTCGTAGAATATTGGCCCGACTATGCGTCTGTTGGTAACAGTACACCAAACTCCAACTCTCTGATTATAATGATTTCTTGAATGCAATGTGGATTTTCAGAACCCAGTACCAACTATTATGAGTGTTGAGACGACCATTTAGGTGGAAATTCAAAAATTATTTTGTTGTTTAACGACGCTGTCAATTTCCAGGATCACATCAGCGTCACCGGTGTGCCGGAATTTTGTCCCACAGGAGTTATTTTACATGCCAGTAAATCTACTGACATGGAGCTGTCGTTTTTAAGCACACTTAAAACCCATCGGTCTGGGCCAGATTTGAACCCGCAACCTTGGGATCAGTAGGCCAGCGTCTAACCAACTGAGCCACCCAGACCGACTTTTAGGTGGAACCACGCCTTGTCAGAAAAGAACAGAAACTGTGGATCAATTAAACTATCATTCACTGATGAAAGAATCCATTCACAATAATCCATTCATTATACTGGGTCATCCTGTTTTAAAGCATGGACACTTGTACACTTATACGATTTTAGTTTTAAGAACTTAGTTGCTCTATGTGAAGAAGACTCTGAAATTCCCACCTGTTGTGCTAATTTTGGGATGAATTTGGTTGGTGAACATTCAAAACATGCACCTATTTCATCTAACTTTTCCTCTGTTAAATCTGTCAAGGTCATCATGAATTTAACGAGTCTCTGAGACTTTCCAGAGGCTTTGCAGAGTTCATGTTAAGTAGAAAATGCGATCTTGTCTTCAGGTTGAGTACCACTTGTTCAGACTTGGACTTAGGTCCAGGTTGGAAAGCCATTGAGCGTCTGCTACGGTGTAATGAAACCATGGCAGTTAAAAGCGATCTTTCTTAGTGGCATCTTTCAGCTTCTGCTAATTAACTCAGAACTGCATATCACCATCCTTCTTTTTCACTATCACTCCTGAAGAATTCCTCTTTTATATCTCCAGCCTTCATGTCTGCAATTTGGCCTCCTGCGTCTCAAGCGGGACACAGCAACGTAGCTGTATGATCCTCTAACCATCTCCACTGTCAACCCAATGCATCACTTATTGGTGCAGCCAAAATCGTCTTCCCATTGTTTTATTTTATTTAAATCAAAATTAATACATATTTGAGTATGACATTCAGCCCAGGCTCTTAGCCTGTCATATCCACCCAACAAAATTTCTTATCATACATTTTGCTTCTCGATTGCTATTTAACATTTTATAACTAATACAAAACTTTTAATTCTGTTCTCTTTGTACAGACCAATTCCATTTTTTCTTAACTCTACTTAAAAATTGACCTAAGTTCCTGACCTCCTTTTTAAAAATCCTCTAAAATGCTGTTATCCTATCTCCCTTCTCCCATTTCTGCCCCAGAAATTCTTTCCTCCATACATCCGTTCCTTGGCACTCAAGGACTATGTGCTCCAGATCTTCCTTCTCCCCGCAAATAGGACACAGACTCTGAGGGATACCCTTTCTTAGTCCTCTCAACCTCCAAACACCAGTTCTTAGCCATGCTATTGCCTTCCTTTGTTCTTTGTTTACCTTATCAACATATGTTTCCCTTTCCCATGTTTCCTTCATTGATTTTTAATCTACCAGGGACCTTTTTTCCATTATACCACCAAACATTTTTTGGATTTCTATGTCTTCAAACCTCTTATTATTTTCCAAAATTTGTTATGATTATTCTCCCCTCTCCTCCAGTAGTCCCCCATCCCATTTACTTCTAAGTTCTTTCGAATACTACTTGTCCATCCAGATTCCCTAAGACTCTTTTCCTGGTATTCTACACACTGCCTTAACAAGTTATTTTTATCCAAATTCAAAATTCTGTGCCAATATTTCAGAGCTCTTTCTATAATCATGCTCTTCCTCGACACCCTTCCCATCTCCATCTGTGCTACTTCTCTTGCCACCGCACTTGGAAGACCCAACACTTCCCTGCAAAACATCCTATGAACTGTATCTATGGTTTCCTCCCCCTCATTCAATCCCCATATTTCTATACCATAGAGCATTTTTGGTTCCACCACCATATTATAAATTTTTTCTAACCATTTGACCCCAATATTCAGTACTCTGTACTTACACTTCTTATTGCTGACATAGCTACTTTCCCCTTTGTCAGAGCTAATTTCTTTTGTTTTCCCCACCCCCACTCCCATCTAATTTTACTCCTAAATAGATACATTCTCGTACTACTTTATACTCCTTATTCCCCTTTTTCTACTTTTCATGTTTACTCAATTGTGCTCCCTTCTTAAATACCATTATTTGTGTTTTCTCCTGATTAACAGTTAGGTTCCATTCATTGCAGTATTTATCTACCTTCTGCAACGCTTGCTTCAGACCATTTACTGTAGTTGATCCTACTACCAGATCATCAGCGAATAGTAGCCCAGGGATCAGCCAAAGATGTCCTGCAACTTGGTGAGCACCCAGTTTCTTTTCTCCTTGTGAAAGATTCTCATCCCCTCCTGAACAAGTGAGGGGGTCAGTGCAACAGTGGTCTAACCCTCCCAGATCACAATTTGCAATATTGACGCCATCTGTAAGGTTTTCACATGAACTATCTTCCCCCTATATGATTTAGACCAAAACTCATTCCTTATATTAAATGGAAGCTACTAATTTTTTCCCTCCCACGAAAATCCATGTTGTTTGAGTGCAACCGTGGTCTAACCATAAATAGCCAATGAGAAGCCAGCATCAACGTCACATGGAACAACAACAAATATGGCTGATGCTAATGTTTGTAGTGATGCTTCAGATAGCCAAAATAGACTAAATAATGCAGAATTGGTGGAAAACCGTGGCAGAAAACGTACAAGACGTGAGGAATCGTGGGGTAGAAGTATAAGAAAGAAGAAAAGAAATTCGGGAGAGGAATATGTCGGCAGAACAACGAAGAAAGTCAGCGAACGCAAACAAGGATCTCCATGTGCTTGTGAGCAAAAGTGCTACGAGTTGCTGACGGAAGAAGAACGTAAAGCCCTATTTAAACAATTTTGGGAACTGTGTGATTTTAGCTTGCAAAATGCATATATCAGTGGATGTGTGAAAGTGAGTGAAGTGAAGAAAAGATACGGTGCTAGTGGTGACGAAAGTAGGAGGCAGCATAGCCGTTAGTACTATATTTTAATAGAGGGTCGTGATAAGAGAGTTTGTAAACAGGCATTCTATCATTGCATGGTATTAGTAACGGGAGACTTTCGAGGGTAGTTGAAAAGAAACAGACTGAAGGGACCCCAAAATCAGATGGTCGTGGCAAGCATGGAAACAGACCAAATAAAACTAGTGAAAAACAATCCAATGTAGTTGTAAATCACATTGATAGCTTTCCATTGCGTGAATGTCATTATTCTAGACGCTCAGCCTCAAGTAGAAAATATTTGCCTGAAGGTCTCAATATAACAATGATGTACAAACTTTATGTAGATTGGATAAAACAAGCACATTGTTCTAGTGATATTGTGAGTGAGTATGTGTACAGGGAAATATTCAATACTAAGTTCAATCTTGCTTTTTCCACACCATCTACTGACACCTGTAAAGTTTGTGATGCACTGCAAATAAAAATTTCAGCTATTGAGGATGAGGTTGAAAAAGCAAAATTAGAAATATTAATCTACAACCAAAATATGTAAAACCCAGACCTATAAATCCTAACAAACTTAAGGATATTAAAGAGCTTTTAAAATATGTCCCACCAGTTTATCATACATTTTATAACAGTTTAGTTTCTGAAAACGTTACTGAAAACTGTGTTAGAATGAGAGGGATGAAGAATTTTTTGATATGCCTGATTATGTACAATAGATAAGCAGATAAAGTTTGTATACATTGTATGTCCAAAAGCTTGAGTAAATGAAACATATTTCATTACCTTTGAATATATCCTAACCATTTAATAACAGCATGAGTTTGAAAATAATTACGGTTTATGTGTGTGAAAATGAGACTTTTCCATTTTTTATATAGGTACCTGAATGTTCAGCATATATGAATTAAACACGTTTAATACCCTTTAATATGTCCTACGATTTAGCAATAGGAACTTTAAAGCTTTCAAGAAATTGTATGCATAAAACATGTTTAATTTTATTAAAAATGGCACCTATTTACTGGAAGATTTGTTTTGCATGGCAAGACAGAAGTTAAAGTGTCAGCACAACAGTGGTCTAACCCAGAAAAACATTTGCAGACCATCACAAAATCTATTGTGTATCAAAAATATTTTAGCACTGATCAGTGCATTGTGGTTTAATAAACTGAGAAAGTATCAGTGATCAATCAGTGTGATCCAAATGAGCCTTTCATTATCTTAAAAAAAAACCAGAGGTGCTTAACTTTAACTCAGTTTTTCTCCATTTTTAAAAAAGATGGGTTGGACCACTGTTGCACTGACCCCCTCAAGTTTACCCAGTCACCTATCCAGACTTTCTGCAAGCCAAATACTGTGTAACAATGTTGGACACATGAGGGTGGGCATTGTCATCATGCAGGTGCCAACCAGAGGGATGCAGTTTTGGTCGTTTTTGTTGGATGTGTTTAGCAAGGAGATCCAAAACAGACTTGTAATACTTGCCATTAACTGTCGTATGAGAAGGGACCTGATGTTGATACACCATTCCATGGCAGTCGAAGAACGAAATGACCATTACTTTTAATGCTGACTGAACAGCCTTTGCTTTCTTTGGCGTCAGAGAATAAGGTGATTTCCATACTGAGGAGGCTTGTTTGCCTTCCTGGTCATAATGGTGAAGCCAGCTTTCATCACCTGTAATGACTGAATTCAGGTATGCATCTCCATGCAGCTCAACTAGATGTTGCAGTTCCATGCACACTTCCACCCACATCAACTTCTGTTCAGGGTCAATAATCTTGGTACCCATCTCGCTCAAACATATCTCGTGTGTAAGTGATTATGCAGAATTGAAAAAAACACTGCCGAGGGAAATTTGTAACATGTCTACAAGTCTGTCAATTATTATTCATTGGTCTTCACAAACATTGATGCCAGCTGTTTTAATCATGGTTTTTGTTTATTGCTGTTGGTGGAGCACCTGGTCCACCTTGCTTTGTTATTGAAACACGGTCGTCCTTAAATTCCTTGAACCATCAAAGTGCTGTGGACTGTGGCAAAACATCACTGTAGGCCTCCTGCAACATTCTGTAAGCTTCCATGCTGGATTTCTGCAAACGAAAGCAGAACTTCAATGCAGCGTATTGTTCTTTGTTTAACACCTCCAGGCTGGCGAACTGAGCTACTTCGTCCCCTGTGTACAGATACATGTGCAAGCATGTGTTTTGTCCACCAATGAGAGGTGATCCATTGGCATCGTACAACATTGTTTCCACAATGTGCCTTTGTTGTGTGCGGTAAAAAAAATAACTATCTGTCTTTATTGACTCACCCATATATAAATGGATGCTGTTATGAATGAAGTAGATAAACCCCAATATCGATTGATTGTTTACCATGAATAGGGCAAGGAAGTTCATGCATTTGCATGTTTTTTCATATTGGTTAAAAATGTATGCTTTTACATTATGTGCACACTCTGTCCTCTATGAGATCTGCAAGAGGAAATGGACTGTGACCACCTTCAAATATGCCCGGCCACTTCTAGCACCCCATCCATCAGTGAAAAATATTGGAGAGCAATAGGATTAATGACTTCATTGTCAGAAATCCAGCATTAGCTAACAACAACATTATGTGCATGAATTATGGAATTTTCAGTTATTTGGACATGATTTTATGGTGCATATAACTGCATATTTTCTGGATTTTGATAAATTCATAATATTTCAATATTATAGCCCCTATATTGCATATTTTAATGATTTTTATGGTTTTTTATTATTTCTTCCATCTGTGTAATATTTTTCATATTGGTAGTATTGCACATGATGCAACTCGGGCGAGAACTAATGATGAGTCATGTTGTCATGCAGTGAATCCCCTGTTTCCATCCTTTTGTTATATGTATGTGCATAGATAATAATCAGTGTGTTATCTGAGAGGTTTATATTAACAAAGATAAAGTGGAGGTCAGCGTTTTGAGCAGCACGAATTGTAGTTGTGTCGTGATCTTCAAACATAACAGTGTTGTGAGCTGGTTCCAACCAAATTAAATCAGGCGTATAAAATGTTAAAAAGCTCTTCAAATGCCGAAAATAAAACCAACTTCGAGTGCTAGATTAATTAATTTACAGAAAGAGTTTTCAAGTGATTTAATATGTACAGATAAATAGGACACTGTTTTCTGGAGTGTGTGAGAAAAATGTAGGGAGTGAGAAAAGATTTCAAATAGTTCAGCACATAAACACAACAAAACATAAGGAGAATTTAATCAGAAAACTCACAAACAAGGAACCTGTTCAAAAACAGCTAGTACAGTGTTTAGGAAGTGGGGTTACTGAATTTTCCTATGACTTGTGCCAAGCATTTTTAGCTGCTGATATTCCCTTGTTCAAAATTAATAGTCCAACATTTAAAAACCTTGCCAAGTACACTTGACAACATATGCCTGAAGAAAGTATACTGCATAAGACTTATGTAGGACATTGTTAGAATAACGTATTGTCAAATATACAAAATGAATTAGCGGATCAGTTTGTGTGGTTGTCTGTTGATGAAACCCCTAATTCTGAGCGCCGTTCTATTGCTAATATAATCATGGGTGCTTTAAATAATGAACAAAAGACTACACCTTATCTTCTTAATGTGTGCGAATTGTCGGCCACTGACACTGTAACTGGGACCCACTTTGTGATGGACTCTGAAATTACTATGGCCATGTGGAATCAAATACGACTGGTTACTTTTATTTGTTACTGATGCAGGTCCTTTATATGGTAAAATCAGGACAAACTCTGAAAAGTATTTTTCCTAACTTAATTCATATATCTTGTTTGGCACACGCTCTTCATCGCATTTCTGAGACAATACATGATTATTTCCCATTGGTAGATAGATTTGTGTCCAGTACAAAGAGAATTTTTGTTAAATCTCCTAAGTTAAGTTGGTTAGATCAACAATACCTAATATCCTACTTATTCCTGCACCAGTGTTAACTCGATGGGGAACATGGGTCGATGCAGTTTTATACTATGTTGAGCACATAGAAATAGTTGAAGGGGTTGTTAATTCATTGAACTTGAAAGATGCTTCATCAATAGAAACTGTGCAAAATATTCTGTCAGGCACTGAGTTAAAAGAGGATCTTAGTTTCATATCTGCCCATTTTTCTTTCTTACCAGCAGCCATGATGACATTGGAAGCTGTAGGATCTCCTTTGCATGAATCACTTACTGTCTTTGAAAAAACAATATGTGATCTAAGTTTGGTTCCTGTTAGCATAGGACAAAAACTGAAAGAGAAAGTGAATTATGTAATTTCAAAAAATTCTGGTTATAAACAGATGTGCGATATTCGAGACATTTTCAAAAGAAAACCATCTGTCACACCAAGAGACTTGACTCTCTCTATGAAGCAGTTAACATCGTGTAAATATGCCCCGATAACATCTTGTGACATGGAGAGAAGTTTTTCACTACAAAAGTATTTTGTGAGACAAAAGACGATGTTTTACAGTTGAAAATTTGTGCAAAGTGGTGGTTGTGAACTGCAATTTAGCAGTTAATACTAGCAGTGGGACCACTTCTGCTTCAACCTCTAAGGAATAAGGGATAACTTTATTATTTATACTAACTCGTCTTGTCTACTGCAAAGGGGCATTAATTGTTTTAATTAAATAGTGCATATTTCTTGGCATATTTTCAAGTTTTTAAGAGCATATTTGCATGCATATTTCAGTGTTTTTTAGGGCATGAACTTCCGAGCCCTAACCATGAACATTGGTGCATAAGGGTTTTTTCATGGAGGTTTTTTCTATCCATTTTATCATGCAATGTGTCATATTCACATGGTTTTCTCCATCGACTTTTCTTTTACCTAACACATTCACATGTGCTTCTCTACTTCCTCTTCTACAAACAATTCATATAATATTCTGTATGATTGAACTAGAATATGCAACATATTACATTCACACAGCTTTCTGCACTGGCTTTTCTTCCTATAGTATTTCTGATTGCTTAACATTGCATTTGCATAACGTCTCGCCATGTTTTTATTTATTTATTTTATTAATTTGATGTTGTTTATAGTATCCTAAGAGTTTAACTCTTTAAGCATATTTTCTTAAATGTCTCCAAAGAAACACAAGGCTATTGGGCCAAATGGAACCTAAGTCTGCAAGTTGTAGGGATAAATCATTAACCCATGGGCAACACCAAGGACTTCAGCTAGTCATCTTATAAGAATGGCTCTGAACCCATCAGTGCTAACAGAGTATTCACACAATTCCCAGCCGTGCTATTCAGCATGAAGTGGTGGGAGCAATGATAATACCAAATACCCCTCTTCACATCTGCCAGTTTTTGTAATTCTCAGTCCTGGTGTCCTCATGTCTGCCCTTATCCTAACTCTTCTGCATCTCCAGTACACAAGTCTTTTGCCCCTACTTTTCCTCAGTTATACTGCTGTTGGTATGTCTGCCAGTTACAGCAATCACTGCTCTGGTTAGCACCATGTTGGCTCTTCCAGCCATCACCTTTGCTTTTTCAATGTGGAGGGCAGACACCAGGGTGTATAGTAAATGGTCAACAAATAAAATAAAGAGTTAAGATTATTTAACTTAACATACTCCCTCCAAAAACAACAAAACTAATACATAACTCAATCTTCTTCAGTAAAATAAATAAATAAATAAAAATAATAATGATGATAATGATATTGCAATGTTGAAGTTGCAGTGTTCAGCCAGGAGATGCTGCTGTTTGACCTTTTGGTCTCTTACATGGTGATTTAAATGGAAAAGTCTGATGGAAACATCGATCAGAGGCTGCTTTGCCAATCCCTCTGCCAAATTCCTTTTAAGGTTTCTTGGCTTAAGCTGACCCCATTAAGCGTGGGGTAGTTGTTCTTCATAGACCTCTTCAAAGCCTTGTAGCTCTGGCAGAAAAGTCCAAGGTGTTTTGGCTTTGTTGCTTGAGCACTACCCACAACAAAATGCTGTTGAAGTTACAGGTTTCACCATTTTAGCATTGGCAGATTTCATAAATGGGAAACCCTCTGCGAGGGTTCTGGTTTCTAGGTTGTAATGCATCTATTCCTATGTAAGTCTCTCATTCTCTTGTTTTTTTCTCCCTGCTGATCTTGTAAGCTCTTTCAACCTCTTAATTTTTCTTTCCATGTCATCTAATTTCTTCTAACTCTAGAGTGTTGTCTCCCCCAAATCTTTGAGGGTAGCATTTATTTTAGATTTTACAGTAACTGTCAGGGTGAGTTGAGGTTTTGTTTTTCCATTTTGCTCTTCATTTCTCTGTTTCATGTTTCATTTTGAGTTTTATCTCCTCTCTGGATTTTAGTCTTCATTTCAATAAATGAGTTTTTAAGTATTCTTTATGTTATGGAGTACATCCTGACCTCAACAGTCGGATTCAATTGTCAGATCTCCTTGTAGTCACTGCTTAACTTTTCCTCACTTAGCACTTCACTTAAACAGTAAAAAACTCGGCCTCTTCACTTTTCTTCTCTTATTCTGGATACTCACTAACATGTGGAGCTACGTACTCGCTGCTTTCTTCATGTAGATAATGGCCACTCACAATTCACTGAGGAAACAGTGGAACAGAATTTAATCATGTATCACAACAGTCGCATCAGAGATTGTAATCAAACTTCCTTTATACTTGAGCGGCACCTTAAAGAAAGTTTGCCACATAGCAGGGAAGGGGAATTCTAGAGACTTCTACTCCTGATCAGAGTTTCGGACAGTTCAGAAAGCTGAGAGCATTTCTTGCCCTACCCCCCCTCCCTCCCTCCCTCTTTCTCTCTCTCTCTCTCTCTCTCTCTCTCTCCTTTCATATGCCAGCTGTTCTGAAACCATAATTTGCTGATAAGGTGGAGGACAAGCTGGCAGATGCAAGGTCATAATGTTAGTGCAAATATCAGTTAAATACATGTCTTTCTTTTTGGGAGGGAGCTACAACATTTAATAACATTGATGGATGTCAGATACTTTAAACTCAGAACAGAAGCATTTTGAAGGATAAATCAAAAGTTTGAGGTATAGTTTGATTCTTTTCTGTAGTAGTATTAATGGTTCAAGAAAGGCATTAAAAGTACAAACCCAGCATATAATACCATTGTTGTATAGATTGCACTAAGGCCAGGTAAATCAATCTTAGAATATAGATAGGAAAGTAGTTTCATAGATAGTGAATAATGTTTTCTAGCCTAATGAAGGCAATGGAACATGTTTGTCCCCCAGTACACATAATTCCAAGATACTTTGGGAGATTCAGTTAGAATGGAAAACTGGTTGTCAGAACAATCAATGTATTTTTAAATTCATACAAAGTTTACCTATAAAAGGAACTGCATAAACTTTAAATACATATAAGGATAACATATTTATGAGATAAGCATCCAGAGTTCCTTAAACAAGTTTTTCATTTAGGTACTGTTTAAACTTTTTCTGTATTGCATATAAATGATCTGTTAAGTTGGTAACTACACCTAACCTAAGGACATCAACTGCTTAGCAGGCTGCATAAATACATTTATTACTAAAGGCAGTTTGTTGATTAATCTGAAATATAAATTAAATGGATTTCTTTTAAAATCTTTTAGATATTCACAGAAAATTATACTTTCTGTTTACAGTTGTTAGACACTTCAGTATCAATATTGTTCCATAATAAAACAGTGTTATACATCAAGTAATATTTCTTCAGAATCCTAAAATTGAAGTATTATTGAGCAATTTTTAATACTGTTGGAAGATTCATTGACATATATGTAATTTTAAAATGTCTATTGCTGCTGATTTTTTGTTCCATTGGCTAATGTTGCTGTGTATGTTTTCCTTTGAAAAGAAGGCACTTGCTAAATTCACCTCTGCTGTCAAGAAGGCAACGGAAAAGCAAAGCAGCAACAGAGAGTTCAGATGATGAGGTGGTACATTCAGGAGATGAGGTGTTCAATGGGAAAAACTATCACAACCTTGAAAGCTTTCAGAAAGCCCAGCTTAGACAAAAGGTTTGTAAACTTGATTTGTAGTAACCCAAATTCACACTTTGATAATCTAAATTGCTCTACTAACCGTCTGCTGTCATATTTAAAGTATATATATATATACACACAGAAACTTCTGCACTGCTGTTTCATATTAAGAGATATGCATTGCAAATGATTACCAGCAACATATTTTAAATCCATAAGTTCTGTTTAACATCATAACTTAAAAGCAAATCAGGTTAAAACATACTATTACATGAATATTACGAAAATACTTTTACAGTTGTTTTTTTTTTTTTGAGTATACATACGAGGTGCAGTCCAAAAGTAACACATAAAATATTCTCAATATTCTTTATTCACACCAAATCATCCATAACTCACATATCATTTCTCCACATAGTCTCCTTTATTTAAACACAGTTGTCAATGTTCAACCCATTTTTCAAAACTTCTTTGTAGGAGTCTTTGGGTATATGTTTTAGACACTCATATACTGCAGATCCTGGGCTTGATCTGAAAGAGAATTGCCTCCCTCAGAGAGTGTTTTTCAGGGTGTTGGTGCTGTATTTTTAAAAAGATTTTTACTTTGCGTTGAGCTATGAGACTTTTCTTTCTCTCCGGTCGTGGTACTGGGTGCAATGAATGAACACTCGATGTAACTTCACTATATATCACTTTATTAACACTTTTCTCGTCCCTTATTACACATGTTATAATTGAATTGACTTTCGTTGCACCTATTTGTATTTTCTTGACAGTCTTTCCACCTTTATAAAGTCTTTTAGACCCGCCTCCACGCGCGTTACAGAAATGCGTCTTCACTTCTCAAACATACAGACGCTAATGACAAAATTGGCGCTTCTTTACATGACGCTCTTTTTTTTTTTATATTCTTGCGCGTATGGGCTCATTTTATATTTTCCTATGTTAAATAGTCCCTGTAATGTTAGGGAAGCGATCTTTATCTATTCTCCCTTCACTTTTAACATTAAATATATATATATAGTTCTTATACTTATACATATTAAATTTAAACATGAAACTTAACATTTATGACGTTTTTAAATAATTCTATTTTTCACAACAATGAAAAAATAGCAACACGTTTTCGTTACTCAACTAATTCTTATCAACATGAAAAATAAATTACATTTGCAATAAATATTTACATAAATGATTTCCTTTTGGGGTCTAACCATCTACTCAGTCTCAGTGTCAAACAGCCAGAAATCGCTCCGAGCAAGGTCGGGTGAATAGGGAGGATGTTTAAGTGTCTCAATTCTGTTTTGCAGTAGGAATTTGGTGATAATCTGAGTCTTGAAGCATTGTCTTGTTGGAGGATGAACTTTCTTACTCTTTCAGGCCGATTTTCTGCAATTGCAGGCAACAGTGGTTCTTCAAAATGTCTAACGTTCTCTGGTGATTGACATGCCTTTTGGAAAATGATATGACACAATATCACCCTTATGATCCTAGAATATTGAACAAGAGTTTTCATTGCAAATGACAAGATGAGCAAGGTGTGCCCAAGCACAGCAAATCGGTGCTGGTCACTCTACCTGTTTTGAATTTTATCATCCTCCTGTTCACATTACTATAGTCCAGTGCATCATCCCACTGACAGAGACAAGTTCACAGTGAATATTGACACAGTTCTCACCTTTCACACACAAAAAAGTTTGATGTTAGCATACTGTTCTTGCATAATTCCATAATAAGCAGTACCTATACAAATAGCCTCTTAAGGAAACTGCCCCTGTCCCTTCATCCACTCACTCTTGGAATCAAATTGATGGTTTGCTCATTGTCCAAAGTTGTTTCCTTCTCCCCCACCATCCTTTCTGCTGCAGCAACAATTGTACAGTCACAGCAAAAATGTTACTTTTGGACTGTACCTTGTATATCACTAATACTTGATATTTACAGCTGAAACGTGTGAAGTGCAAAGGTGACTGCAGCCCAACTCCGCCAAGCCCACATCGAAGGGAATTTGTGATGCACAACAAAGCTCCTATGTGGAATGAAAACAGTCAGGTTTATCAGCTCGATTTTGGAGGGCGTGTCACTCAGGAATCAGCTAAGAACTTCCAAATTGAGTTCAGAGGAAAGCAGGTATGTTTAATATGCTTGATTCAAATTGGTATTATAAGCTGTATTTTCCAAAAAGAAAACTCTACAGCTAGTATAGATAATCATTCGTGAGCTATTGATAATATTTTTATAAATTCAGATAAGTTATATTCATATTCTGTGTTCCCATTTAACAATTATCTGTGGCGGCGCCATGGCCGAGCGGTTAGCGCGCTCGCCTACCACCTAGGCGGCCCGGGTTCGATCCCAGGGACCCGCATGTGGTATTCGTGGTGGACGAAGCGGCGTCAGGGCGGGTTTTCTCCGGGTACTCCGGTTTCCCCCGCCATCTCATTCCACCGGTGCTCCATCTTCATGTATCATCAGTGTCACCGCCTGCGGTGCCGTAGTAGTAAAAGTGGGCGTTAAACACTACAACAACGACAACAACAATTATCTGTCTATGACTTATAATTTTGTAATTTTAACAGAATTCTAAAGAGCACTATATATATATAATGAGCATACTTTAATGAAGAAAGTCTAAATAAATTGTTAGTTGGTAATTATCTTATATATTTAAAAGAGCAATTCTTGAATATAAATATGTTCCGTGCAACTTGGAAACGGCTATAACGATTTCAATCACATTTTGTATTCAGACAGGGTTTTGCTTATTAAGTTTATCTATATAGGTGTCATTCCTGAAAGGACACGATTTGACGCATAAGTCACAATTACTCTAAACCTTATTTTGGCCATAATTTCTCTGTTAATGGGCCAATTTGAACAAGCAAGTCAGGATATTGAAGGTCTTTCAGAAAACCTAAAGAAAGTTGACTTAGCTATCTTAGCAACGCATAACAGTCACAATTAGTTGAAACCTTATTTTGGCCATAATTTCTTTGTTAATGGGCCAATTTCAACAAACAAGCCAGGATTTCAAAGGTCTTGCCAAGAACTTTCAGAAAACCTAAAGAAAGTTGACTTAGCTATCTTAGCCTAAATGAAGGAGCTAATTAATCAGGGAAGACAAGCAAGAAATGAAGGCAAGGGGGTATACATTAAAAACTTCGAGCTGTACGCACTTAACCAGGCAGCGGAGAGGAAGAACGGACCAAGCGACGGGCAGAGGCAGGACCAGCAGGCATTACACCAAGAAAAACAAGGAAACGACCAAGCACCAGCAAAAAGTATCATAGAACAGACGACTACTCAGCAAGTTGCAACACATATGGTTTCAGTGACAAGTGCATCAAAGTCAAGGTCAGGGGTGAGCAAAATGCAAGGTGACGAAATGGTAGGATGTGGCACGCGAAAGAAACAGGCGAAAGAGCCAAAGTGGGGTATGACAACACCAGGCAGTAGAGAGCACAGAGAGGAAGCGATACCAGTGAGGGTGAGGAGGAAAGGGAGAATTAGGCAGGAGAAAAAGAAAGAAAGGGGTATTTCGCCGAGAGTAACAAGGTTTAAAAAATGGTTGGGTAATCCATAACTGAGGAAGTAGAGGGCTTTTATACATGGTGAAAGTGAGGTTATAGTGAAGTACTGAAATGAAAACTAATGAAGTGTACAATATAAACTGATGAATAGAAATTATGAGTGAAGCTGATAAGTTGAGAAAGAGGGAAAGGAATAGCAGTGGGAGATGACAGAAAAACAGAAATAAAAATTTAAGGGTGGGAGCAGGATAAGATTAGTGAAAAGCTAAACACGTGTAATGTGTATGTGAAAGGCAGTTTATTGAAGGGCTACCCTAATAGCAAAGGTACCAGGGTCCAGCTCAGGGGTAGCACAAGGTGTGTAAGATTTGATATTCAATAAATATTCATTCATTCATCTTAGCCTATGCGTAACAGTCACAATTAGTTGAAACCTTATTTTGGCCATAATTTCTCTGTTAATGGGCCTATTTCAACAAACAAGCCAGGATATTAAAGGTCTCATCACGGAAACGGCTCCAACATTTAGGATAAAACTTTATATTTAGTTAACATTTTGTTTTTCAAGTTTACCAAAATAAGTATCTTCTCCCCCCCCCCCCAAAAAAAAAAAAAAACATGATTAATGAAAGGGAAAAGAAAGAAAAGTCGAGTGAAGCTCGGTCGCCCAGGTACTTATTTATTTATGCCAAAAACTTACTGCTGATGTTTTTAAACATAAAAGCCGTATGTAGGCAATGTTTAAGAGGTGGAATCAGGACTGAAAAATTCAATGCCATAGCCATTCATTCCTGATTCCAACTCTTAAACATTGTCCACACACAACTTGCATGTTTAAAAACACCAGCAGTAAGCTTGTTGGCATAAATAAATAATAATTACCATCTAAAGGTTACTAAACCCAGGACATAAAGTACTTACAATTGTAAGTCGCTCTTGGGGTATTTATCTCTGATGTGAGATTCCCTTGTGGTCTAATCAGGGAAAGTAGAAATCAGCTGGGGAATTTAATGTAGCACTGGCAAGTTGGCCATGGTAGCTTAGTGGTTAAAGCAGCCACTTGATTAGCGGAAGACCCATGTTTCAAATCCCGGCTATCTTAAAGATGTTGATTATTTCAACCAAAATCATGGAATGACATTTATTATACAATGGATAGAAGGACAAACTCAACAATTTTTTTGCATAATTCTAAATTACACTTCAGCATATGCTTTTCACTAAAAGTCAGAAAAGTAGATGTAATGATGTAAGCAGGATTAGTTAACAGAAGGAATCTAAACATCATTTCAGCCACAAAGGCAACTAACTGTATGCTGAATATAAATGAAGGAAAGCCCGTAAAATTAAAATACCCTTCAAGAAATTTAGGAACGCCACTAAAACAGCAAAAGGCCTCCCATAATTAAAAAATCTTTCTCTACTCTTGTACTAACCATTCTTACAAACTCTTATTCCTTTATCTTCGTGTTAGTTGAGATAAACATTTGCGGAAATTATCTTATCTTCTTGTAGGTACAAGGAGAATATGGGAATACAGTAGACTTTGAGTGATAGTCAAATCTTTTAAAGCTTTGAAATTCTGTTCTTTTTGCATGGTTAACATACAAGAAAAGAATAACAATGTTCCCTTTGACAGAAGTATAAAAGTTTTCCAAAACTCACACAAATAACAAGGAATATCTCCAAAATGGTTCACTTCAAAAAAAAATTCATTGGAACATACACTGTGTTTTAACGAGATCTACAGGTTGATTACGGGACATGATTGTCTGGCAAAGCATTTGAACAGAATTGAGATGTATTCTTTACCACTCTGTCCTGTACGTGATCTGCAAGAGGAAATAGACCAAGGCCACCTTCAAATATGCCCGGCCACTTCTACCGCCCCATCCATCAGTGAAAAATTTTGGAGAGCAAGAGGACTAATGACTATTGTCAGAAATCCAGCATTAACCAACAACAAAATTTTTTGTATGGTAAGATTTGGTGTATCTCTTATGGTTTACCATTTAGGCAAAAGTCATCAAGAGTTAACAGGTCTATGTGGGCTATAGCCAGAACATTCAAAATATATAGTTCATTAGCCATAAAAATATCTTAAACATGTGGCATTTTAATCACAATAGTCATTTTTGAGAAAATCAAAATCTTGAAAAAATTTATCATGTAAAGGGTAGTTTACAGTGGAGGAATTTTCTTCAAAATCTTAGTGTTGCACCCTTGAAAGATATTAAACTTGAATACCAAGTTTGGTTTTTAACAGATTTTGTTTTTGAGTTGCGTTGTTCAAACTCGCATGCATGCACACACTCACACACACACACACACACACACACACTACACACACACACTACACACCACACACACCACACACACCACACACACACAGACGCACACGCGCACACACACACACAGACACACAGAGACAGACAGTGCGCGCACGCACACGCGCACGCACTGCACTGCACTACACCACCATTTTTCTAAAAACTCTTTTTTTAATTTAGGGGGCCTCAAAACATATATTTTTGCTGAAATCTTGGCATCAAATTTTTGGGTGGAATACAATACTTCCTCTACTCACTATACACAGTAGAGAAAATAAAAATATGTTAAAAGTAATTCTGGGTTGGGATATGCATGGCCAACCATAATGTATACAGAGAATCATTTAGGAAATAAGCATCTTTTGCTCATAACTATGGGAAATAACAACAAAGTATAGTTATGGACAGTTCACCAGAGAAACTGTTCACATATAAATAGAACATTTTCAAGAGAGAGTTCAGTGAGCCAGTTAGTTTTCACTCACTCATCTCATAGAGAGCATAGAGACAGGATATATGATCACGTATCTCATTAAAAGCGTAGTGGATTGATGTATCACCATAGCTTTTAATACATTTAATAACCTACCATGTATTTATCAAATAAATTCATTATTATGATATGGAAAACAGTTACTATATTGAAATAATGATTAATTGAAAATATAATCAATTTATTTAAAACTACCTTTCCCATACCATGTGCCTAAAGAATTGATAGGAGTACTCATTACTAAATTTGTGTACGTGCACCCATGCATGAGTGTGGAAAGCTCAAAAACCATTTAACCAATTTTGATAAATCTTTTACTATCAAAAAACCCAATTAATTCTGGTAGACATGGGACTATAATACACCAAATTTCATAAATTAGTAAAAGATTAAAATGGATTTACAAAGCCCTTGTGCATAAATACAAACATATTGGAGTTATAAAAGAATATACTTGCATAGAAGGCCTTGACTTTACTTGTGAATATCTTGGAGTGGATAAAAATAATTTATTCTACAGAATGTAAATAGTTACTGCACTCTGCAAAATATAAGTATAAAAACAAAAGCCAGCTACATTTTATACCAAGAAATATACATAGATGGCCATGATGTTTCTTTTTTTTAACTTTCTCTACTGGTAAGTAGGGGAAATATTGTATTCCACCCAAAAATTCGATGTCAAGATTTCACCAGAAATATATGTTTTGAGACCCCCTGAATCCAAAAAAAGCATTTTTAGAAAAAGGTCCGTGGGTGTGTCTGTGTGTCAGTCTCAATCTGTGGACAGCATAACTCAAAAACGAAAAGTCGGTTAAAAACCAAAGTTGGTATTTAAGTTTAATGTCTTTCAAGGATGCGACACGAAGATTTTGAAGAAAATAGCCCCGCCCTAAACTACCCTTTACATGGAAAATTTTTCAAAAATTTGGATTTTCTTGAAAATGGCTCTAACGATTTTGATTAAAATGTCATATGTTTGAGATATTTTTATGACAAATGAAATGTATATCTTGAATTTTCTGGCTATAGCCCCTGTAGTCATATTTACTCTGGGCGACTTTTGCATAACTGGTAAACCGTTAGAGATAGACCAAATCATACTACACAAAAAATGTTGCTGTTAGCTAATGCTGGATTTCTGACAATGAAGTCATTAATCCTCTTGCTCTCCAATATTTTTCACTGATGGATGGGGCACTAGAAGTGGCCGGGCATATTTGAAGGTGGTCTCGATCCATTTCCTCTTGCAGATCACATAGAGGACAGAGTGATGAAGAATATATCCCAATTCTGTTTAAATGTTTTGCCAGACAATCATGTCCTGTAATCAACCTGAAGGTTGCAACTGCTGTTTTTCGAGGATACTCAGGAATTACTGTTTGAATGTTTGGTAGTTCCCATCTTTTATTCTTTGATTTTTCATAGTAATATTTTGCAATAATTTTTTTGAATTCAGAGTTGACTAATCTTTTAGCTGCATAAAATGGTTGATTAACTATAGATTTTTGTACACCGCTGGTATCCTTTTTTGCAAGAAAATCAGCTTTCTCATTACCACTCAGTCCACAGTGAGCTGGTATCCATTGGAAGACTAGGTGTTTTTGAAGTGCTGTTAGATGGGTAATGATTTTCCAACATTCTATTATTGTTTGGTTTTTTGGTGCCAACTTGGAAGTAATTGCTATAATTGCAATCTGGAATCTGAGAGAATAACTGCTTGCTGAAAATGTGAAATTCTGTACAAAAGATTTTGTAGGGCCATTCGAATTGCTTCAATTTCTCCATCAAAGTTAGTAGTTCCATAACTTAAAGATTTGTAATAGGAAAAGAGGTGACATGTGACTCCAGCACCTGCTCCATGTTGGTTTGATATCAATGATCCATCAGTATAAATATGGAGCCATTCATGTTCTGGAAATCTAGTATGGATTGTCTCTAATGCCAATAATTTTAGAACACTAGTTGGAGTATCACTTTTTTTAACTTCTTCTGTCAGGTGTAAATAATATGTGATGTCTAATATATGTGTTGGATTGACTTTAGATATGAAGTTTTCCTTTGAATTAGGAAGGTGTACATTTTTCTTGATGTCTTGAATTTTGGAAAGAAAGCTCTCCTGAGTCTTTAGTGTATGAAATTAATTACAGGTGCTATCAAAACCACTCCAATAGCAGCTATGGAAATACTAACCAACCAATACCCCATTGAATATGAAATAGAAAAAGCGGCTCTTATTCAACACGAAAAGTTGATCAGACTCCCATTCAATACATGGCACAAGAGAAATTTTACACAAAAAATGTAGATCTTGTTAAAATACACAATTTATGTCCAAATAAATTTTCTTGTAGGGTGAACCATTTCAGAGATATTCCTTGTTATGTGTGTGAGTTTTGGAAAACTTAGAACTTTCGTGAAATGGGTCATCGTTGTTCATTTTTTTATATGTTAAGTGTGCAAAGACAACAGAATCTCAAAGCTTTAAAAGATTTGACTATTGCAAAAAGCCTACTGTATTCTAACATTCCCCTTGCACCTTCAAGGAAATTAGCAATAAGTTGTAAAAATGTTTATCTCAACTAACACGAAGAAGATATAGGAATAAGAGTTTGTAAGAATGGTTAGTACAAGAGTAGAGAAAGTCATGTGAGTGCAACACATCAGATTTTTTTTTTTTAATTGCCATATACCAAATACTGCAGATGAGTATTTAATGAAACATAGTCAAAACCTTTGAATAACTTTGTAATTCTATAGTTGTACACATTGAAGTTTCTGGCTGCCAAAACCTTTTAGTAACCCACGTGTAATAAAGTTTTGCTTTATTCCATTAATATATATATATGAAGTGATGTAAACAGTGAAACTTTTCAAATATTTGTAGAAGTATATGAGTTGATCTATAGACACTTACAGTTTCACTTAAACTTACTTTTATCCAGGCTCATTTTGAAGACAAGCATTTTCATTGTCAACGATTTCTCAACTGGTGGTTGAAGAGGAAACATCGGTTGTGGTTGTGACTGTGCTGCTATCTGGCTTGCTGGGTATAAACTTCAATATGTTGTCTGCTTGTGTTATTTCAAAATTATTGGCTATATGAGCATTCGTTATATGTATTTTCTCCTGAATTATGAGTTCACCTGTTTTTATTTGTTTTAATAATTTGATATGGACAATCTTCACATTTTATTTGATAAACATCGGCTTTGGAAGTAGTTGGTATTTGTGCCTTTTAATGGATGGTTTCTCAGGTTGAATCTGTTGTAGGGGGCTGCCTTAATGTTATGATCCTGGAACAGTTTCTGGAATTTGTTATGCAACTATGGGTGGAAAGTGAATTTGCTGTGTGTGGAATGTGGATCAGATCTATTGTTCAGCGCTGTAATGTCTTTAATCCATTTTTATCTTTCGTATTTTTGTATGAGTCTTTCAACTAAATCTTTTGAATCTGTTTTTTGTTGCTGCTGTCTTGATGTGTTGATGTTTATTTTTAAATTCTTCATCTGTCAGTGGTGTGTTTATTAACCTGTGTATTAAGCTGTGGAATATAGCATGTTGATGTGGCTGTGGGTTAAGACTGTTTTCCTTGATGTACTGTCTGTATGGGAGAGTTTTCTGTAAATGCCAACTTCTATTTTGTTGTTGTGCTTCATGACCTTCAGGTCCAGGAATGGCAGCCAACTTTCTTTTTCAGTTTCTAGGGTGAATTTTATAGCTGGGTTCTGTAGGTTAAGCAGTTTTAGGGCATCTTCTGCAACCTTCTGTGGTATGATGGCAAAGACGTCATCTACATATCGCATCCAAATCTTGAATATGTTTGGAAAGGCTTTTGTTACTCATATTTCCAAGTCAAATAAAATGTGAAGATTGCCCAAAAATATACATTGGCCAAACTAAAAGGAATCTAAAAACAAGCATTACGCACACATTAGAAACATGAAATTCAAACAAATCGACTGGTCAACTCAGCACACCATAGAACAGGATATCAAATTACTAAAACACATAAAAACAACAGCTGAACTCATAATTCAGGAGAAAATACATACAATGAAGAATGTTGACATAGCCAATAATTTTGAAATACCACAATCAGGCAACATACTGAAGTTTTTATCCAGCAATCCAGATAGGACAGTCACCACCACAACATGTTTCCTCTTAAACCGCCAGTCTGTTGACAGTGAAGATAATAAGAATCCAATTTTATGCAGAACAAAAAGTTGAAATATATGTATTCAAATGGAAGTGTTGACAACCGGCAGGAAGCTTTCCCGAATTGTATGGTAATTTCATAAAAAATAGCGAGAGGTAACTGAAACTGTTTATTTATGCTAACAAACTTACTGTTGGTGTTTTCAAACACACAAACTGTGTGCGGGCAACATTAAATAAGAATTACCACCTGAAGATAATTTAATCCCGGGACATAAAGTACATACAATAGTCAGTTGCCATTGGGGTAATTGTCTCCAATGTGAGACTGCCGTAAGCGGAGGTTCCGTGGTGCAAATCCCAGCTGTGGCATTGAAATTTTCAGTTCCAATTCTATCTCTCAAATAACTGAAACTAATTAATTCATCACTGGAGTTTAAAAAGCTAACCTAGCAATGGCAGGTAACGCAGCCAGTATTATATAATTACAAACATCAATATATTCAAACTGGAATCCACAGCTCTTTTCCTAGAGCTAGTAAAATGTGAAAGCTTTCAACCTCTTTGCTGTAAATAACGTGATAAAGACAACAAAAATTGAGTCCATTTACTTCGCTACCGCTTTATTGTCCTCTAAAATTTTACTACAAATCAACAGTTTTCTTCTCGTAGCTAACATAGTCCAGTCTTTCCTGCTATCACAGCTCACAATTGCTCTTCTCATAACCTTGCTCTATCCTCTCAAGAGTCCTTCTTCACTTTCTCTGTCTCTTATACACTTAACTATAGTGCTACAGCCACTCACGATGACTAATGTATCTTCTGGGAGGACACACATACATGCGTGCAGCAGTCTTACACATGCTGACACACTGAGCAACTTATTCCCATAGCTCTAACTCTAAAAACTAAACTAACTAAAGACTGACAGACTCTGTTGCTTGCTGATCTCCTTTTATACTGGGGATGATGCCTCACAACCTTTTCAGAAACTCTCCATGCACACATGTTGCAATGACTCAGCTAGAAGCCTGGCAAACATTCTCAGTTCCTTTTGTTTCTGCCACCCATTGTCTATGGTCACATATACACAGCACATGAAGCAGACTCACCTTGTCCCTTTGTTTGTGCGCTGACGTGGCATATGGCGCGAAATAGCTTGGCCTCGTCCATCCATTTTTTAATGCCAACCTCCACCGTTACAGTAACTTAGACCAATAATTTAAAACTTTTTAATATTGTAAATGTCAAATGGTCCTTTGGACCATCTAGAAGAGTAACCTTTGGAAACAAGTGAATCGACAGCTCCATGTAAGTAGATTTACTGGCATGTAAAAGAACTCCTGCAGAATGAAATTCCGGCACACCTGATGTGATCCTGGCAATTGACAGCATTGTTAAACAACAACAAAAAAACAAAAGAAAAAGAAGAAACAAATGAAAGTATTTACATTTGTTTAAAAAGAATGGTGTGAGCAAGGGTTTTCAGAAACCACAGACCATAGGCCAGTTTTTGCATTTTAAATAAGAGCCCATAAAAATCTAGGAAGTAATAATCATATAATCGTCCATCATGGTGAGATATTCCACTAGATATTTATACTCAAGGGCGAAGCCTCAGGGAAGACAGTGTAGACAGCGTCTACCCTAGAAACCTGGGAAAGAAAGTTTATTTTAACTTTTGCATTAAGCAGGTATTATGTCTTTTCATCACTACACCTGGCTCGAAGCCCGAGAGCATCTTGAATATATACAGGTATTTGTATTTACCGCCTAGGAAGCTTTTGTCTCCATTCCAGCATTTGCACGAGTCTGCTACGAAGATGCGGTACCGCATTGCCTGTCGTAGACGTTCGCCGATTTGTGTATTTTGCTATGCTTAGAGCATGGGGGAAACATGCGTGCCATCTGACAGCGATTTGTGAACTACAATGTTTCCGTATAGCCAGATTTCTCCGCTCAGTAGACGGTCGAGCCTCCGTCTCTTTTGGCTGTGATTGGCTGTTGTGGTAATGGAATGTTTTGGAGCCAAGAGACAAACGCTCTTATTGGTTACCTTTCAAAAGCATTTTTAGGGATTAATTTGAATTGAATTGAGATATATGAAGAGAAATTTTGAATTAACAATACACTGCAGCATAAATAGTTGTTGTTGTTGTTGTTGTTGTTTTCTAATGCCTTGCATCTGGCAATGAAGCCATTAGCATTCGTGCTTTCCAATACTTTTGAACTGTAGTTTCTTCTGATCTTAATGCTTCACAGGTCTTCAAGTGGTCTTCATTCATTTCTGCTGGATCATTACACAGGACACATATTGGTGAAGCTGAGATACCTATTCTGTAGAGATGACTTGCTAAGCAGTAGTGATTTGTCAGTAGTCGGAAGGCTGCAACCGCTGTTTTCCTTGGTCTCTGGGGGATTATATCTGGGTTGGAAAGTAGTGTAATCCATTTTTTATCTTTGGCATTTGTTTCTATTTCTTGTAGGTATGAATGAGAAAATTTTTTAATGATCAAGCGTTTTATTGAGGAATATGAGAAATTGAATTTAGACTTTTGTTTTATTGTTGTGCCTTTCTTTGCAAGTGAGTCTGCAGCTTCATTCCCCATGACTCCACAGTGTGCTGGAATCCATTGGAGATGAACAGTCTTATTAACTTTTTGGAGTTGTGTTAACATTTTGTAGCATTCTCTAATTTTTGTTGACTTCTTTGTAGTATTTGAACATATTCCCTGAATTCCAGCTTTAGAATCCGAAAGAATGTCTGCCTTGTTAAATTTATTTAAAGGAAGATTTAATAATTCTCGGAGAGCAATGTATATGGCCTCTATTTCTCCATCATAATTGTTGTGTCTCTGCCAACAGAATGATAAAAGGAAAAATGTGAACACGTAACTCCAGCTCCAGTAAGGTTTTCTGTGGAGGATCCATCAGTATATATGTGCAGCCATTCTTCTGTGGGATACCTAGTATTGATTGTTTCCAGAGCTAGAAGCTTTTGTATTTCTTTTGGTGTGCCTGATTTACTTATTTCTATTAATTCCAAACTGAAGGTAGGTTGCAATAATTCCAATGGATTTTCTCTTATAAGTAGATTTTCTCTGGTGTTAGGAATGTTCAATTTGGATTTAATCTGTGTTACCTTTTTTAGGGAACTACTATGAGTTTTAAGGATTGAAGGGGGGAGGTTCTCTTCTGTCCATTTAGAGTTTGGCAGTCGTAACATTTTTTCGTGTTGGATAGTAATTATTTAAAAGGTCTAAATAGTAAATTATTAAAACTAGGAATAATAAAGCCGTTATTCAAAAAGGGAAATGAAGATGTTAATAATTATAGGCCAATAACCTTAACTTCTGAGGTAGCCAAACTCTTTGAAAGAGTCTTACTAGAAAGATTTATTTCTTACTTCAACAAGCACCAATTATTACAAAACTTCCAGCATGGTTTTAGAAAAGGGAAATCTACATCCACTGCTCTTAGCCAGTTTATTCGAGAAGTTACCAAGAAAATGGAAAATAACTAAGGTTAGCTCTTTATTTTTTGATCTGTCTAAGGCTTTTGATTGCGTCGATCATACAGTTTTATTGAATAAATTGGAAAACTATGGAATTAGAAGTCTAACCAAGAAACTAATCAGTAATTATTATTTATTTATGCCAACAAACTTACTGTTGGTGTTTTTAAACACACAAGCCGTGTGTGGGCAAAGTTTAAGAGGTAGAACCGGAAGTTCTGTGGTTCAAATCCCAGTTGTGGCATTGAATTTTTAAGTTCCGGTTCTACCTCTTAAACTAATCAGTAGTTACCTTAATGGAAGAAGTCAGTTAACAGAAGTCTTCCACAAAAAAGGTAAATTCATCAATAAAATACACTCAAAAATAGGGATCTGTAAGTATGGAGTACCCCAAGGAACAGTATTGGGACCCTTATTATTCATTATATATGTTAATGACATTGTGCACACAATAAATACATCTATTGTCACCTATGCAGACGATACAACAGCCATTTGCTGGAGTAAAAACACAGAGGAATTGAACATAAATATGAACAACTCTGCTTCCAAGATCTTGAACTACTTCGAGACTATCAACCTTAAATGTAATATGGGAAAAACAAAAATGATCCAATTTAACACATCAAATAAAAATATCTTGAATATGAGCTTACAAATACAGGGTAACACTATCGAGGAAGTGCAAGCACATACATTTTTAGGCATAGTAGTAGACAATCAATTAAAATGGGTAGAGCATATTAACCACATTTGTAGTACCATCAGCAAATCAGTTTTCCTATTAAGGCATTTTCGGACGTATGGAGATATATATGTATATATATATATCTTGAAACTTATTTATTTTGGCTGCATATATTCCCACATGACATATGGGATAAAAATTTGGGCCTGTTCTGCAAAAACACACTTGGAAAGAATATTTATTCTTAAAAAAAGATGCATTAGACTTATGTACAAATTAAAACCAAGAGAATCATGCAGGGATACTTTTATCAATAAAAAAATATTCACCATTTTCTCTCTGTATGTTTATAGGACTATATTATATGTAATAGAAAAGCAAAACTTAACAAGAAATAATCAAATACATGACCATAACACATGAAACAACTCTGATTTCCACAGACAAAATGTTAATAAGGGCATCACAGAGAAAGACGTTAGCATAAGAGGAATAAAGATGTTCAACAAGTTACCAACACAATTAAAATCTGTTGTCTATTGACTATTTAAATGTAAGCTAAAAAAATATTTAATAGACAAAACCTTGTATGATTTAAATGAACTGTAAATGTGTTATCTGTATGAATATGTAAATTTGTTATAATTGTAAAAAATTTGTATTTGTAAAATTGTATAACTGTATGTATAACTGACATGTCCAAAGTCAATGTAAAATTTATAAACTGGCGCAATAAATTACATTACATTGGTGCAGTTTTTTATCGAAGCGTTGTTTCACGTTTGAGCGATGAGGCTCTTATTTCTCTCAGGGCGTGGTAACGGATGGAATGAAAAATCACACTATGTTTCTTCACCACAATGTATTATTTATTAACACTTTTTCTCTATTTTACATTTAAATAAATCCTCTTAGCACCGTTTTAAATTATTTAAGTCTTTCCACTTTTTCAAAAAGTGGAACAAAAGCTTGATGAAAGTCTGGTAAACGTTCTACAATGTTCACACACTACCAAAATATGTCCTATCACTTTGGACACGTAGACGCTAGTGCCGGTTCTTTTAGTTGCGAGTCTATCATTCCGACTGCCACGCATACGCATGCGTCCATCAAATAGTTCCCGCATTGTTAGGGAAGCGATCCCTAACCATTCTCCCTTTGCTATCAAGACTGAACACATATAATTCTAATATTTATACATATATATTAAAATTAAATATGGAAATATTTATGACGTCTTTAAACAAACTTAATTGTTCGTAACAATGAACATTAGTAACACGTTTTCGTCATTTAACCATCTCATACCAACATCAAAAAACAAATTACACTCCTAACAAATATTCACATAAACGATTTTCTTTTGGGGTCTTCTAATATTCTGTCTCATCTAAAGTTAAGGGTAAAAGAGGGTACATATGACTGAATTTTCCAACTTCTATATTTTTTAATCAATTTTCATGAAATTTTGTGTGCATATTTATATTGTAACCATATTATTCTGTGCAAAGTTTCAACTCTGTATGTTCCTTGGTTCAAGAAATATTGTAAATTATTTAAATAAATTAATAGTCGCACTTAAAAACCCTTGCGACAAAGTTTTCATCCAATCATTCTAAAATTTTGTAGAGATGCACTTTAAACAAGGATAAATTAGAATTGTATTGGGTTTTTATATCTGGTTATTTGTTTGGCTTACAGAAAAATGTAAATATTTATATTTCATAATTTTTAAAAAATATGGAGTAACAGCCTGTTCTGAAGGGTAAAAAACACACTAAAATCCATCTGATATCAAAACCCAATACAATTTTTATTTATAATACATATTACTACATACTGTGCAAGTTTCAAGCCATTCTGATAAATGCTCCGCAAGGAGCATTTTGTATAGAGCAGAATGCTGGAAAATTGCAAACTGAGAAAAAGGCAAAAGAAAATAAGCTGACCTCAGAATTGCCCTGGACCATGTCTCCCCCTCAGACCTCTTGTTTCTTTCTTCAGATGATATTTTCAATTACATTACAAATGGCAGTAGCCAATCATTAGCAAGTTCCTGTTCACCTACTTCAAGCAGCATAATCAAAATAGGAGTGAAATGGCACAGTAACAGTGCACAATAACATTATATTGTAAAAGTGGGCGTATATGGACATTTAAATACCACGCACATGGAGTTAAAAGTTGACTTCTGTTAGCTTTAAAAGTGGTGGAACTGAAAAAATAATGGATGCATATGATAGAGGAAAGATTGTAATATTTTTTAATGCTAAAATAAAAAAATTCAGTTTTTTACCAAAAATTGTCAAAACTCAGTCATATGTACGCTTAAGGGTAAAAGATTTTTTCAGAAACGACTGATTTAACTTTATCGCAGCAGGACGGTAAATTTGTGCGTAAATTCCAAAACAGCTGGTATGACAAATCCAGTGGTTGTGTGCATCCGGTGAAGGAAAAGGTCCAAAGGCTTTTATGTTATTTTTTCATGATGTTTGGCGGTAAGAGTGAAAATTCTTGATGCAAAACTGGTATAAATACACTGAAAAATTTTGAAAAGAAGCCCAAGAGGCACTCGGCATCTCAGAGCCATATTAACTCTGCAGAAAAATGTGATATGCTAGGGTGATGCCGCACAGATCATGCTGTTTCGGAAGGACATAGGTTGCAAGCCATTAGACACAATGAAACTGTGTCAAAAAAACAGACAAATTGTAGGTCGATGTTGTTTGCAATTTGGGGATCCAGGAATTGCCATTTAGGGGCCATCGAGAAAGCCAAGATTCTTTTAATAAAGGAAATTACTTGGCCATTCTTGGTTTATTGGCTTCAGAGGAGTGTTTCATGAGAGATCATTTAGAATCGGAAACTGTTTTAAGGGCACTTCTATAAGGGCTACTCAATCCATTAAGCCACCATGGCCAACTTTCCAGTACGAATTTATAAATTCGATAAGTGGAACATCCTAGGTTCGAATCCCAGCTATGGCATTGAATTTGTCATTACTGGTTCCACCACTTAAACATTACCCACACACGGCTTGTGTGTTTACAAAAACCAGCATTAAGTTTGTTGGCATAAATACATAATAAAAGTATGAATTATTGATAAATGTTATAACAAATTTATTGTGGAACACGAATTACAAGACATTTCATTCTCATTTGAACACGCTTGTAAATTGCTGAACGGCTGTATACAGCTGTTAACTATGCGGAGATAAATATGCCAAGAGAGGTAAACATTTTCCGTTCTTTAGATGATAATTCTACCTGCACATAAGCGGTGTACCATTATGTATGCACAACCTTACAACCCCTCTATGGCAGCAAAGACATCTCATGTGGTCATGCCATTGACCCTCATGTGGCACTTGCCAACTTAAATTAGGGGTGAACAGTCACATTATCGGAAAAGAAAAAGCTAGTTTATCCTGAAGCGAGTCGATGGTGAAGGATGAGGCCAATATGAATCTGTCTACCCTGTTACTTACTTCACGCTTTGCCACTGTTTATACTTCCTTTGTGTAAATTCACTTTTTACTTTCTCTATTACTTAAGTTTATGAAATGGAGGAAGTATTGCATTCCAGACAAAAATTTGATAATACATGTCATGTTTTGAGGTTTCCTAAATCCATAAAAAGGATTGTTAGAAAAAGTTCACTGTGTTCATGTGTGCATTAACGCTATTAGATGAAATGTATTCTCAAAAATGTCTGTAGTGATTTATTAAAATAGCATATATTTTAGACATTTGCATAATAAACAGAATGTATATCTTAAAGTTTCTGCAAATAGCATGAAAAGTCCTTTTGAATATGAATGACTTTTGTGTAATTGGCAAACCATGAGAGTTAGACAAAATCTTACTACACAAAAAATGTAGACCTTAAAGGATACAATTTATGGAAATGAAATTTTTGTAGCATTAAATATTCCTGCGTTATTCTTTGTTTGAATTTTCATATACACCTTTTTAAGTTGTAAGAGTCTATTCTTTTTTTTTTTTCTCGTGGTAATACTTTTTTCAAGCGATAAGTTGTTATTTGTTTTTACTTGTGATCATGCAGAGAATGTGAAATTTCAAAGACATTGCATAGCAACCTGCTTTTTAAAAATCTGGCTCACTTTAGCCTGCTGCATTTTTATGTCTGCATTGAATGCATAAATGTGTAATGAAAGTTTATCTTGATTAATAAGTGGTTGGCGAAGAAGAATAAGCTTATATCACAATAGTTAGTAGAAGAGTGGGTGGAGAACTTGTGCAAATGTAGCACCTAAGTTAGTTTGGAATGTGTTTCATTGCACTCTTACACTAATAGAAATGGTTAAATTTAACTAAGATTATCTTTCATGTGTCATCATTGGAATTTAATACATCTGAATTCTTTTTTCTTAGTTCTTCCCAAATGCTTGCATTCTTTAATTCACTCATGTGCTAAAGCATTATGGATAAAATTAAAAATTAAAAACATCTCTGTAATCACTTAATATTCTTTTATTTATTCAATTCAGTTAACTTTGGAGCACACATCTTTGCCAAGTACATTATGATGAAAAAGATATCTTAGAATGACTGTAGGATGCATTTAGGATTTTACCCAATGGAAGCCCAGGTATACATAGGTTAGTGGTTATACAATGAACAGAACACTCATGCAAGCATACATATGTTCACCTGCCATTCTCTGAACACAACAACAAAGATTTATTTGTTATGAATTTTACTTGCAGGTAATGCAGTTTGGGCGCATTGATGGTAATGCCTACACATTGGATTTCCAATATCCTTTTTCTGCATTGCAAGCTTTTGCTGTTGCATTGGCCAATGTTACCCAAAGACTCAAGTAATGCTGTGACTTTTGTACCCAGACATATCAGTGTCAACAAGGAAATACAGGTAATATGCTAATCAACTAAAGCATAGTAGCTGATAATAGTGAATGCAGGTTACTAATTGGTACTTTGGGATGTCAGATGTTTACAATCTTCACTTACTTCTAGCCCATTAATATGGTTGGAAGGCTCTGTGATTAAAATTTCACAGCCATAAAACAACCAATTTTACATAAGATTTATATGCTGCATTTTGTAAAAGCCGGTCTTTTTAAGATTCTTAATTTGTTTGGTATTGATTCAACAGTTCTGATTCCACTATATGAACTCTCCAGCTAATTTTTTGATCAAAGTAGATTACTAGATATTTTGATTCAAGAACTTTAGTTTTAATGCACTACAGTGCCTGTATATTCTAATTACATTATATTAAAAGGCCTGCACTCTGATGGGACGTATCTAGTGGTGAAATTTCTGCCTGAAGTAAATATGTTCTTCTTTTATAACAATTTTAATGGGATTTTTTTCCCATGAAGATTAGTTTCTGATTCGTCACTGAGCCACCATGATCGGTCAATAGATGTAACATAGTAACAGCATTCTACTAGTAGATGTCATGTAACACACCAAATGATCTGCCTTCTATAGAATGAGTAGGGAGCATATAGAAAATGTTGTTTCCATTTTGTTGGTTGCTTCCAGCCTGTACATTCAAAAGTTGGCTTCACGTTTGTGTCTTTGATGATGATCACATGCTGTTGTTACAAAGTATTTCCAGATAATTCTTTATGTTATTCTAAGTACTAGCATATTACATTGTTAACAAATTCTAGTGTAAATATTTTAGTGTAGTACTTCTTCAGTATAAATATTTTAGCCCAGTTCTTGTACAGTGTAAACATTTGTGTATACAGGGTGGCAGATACTGCTTCGCACAGAGTAACCTAGCTAATAGATGCAGGTGTTAGAAATATAAAATACTGAGTTTCGTTTCTGTAGGTTTAATTGTTCACTCAAAATGTTCATTTTCTTGGCAATGAAAATGGCAATGCTGAGCTGATGGGTTTAGTCCTCACACATGCCAGCAACCTGTGTCGTACCTGACTGACGTGTGCTCCAGGCCACCTCTGACCTCAGATGTAAAGAAAACACCCGACTGGCATGTGCAAGCACTGCCTGAAGACAAACAAAACACTTGCCCAGTCCATAGGATTAGTCCTCGCACGTGCCAGCAGCCTGTGTTGTGCCAGACTGACTTGTGTAAATAAAACACTCATCCACTGTGCTTACTGACCACTATCTCAAGTAAATTGGCACAAATCGAAATGTTATGCTTGAAAGTTGTGAATGTTGCTGAAATGATGCATTCATTCAAGGGATAATAAAGATCCAGGTTTCCATAGTTACGAAAGCAGAAAAATTAATCAATCAGAACCAGTAGGTTGAAGCCGAAATTGTGAATGCCATAATTATGGATATAATACTGCATCACATGGCGGAATTAAATAATCAGAAAATGTTAAAATCGTCACATGTATAAAGGTACGAGATCTGGGAGATTAGTTGTGGTTAAAATTGTCAAAAGGCACGAAATGTTACAGACAAGTCATTAGGGACGAGCTTCAGGTAGTCAAGCGAGGCCTGGTAAGACCAGTTTTCCTGGAAATCGCTCAGTGCCGATGTTGAGCGGAAAAACAAGGGATGGTCGTTTCTTTGAAACCTGTCGTAGGAGAAATTAAGGGGGTGAAAGACATAGCATCATGATGCACGGACACTTGCCTTCCAGAACCCGGAGAGAGCGCGTCGTTCAGACTGGCCCTCCAGAACCTGGACGGAACGGGTCACTACACTTGTCGCCCAGATCTCCGAGCGAGCACTTCAGTCACGGGACTTGCATTCCGGATCCTCGAGCGTGAGGACACATTATATTTAACAGTAACAATCTTCGGTCTTAGTAAAGACACAGTAATGACTTAACGTTCCTAATAGCGATCGGCAAATCTCGCGCATTTATATTTTGGTGAGAATAAAAGTGTGTCAACGAGAGTTCTGGTTTTTGTTCAAAAACACCCACGCATACCCATAAATTAAGATCACATGCCAGAGCAGTCGGAGCAGAAATCACCTGAAAGCAGCATTCCGCGTAGGGTAGTGGAAGAGAGGAGTGGGTAATACCACGTCAAGGTTTAGGGTTAAAACAATGCTAACATGGCGGTACTGTGGCCAAGCGGTTAGAGCATTCGCCTGCCACCTAGGCAGCCTGGGTTCCATCCCGAGGGCCCACATGTGGTATTTGTGGTGGATGAAGCAGTGTCAGGGCAGGTCCAGGTTCTCCAGTTTCCACTCATTCCACCACTTGCTCCATTATCACCTTTCCAATCATCCATTTTGCCTGCTTTTCATATCATTCTCTTCTTCACTATCATACCTGGTGCTTGGCAGACCACCCTTTTCCAGGTCTTCCCTCTGTCCGGTCCATAGGTTCCTCCGCTCCCCGACAGGCGTCTGACCCCAGGCACTGGCTTGCAAGTCTTAGGGGTGTAAGTCCTACATAAGGGGAGGCTAATCAGGTAAAGAAAGAAGAAACAATTCTATCGTAAAGGGATACAGATTATTATTATTGTTGTTATTTATTATTGTTGTTGTTGTTGTTGTTATTATTATTATTATTATTGTTGTTGTTGTTATTTTTATTGTTGTTAATACACAAATAAAAGTCTTCCTCTTTATTTTCATAAAACAATTGTGATGTTTTGTAGATTACCAAGCTGCAATAAAACTGATGATCTTGTCATAAATGACAGCTGAAGCTGCCATCCCACACACCAATGCTTATGGCCCATGAATTTGTCGCCTGCCCTTACCTTCCCCTTTATTTTCAGTAGTACCAGGCAATAACTCCTCTGACCTCCCCTCCATCAGAACATGCCAGCCGTGAGAAGCAGAGCACACGTAACGTGGTGTTGCCTCATGTTTCTTAGAAATTAAACTTTGCATGACATTTTAACATTAAATTGTGACTAAATTAATTCAAATGAAGGTGAAAAGGCATTATATTCACTCAATGTTTGCAGGACAGTTAGTGAAATAATAAATCATTTATATCCATTCGTCAAGAAGCTAGATGGCTCCAGATATTCCAAACATTTAATGAAATGATTCTTTATTGACAATAATTGTCTTGCACATATTTGTTACACTCACTTTCCACTGGGTGTAGCAACAAGCGGACTTGTATAGTTATGAATATGGCTAGGCGAAAAAGCACTGCATATTTGAGAGGTCGAATTGAAACTGAAAAATTCAGTGCCACAGCTAGGATTTGAACACAGACCTTCTGCTTCACATGAACATTGCCCACACATGGCTTGTGCATTTAAGAACTCCAGCTGTAAGTTTGTTGGCATAAATGAATAATTTTTTTTAATTCAAGTGGAGGAAAAATCCATTTACGGAGCCCCATGCACTGGGGTGGCACAGAGGGAGACTGTGGGCCTCACCTGAAGGTACTACTCCACTAAAAAATCTCCACCGGAGAGAATTCTAGGAAGGATTTCGACAGTACCACGTAAAGCATCTGTGAATTCGGGATGAAGGTATATCGGCCGGCCACTTGGGCCTAAGCCAGGTAAAAGTGGGTGCAAGGATGCAACCATGACCATGGCATGGATTACGCCCTTGGGAATTTAAAGTGGTAGTGAAGGAAGCAGGTGGCATAGGTATTGAAGGAGTCATTTAGTGTTAACCTCTTGAGCGATGGCCATTTAAAACATCCGCGAGCCAAGAACTGCTACCCAATATCCAGCGCAGGGCATTTACAGTGCTTCGTATATACACAGCTGTATTTTGTGTAAATATTAAGTTATTTTAATGAAACAAAAACTGGTATAAAACTCGTTATATGCAGTATACATGTACGTCTTCAGCAAAGTTGAGTTGCATTTACAAAACGTTGAAATGGCACTATTTTGTTTCACTGTGGTGAAAAGTTAACTTTGCTCTGTTGAACGCATCTAATATAAGTTCTCTGAAAGAAACAGTAGTCAACCCATTGTATGTGTGGGTTATGCGTCAGCAAAACAAGGCATCATGTGACATAAAGCACTAGTGTATGCGTGGTCTCTGAGTCATCAGAATAGAGCATTTTTGCAACTTTTGCTTGCGCGTGTTTCGTAACTTAGTAGACTTCGTTTCTTTCTTTGTTGAAATACATACATATACTTTCCTGCTTGTAGCTGAAGTGAGAAGTGGTATAAAAAGGTATTTTTCCACCAACTGGATATAACCATATACAATTGTTTGGTAATTTGGAGAGCTCTAAAACCACACAGGACAATGACCTACCTGGACTTCCGACTATCAATAACTCGCAGCCTAATTGAACAATACCACGTTGGGGGTAGAAAATCCAGAACCCCTGCACCCCTCAGACTTCAAGGAAAACATTATCCTAAAAGGATACCACCAACAGCAAAGAAGTCCCGCCCATCTCGAAAGTGTTTCGTGTGCCGCAAGAAGGGAATTTGCGAATGTGGAGATGTGCCCTTGTGTGTTTATCCCTGTTTTGAGGCATATCACTGCACAAGGAACATACGAGGGGTGCCTCAGAAGTAACTTGCACTATTTTTTTAAAAAATAACAAAACGTTTAAATATTTTAAAAAGGGTATATTTTGAAAGCTACATTCAGTACCTATCTTTCCACATAATTTCCTTGAACCTAAATACATTTTTGATACCGTGGTAACAGCTTTTTTAACCCAATGTCAAACCACTCTCCCTCCAAACTGGATAGCCATCTTTCCACTTCTTGTTTCAGTTCCTCGTCATTTACGAAGCGCCTTCCCCCAAGATGTTGCTGCAGCTCCAGAAAAAGATGGTAATCACTCGGTGCAAGGTCAGGTGCACTAGATGGATGACCGAAAACATCCCATCGAAACTGTTCAAAATGGCTTGAGTTTCATGGGCAGCGTGCGGGAGAGTGTTATCGTGGACCAGAAAAACTGTTGTGCTCAACTTTCCCTTCCTTTTGTTTTGTATGGCTCTTTTGAGTTTTCTCAGCACCTCACAATAGCAACCAGCTGTCATCGTGGTCCCATAGAGCAGGTAATCGATTAACAGTACTCCCTTCGAATCCCAGAATATCGTTGTGATGACCTTGACAGCCGATGCAACAACTTTTGCCTTTTTTTGGAGTTGCCTCATCCATTCGTTTCCACAACTTGCACACACTTTCCATAGACACAGATCCTCTGAAATAATTCTGTGAAGTGATGAACAGCTTATTTCAATATAAGGAGGAAGTTGAAACAAACCTGCATCAAGTGTATGGCGCTGATCGGTGTTCACGACTGCTCGAACCTCGTCAACAATATCCGGAGTGAGGGAAGTGGAGGGTTGGCCGCTTCATTGCTCATTGTGTAATGTTGTTCTCCCTTCAATGAACGATTGGGGCCAACGAGAAACCATTTGTCTTGACAAAATGTCTTTTCCATAAACACTGCACAACTCGCAAGGAATTTCAGTTGCACATTTATTTTTTCCCGTCAGAAAATGGATTACAGCGCGAACTTCGCAATCGGTGGTAGGAACGAGTGGAGTCTCCATTGTTACTGCCGTTTTAATGTCCAAGCAATAAATTTAGGGGCCTAGGAATTTTACGGTGCTGCTACTGCACCCATACCTATATACCCTGGGACTTTCAGACTTTTTCCGCCTACCGCGCGGATTTAAAAAAATAGTGCAAGTTACTTTTGAGATGGCCCTCATATAAAGGTAAGCCAGTCAAGTATATAGACTTTACTTAAATGTTTCATAAAGGGAAAATTAAAATAAGTTGAGTTAGATAAGGGATAAATAAGGGTTAAATGCATAAACGCACAGGACGTGTATACACGCCCATATCACTCATCCGTCATTTTAAATGGATGTGATTTCACGTCCATATCACTGAAGACGTTAATGCTGCTTCTGTCGTTCATAATCGTGTGTTAGTGGAAGCACCGTACTGTGCCCATGGTGGATGGGCATGTCATCTGGTGGAGACCGCCCCCTCCAGCATCATCAGGAGAGCTGCCACCTCTTCCTTTACGAATCTTCGGAGCCACAGGTGGTGTTCTTCCATCTTCCGCTCGATGATGGTTCAGGTCAGACTTGTTTGACATGGAGTGCTTTAGGTATTGTAGCACTTCGTGCTTGTATGCAAGCATTCCCCTGAATTCAGACATGTCCTCCTCCATGGCAGTGATCTTTGTAGTGATGGTGAATAACGCTGCCTGTAAATCCTCCAGCTTTTGGAGGATTGCGGGAACAGAGGCATTGTCCAATCCGGCAGCTGTTGGTTTGTCTGCAGGCGGACTCTGGTCTTAACTGCCCTGCAGCATGCAGGCCTGGCACTGACTGGTGTCAACTATGGCCCTTGACTATGGTGCTGCGTTTTGTTGCCATGTACACAGGCAGCAAGCTTGCCCAGTGTAGTGGTCATGCCCCCAGCAAGAAGCGGCATCATCATGTGAGGTCGTGCTGGAGGCAATTGGTGATGTTGTTGGAGCACCACAGTAGTGGCCATAGAGGCAGCAGCGTCGGCACAATGGTGTTCAGTCGGTCTGGCTCAGCTCTATCCAGAGGGATTCGCCGAGGAGCTCCTGGAGAGGGCAATGTTGTAGTGGCTCTTGTCCCGAAACACAAGGTGCACGAGCAGTGTAGGTCCCCTCCACTGTATCTGTATGGCCGTCGAGACTGAAGGTCACAGGTTGGTGACTTAGCCCAGGAGAAGCTGCATCGTGAGGTGTTGAGGGACACCAACAACCACGGCACTAAAAGTTGCAGCGGCCACAGGTGATGGAGGTGCTCTCTCCTCAGAGCGCACTGGGCTGGACGAACCAGCTGCAGCAGTGTCCATGGTGTTGCTTCTTGGCTTCTTGGCTACATTGTAGCAGGAGCTGCTGGTGTAGTCCTCTTCGTTGCACAATTGTTTTCCATGTTGATGTTGACAGCTCCAGTCTTGAGATGAAGCGCGAACAAAAAATAAATAATTAACACTATAAGCTTATTACAAAGCTGGACACTTCCAGAAAGGTCTCTAAGTCATTATTTTTGCTTAAACTGCATGAAAAGTTTTAAACTCATTTTTCCACATTTTAATTTTTCCTACACTTTTATTCATTCAAAACCAAATAATTGAGTACTAGAAGGCTGAAATTTTTACTGTATATTATATAAAGTAAGACAAAAAGACTGATTTAGGGGATTTAGGATTAACCTAGTTTCTTTTTTTCTTGAGATAAAATCTGTTCAAGAGGTTCTCAGGCTTCGAGCCAGGTGTAGTGATGAGCCATCGAAGAGCCATTTAAGGAGTGTGCATCAGGATGATGAATGACTGACAAAAGTGAAAGGACCTGTATATATACTGTCCGCTAATATGGATCTTGCAAAAAACACCAAGTCTATTCTGGAGGTTCAGTGCTCCAATGGAATCTGTGTTACCTGAGCCGGTCGATCTCCAACTTTAAGATCTGCTAGGTGGCGTGTCAGCCATATGAGTGCTGTGCCACATAGCAGATCTGTTACAACCTCTGGTAGGGGTTGCCTATATAATGTAATGAACTCCACACAGTTCGTGCACACGTTGGAGAACATTACCATTGACCCTTCTGATCTTCCTGTCAGCTTCGACATGGTATGTCTTTTTACAAGGGTACTGCTGCAAGAAACCGTCCAGCTTTTGATGAAACACTTTCCAGCTGACATCACTGTGCTCTTCCGGTACACTCTGATGTCCACTTTCTTCCTGTTTGTTGGAAGATTCTATGAACAAGTAGAGGGTGTGGCAAAGGGCTCGCCATTGTCTCTAGCAATAGCAAATTTCTACATGAAACACAAAATACAGCTCCACTCAAGCCATCTCTTTTCTACCAGCACGTTGACAACACATTCGTCATATGGCCCCATGGACTAGACACTTTGCTGAGCTTCCTCACACACCTCAACAGTCTCCAACCCCAAACTTAGTTCACCATACAAGTGGAGAAGGACGGAACGCTACCATTTTTGGACATTCTGGTCCCTAGAAACAACAAGGGCACTCTGGGGCATGCAGTGTACTGCAAACCAACACACACAGACCTCTATTTGAATACTCACAGTTTCCATCACAAATCATAATGGGTCAGAGTTCTCAAAACTCTGTCCCACAGAGCTATGGCTATCTCCGATCCCAGTCACCTAAAACAAGAACTACAGTACCCGAGGCACACTTTCCGCCAAAACAGCTACTCTGCATACGATGTTGAATTCTCAGTCACCAGGGCCAAGAAAGGAAAATCACAAACGCAACAAACATCAAACAAGCTGACTGCCACTGCCTGCATCCTATATACCGGTAATCTATCTGCCAGAATCAGTAGAATTCTCACCAAACACTATCAGGACCATCCACAAAGCGCCTTTGAAGACCAAACACCTGGTGAGACCGGTAAGGGACAAACTGGACCTTAGTGTACCAGGGGTATACCGCATCCCCTGTGAATGCAGGACCCCACATATAGGGCAAACCAGCAGGACCATTGCTACCAGAGTCAAAGAGCATGAATGGCTCATACGCTTAATACAGCCTCAAAAGTCGGGGCTGTCAGAACACTGCTTTGGAAAAGACTATAGAGCCAACTTCAAGGAAATGACCATTGTGGCAAAATGTAGTGGTTTCTGGGAATGGAGGGTTAAGGAGGCTCTGGCCATCTCCTCCGAGAAGAGCACACTGAACCAGGATGCTGGATTGCAGTTCAGTCCCTCCTGGAAACCGGCCTTAAAGTTAAAGATCGAACGGCTCAGGAAACACAGATTCCGTCAAAGCTTTTTTTTTCTGTGGTGGGGAAAAAGGCTACTTACGCCCTTACCTCATGCAACCAAGCGAGTGTAAGACTCCTACCCAGGCTTCGAACCTGGGCAGCCAACTCACTAAAAAACCCCACTGGAAGTCTTGAGGTCAAAAGCTCATTGCTGCAGTACCACATTAATGCACCTGCGCATTCTGTGGTGATAGATGAATGCTGCCTGCCAGTGGCAGTAACAGCAAGTAAGATTACTGACGTGCCAGAGGACAAACATGACCTAAGCCCTGAGTGCCTCCTGGTGGCTAGTGAAGGTGAAAGTTGTGTTGAACCTCCAGAATAGATTTGGTGTTTTCTGCAAGGTCCGTACTAGCTGACAGTATATATACTTATCCTTTCACTCTTGTCACTCTCAAGGACTCTGCTAGGGGGCAAGTTAGGCCTCGGTCAAGCCTGTCTCCCAGCTCCCAATGCTCACTCTGGTTATGCAGTGCGAACCAGCCCTATTTCACACCACTGAATGCACGGATGCTACAGGCTGTACCACAGCTGGCTTTTACTTTCATGCTCCGGTGGCAGGGTCTTTTTAGTGGGTATGGCCATCTTCAATAGCAACTCCTACAGTACCGGGGTGTCTCAGAACTAGATTTTTCCCCTCCACAAAAAAAAAAAAAAGAAATTGTCATTCATTCATCGTCCTGAGGATGGGAGAGATGCACACTCCCAAGATGTTGATGGCTGTTCATCACTACACCTGGCTTGAAGCCCGAGAACATCTTGAATGTGTTCATCACCAGGAAAGCTTCAAATCTTATTTTTAAATAAAATGTGTGCAGTGATAGTAAAAATGTTGAAATTTTTGCTATGTAGTTTATGTAATTTTTTTAATTTCCCTTACAGTTGAGATATTACCACAACCATGTGTTAAGCTTTCTCAGATGAGTTTCTAGTTTTGTGAGAAAACAATTCAAACCTTTTTTCTTTATAATTGAGGGTATATTTCATTTTGAAATTTGCAAATGTTTTTAAAGAAAGTTTTCAACAATTCAAAAATTAGTTGACATACAAAAATGGAACTCTGCCAAATAGTTTCACATTACATCCTGAAAATGTGTACAAATGAAGTATGTAGCTTTAAAATTGTGCAAAATAGAAATTTCACCCATTGCCTCTTTAAAATGAAAATCTGAATTTGTTTTTAGTGGATTTAATCTCATTGGGTTTTCTTACACAACAGCTTTAAGTTTTGTAGTGCCCTATTGATTTTCTTGTAATAGTTTTAATTGGCCTCCTTTTTTACAAAATGTCCAAGTGATCAAATCATTCAACAGACAAAACAGTCTTAAAGTCCCTATTTTTGTAAAGCTTTTTGTGATACACCATTGATCATAATGTTAAAGAGAGTTGTACATGTAAGATTTAAAGCTTTCACGGCACGCATTATTTATTACAGCTTCACGGGTGATCAGCCGTGTGAGGTTTAAAAACATTGAGCTTTTGGCCATTGTAGACTCTATGGCCTTCGTCAGAATGAAAAATGAGTGTTAGCTTACAGTTCCCCATAGAGTCTACAATGGCCGAAAGCTCAATGTTTTTAAACCTCCCTGGCCAATAGGGAGGGCAACGCAACCCCCTCCCACCTAACATTGTATATATATGGGGAGCTGTAAGCTAACAGTCATTTTTCATTCTAACGAAGGCCATAGAGTCTACAATGGCCGAAAGCTCAATGTTCTTAAACCTCACACGGCTGATCACCCGTGAAGCTGTAATAGAGTTGTACATGTTGTTAAAATCCTTGTGAGAACAAGTAAGGCCAGTAATTTTCAACTTTTGTTATGTATTTATTTGATTTTAATATTGGAACCATTATAGCTTTTCTCCAGATATTCCAGTACAGTAATAAATTAAATTATATAAATTAAATTATATAATTCTAAAAGAACTACTGCAGCTTCTACTCTTAAAGTTTTAATAAAGTATGACATTTTACTGCTGCTGGGTGTTTCTTACATTTAAGCTTATTTATTGCCTCTTTGACAAGTCCTTATTAAAACATCTTCATTTTTTAGTTTTTGTAGTGTAATTAAAAATCATTGTTATTAATTGAGGGTTTACACTATAACTCACCTGTAAAAATTAATATATACATGATTAACCTTCCTGTTGAAAAAACTTCCAATCTTTAGTGAATAATTAACTTAGTTTTTCATGTTATTTTGGTTTTGTTTCTTTTTCTTGGATAATGGATCTATGGTTTTCGATAAGAAGTGTTTAGCTGAGATGTTCTTTGCAACTGAGTGTGCACTGGACAGCCTCTGTAATTATCAATAGATTCCATTTACAGTTGACACAAACAGAAGAAGTATGATTTTTAACATGTTTAGCTATGGCATGTGAACCATCACACTTCACTCAGCTGGTTTGTGACAGTCATTTTCTTTGTAAAGCAGTGATTCTACTTTAACAGTTGCACGATAAAGATATTCATGTCTTTTCATTGTTCAAGTCAGGTTTCGAGTGAAGAAAAAAGAGCAGTAGTGGCATCTTACAAGGGAACTATCACTATACTCACACCTGTATGTGCCTGGGAGTTTGATGGTATCATTGCTGCTCTATGTGGTGCCCATATGTAAAAAATCGGGTGCGGAGTATAGCTGGAAGTATCCGAAAATGAGTCCAGAATACATAGGAACATATAGGCATAATAACACAGCATTGAATGGGATGGATTGTTCACCCCTGACGGCAGCATTTTACGTACTGCATACGTAAAGCAAAGCATACAAATCAAGGTTGCTTGCAGTTGCAGGTCATGTATTTGTCATTCATTTACCTTGTCGTTCTGTAAAAGTGAGGTATGAATCCAGTGAATATACTCAAGTTTGCACTGCATTATTTTCATGGTAAAGGGTTGCCTTCAGGTGAAATAAGTTCGGATGAAATGAAAATGAGGAAGCAAGTTACTGATTTAATTGAAAGGAACTGTACTGGTGTTTGTATGATTTCAGAAACAAGCTTGGATATTGCGGAAGAAAGCAGTGACAGTGACATTACTGACACTTCTTCATTATCCATGTGTGATGTTCACACTTTAAGTCCAAGATGTATTAAGGGTTTAGATTCAAACCTCCAGGTAGAATCTTCGGAATCTAGTAACTCAAAAGATTGATCTCCAACAAAGCCAATGGTTCAAGTTATGTGTGCAGCCCATAGAGAAAAAGGAAAGAAGATATTAATATACGTATAGATTATAAAAGACTAGATGACCCGGTGAACTTCATACCACCTAATATTAATTTGCTTGTAACTCTTCATAAGTGATTATTATCAATCCTATTCAATCTTCCAACTCCAGTTCACTGAAATTGATAATATTAGATGCATTGTGTATGGTTTGAGTGTTGTTTGGTTATTAAATGAAACTCGGTTATAATTCAAATGAATTTAATGTCTTTTATTTACATGAAAGGTAAATGCAGTTAACATTCAATGCAAAGCTTTCTAGTAGACTATGTTTTTTGTTTTCTTTGCACATAAATAAACAAAATTATGGCTTTCCGACACACGACATACCGTAAACTTCCGACGGGCCTTGTGATTTGTGGGTGGTCATCACGAAGGCCAAACGCACAGGGAATTGCAGCCATTTGAAATCGAATAGTAAGTCCATTGGAATCATCAGGATGCACGGAATCAAAACATCCTCTCCTTGTGCTTTCCCTAGATACTCATATTCTCGACATTGTTCATAAAGTTTTTCACAGCTGGTCTCATTCCATTGCATAGTCAAGGTTGATTTATGTTACACAACTTGATGACTTGAGGCTATTTTCAATTGCATATTGTGAGTTGGTAATCCAGGCAATTCCAACGAATTCAAAAATTGTGTGGGATAGTTTCCTACATCATCCTGTCCGATAACTGTCTCAACCAATATGAAGAAAAACAACTGTCCTGGAATGAAATTTTGAATGGACTCAAATGTAAAACTATATGGGGACCCAGAATTGTTTTCACAATCACTCATATTTGTTGAACTTACCTTGAGAACTTTGCAAAATTGAAATTGTCAAACTAATTCCTCAAGTTTTACTAAAATGCCTTATGTGGTTATATCTAAGCCTGCCCTAATTTCTCAAGTCTTGCTAAAACAAAATTGAATGAATTTTTTGTTTATTTCTGAACATGCAAAGTCAATTAACCTTAATGGAATAGCTGATCAAAATGAATGTTTGCAAAATGTAATTCAATTTGATTTAACCAAATCTATTCTCAAAATCCACTACCTTTTTTATGAAAAAAACATTTTAATTGTAATAAATACAACTGTTTAAACAATAGGTCTGCCACAAATGCCATATATTGAAAGCAATCCTAAGTTGCAATTTCCATACAAAATTGCCAATTTTGTTTTTGGGCTATTCTTTTGGGTTTTTCCTAATGTTCTTTTTTTCTAAAACATGCCAGTATGGAGGCGAACAAAAAAATGAGATTATTCAAATCAGTTGAGCCATTTTCAAGTTCTTACAAGACTTATGCACAGCAATTGATTTTTATATAGATTATAAAAGAAGAGCCATATCATTCTGGATTAACCAGGAGGGTAAGAAACAGCAATTCTCTGGTTCCGTAGCAAATTTTGTTTGGTGACGTCACTTAGACAACTTTATACTTGGAAGAAGCAGATTGAATCCATGTCTCTTTACCCCATGGAGCATAAAAGAATTGTGTATGAGAAATTATATGCTTGCTTTGTAAATGCTGGAAGATTAAAACAGAATGTTACTGATAAAGATTTGAAATTATGGGCCTTGGAAATTTCAAGAGACACTTCACCTCCAAAAGATAATTTTAGTTCATCCAATGCATGGATTCGTCACTTTAAAAAAAATTCAGAAAATTAAAAGGAGAAATTATTACAAAATTTGTATCTCTATCCTTTGTAAAATAATAAGAAGAAAAGACAAAGTGGCTGATTTGTTTTTGGAAACAAAGAGAAGCTACTGAACTATTCCCTAGCTTCAATCTATAACACTGACCAAAATGGGTTTGAGCACAAATTAAGAATGAAAAGGACATTGTCTTTCGCTGGAGAGAAATATAGAGAAACTGTTGCTGTATCTGTTTACATGCTGATACATTCATATACTATTATGCCCGCTATTAGTATGAATGGTACTCTGTTGCCTTAAAGTATTCATTGTATTGCAGGAAGGTAAAGGTACTTTTGCCCTAAAATTTCTAAACACATGTTTAGGGCAGAAAATTGTTACCGGAACAAAATCAAGAAAAATGGAGCAAAATTAATTGATTACTGGTTTAAGGAGGTTTTCTTTCCTTTTTGTGCAGATAATTGTTCTCTGCTTTTGGATTCGTGGACAACTTTCAATGATAAAAGTTATCTTCAAGATATTCCACCCCACAAGACCATTGAAGTTCTCAAGATCCCTCCAGGAACCATGGTAAAAATTCAACCCTTGGACAAGTTTTTCTTGCATCAGTGGTAAGCACTGTACTGTCGCCTCACTGAAATTTTTATTGCTAATGAGAATATTAACTTCGAAGTTTTTCACAGGGATGGTATTTTGAAAATATAGTCATTCATACTTCACCAAATTCCTCCCCATGGTTCCAGGAAATGATTAAATATTCATGATTTGCAACCAAATATACAAAAGAACGACCTTCCGAGTTTATTGTACCTGTTAAATGCTGTCTGCAATCAAGTGTAAAAGGATGTGAAGAAGAATGTGCAAATGACATGATTATTTGTTGTGCATGGTGCAGCAAGAATTTGTACTTTGATCACTCCATCAACGCAAGCCACTTTTGCTATACGTTTGTTGTAGGGAAATAATAAGGGAAGAGGAGCGACCCTCCCCCACACCCAGCACAGAGCTGATGAGGGATGTCCAGCAGGTACTTGCAAGTGGTCGGATGTGACACTTTCCAGGCTTCATTTTTGGGTGTTGCAGTTCTACTCCACAGCAGATTTTTGGTGCATATGCATTATATACAGCAGGCAGTATGCTATCAAATTTTCAGGTGCATAGTGGTGTGAGTGCAGAGATAGGAACTTGTTAGTAACTGGATGGTGTACTACAACCATTTGCACAGGCTGATAACCTAATTCTTTCAGCTCATCTATTATCATACCTGTATCACATGAGGGATTCAGCCCTCTGGTTACTGTCCTAAAATTACTCTCAGATTTCAGTTGAAATGTATAATGTTCAGCTTTGTTATTTTCCAGATGATAGCAGCTCTGTACCCTTCTACTGTTTCAAAACAGTTTGAGTTTATTTTCTCTGACAGTTATATGTTTGTACGGTCTGACATTCAGTCTTCTTAGTTCTATCAAAAGTTTATTTATGTCAACCAAATTGGTCATGTAAATAGGTGGTGGCTTGTTTTGGTTCTGAGAAATGTTATTGGAGATTGTACTCATAGTTTTTCTTTTTTTTATTATTTAAAGATGATATAAATTTGTGAATTTTTATACTATCAGTTTTGTTGTTAACTTGAGGTAGGAATCTATGGTATGCCTCCTTCTTTGAATTAAGCACTTTTTTCTTGAGTTTTGATGCTTCCTGTCGCTATTTCTTGGCACCATCTTAACTTTTTTTTATGTTTCTGCCAATTTTATAGCTTGGTCACTTTATTCTCTAAGTTTTAACAAAGCTTTTTTCTTAGTTGAAGGTATCATGGTTGAGCAAATAGCTTGCGTGCTTTATCAGGATTATTTTTATGTTTCAGATTTGTTAGTGGTTGAATATTGTTCTAGTTCATTGGTAAATCCACTTCAATTAGCTTTCTTAAAATAAAATTCCAGATGCCTTACTAATTTCTGCATTCTTTTGTGTTTTTTAGGAACATTGTTGTTATAATGGCTCAGTGACCAAAACCAGAGTCAGAATTGAGCTTTAAGAATAATAAAATAGCTAAAAACTACTCCAATACAGACAGTGCAGATAATAACAAAAAATAGGCCAATTATGTATGACATTGAAGAGAAAGAAATATGCCTATGAAAAGCTAAGAAGACTATCAAATAAAAATTATGGAAAAACATTTTTAAAAGCAGAAAATTAAAAAGCCACTAGGGTTTTATACGAAAGATGTTAAAACTCGTACAAATTTGTACTACCTCAACTATCAGAAAAACTTTTATTATCACAATACCCTCTAAAGTTTAATAGCATTAACTATGCACTAAGTTTTAATACAAGATATCAATTAAAAATGCTTCAAATCAAAATGAAATAAAGGAAAATAGAAACAATACACAGATGGTATCGAGATCAGAATTTGCTTTGCTGCATGTTTACATAGGGGTTGTTAATGAATAGAGAAATAGGAACAGGAGCTGGAATAACCTGAAACTTTTCTTCTTTTATATTTCACTTGTGAAGTTGGCAACACATTATGTTAGTGAAATATAAGCTATACTAACTGCTCTACAACAGCTGCTAATGACCACAGCAGTTGTGCACCCTAAAGTCTTCCCTCCCCTCTACAACAGTATAAACTTTTAGTAATGTGATTCTTTCTGATTTTTTACTTTTACTTCTTTACTTTATTACAGACTTATCCAATCCAAGATAAAAGGTATGCAATGCAAAATAATTTATCTTATAAATCAGCAAATCTCTTAACAAAATAAAAAATAAGAGATCATGTTGAACTTGCCCAACAAACTGAAACCATAAAATGGAAAGCACTGATAAAACCTAATATTGTACTGGATAGCCCTCGGATGCAGTTGCCGTATTTCTTGAAGAAACAGGTCATGGTAATGTTGACTTAGACTGCCTTAGGTATAAGCAATCTCACTAAACCATACCAACTTGACATGAAGAAATACACTAAATCTTCCATAGTAGACAAAAGAGGTTGGCAATTAGGAATCAGAGAGGAAGATTGATAATGGAGCAGAAATCCAATCTATATGGAGAGAATGTATAAAAAAAAACACACAGGAGAAAAGGAGGACATTTGCTAGAAGAGTTATGAAGTGAAGATTTTCTTTTTCCTCATTCACATTAGTGTTAATTGTTAATGGATATCCGCATGTAAAGTAACATACTCATCAGTAATTTGCAACAAAAATCTTAAGTTTCAAGCATTCCGTTTGTCAATCACCTGCCACTTGTAATTCTTATAAACTTGTATTTGTTCCATAAACATACAGTATGAATTAAGTTGCTATTTTAAGGTTATCTATCCACTGACAATTGCAAGAGCTAATTATTTAATAGTTATTTCAGGTTATGTGGCTCAAGCCTCTAAAGCATGACTTTGTATTCCTTTTATAAATATGTATTACATAATATATTCCTGTTTAAGGATATCTACCTATTGTACAACTGCATTAGCTTATGATTTCATAGTTAATTTCAGGTTATGGGGTTTATCAATTAAATTGTTTCATTGCAATATGAAGGAATTCTTACTTATTCTGTAATTGTGGTGACCAGGTCTCTTTGGGAGAGCTTTTGGTTTGAATTGAGGAATGTGCTGTTAGCTAATGCTGGATTTCTGACAATGAAGTCATTAATCCTCTTGCTGTCCAATATTTTTCACTGATGAATGGGGTGCTAGAAGTGGCTGGGCATATTTGAAGGTGGTCTCGATCCCATTTCCTCTTGCAGATCACATAGAGGACAGAGTGGTGAAGAATATATCCCAATTCTGTTTAAATGTTTTGCCAGACAAACATGTCCTGTAATCAACCTGAAGGTTGCAACTGCTGTTTTTCGAGGATACTCAGGAATTACTGTTTGAATGTTTGGTAGTTCCCATCTTTTATTCTTTCATTTTTCATAGTAATATTGTTCAATAATTTTTTTGTATTCAGAGTTGACTAATTTTTTAGCTGCATAAAATGGTAGATTAACTATAGATTTTTGTACACCATTGGTACCCCTTTTTGCAAGAAAATCAGCTTTCTCATTACCACTCAGTCCACAGCGAGCTGGTATCCCATTGGAAGACTAGGTATTTTTGAAGTACTGTTAGATGGGTAAGGATTTTCTAACATTGTATAATTGTTTGGGTTTTTGGTGACAACTTGGAAGTAATTGCTATAATTGCTGCCCTGGAATCTGAGAGAATAACTGCTTGCTGAAAATGTAAAATTCTGTACAAAAGATTTTGTAGGGCCATTCGAATTGCTTCAATTTCTCCATCAAAGTTAGTAGTTCCATAACTTAAAGATTTGTAATAAGAAAAGAGGTGACATGTGACTCCAGCACCTGCTCCATGTTGGTTTGATATCAATGATCCATCAGTATAAATATGGAGCCATTCATGTTCTGGAAATCTAGTATGGATTGTCTCTAATGCCAATAATTTTAGAACACTAGTTGGAGTATCACTTTTCTTAACTTCTTCTGTCAGGTGTAAATATGTGATGTCTAATGTTTGTGTAGGATTGACTTTAGATGTGAAGTTTTCCTTTGAATTAGGAGGTGTATATTCTTTTTGATGTCTTGAATTTTGGAAAGAAAGCTTTCCTGAGTCTTTAGTGTATGTGTAAACTTTCTCTTGTGCCATGTATTGAATGGGAGTCTGATCAACTTTTCGTGCTGAGTAAGAGCTGCTTTTTCTATTTCCTATTCAACGGGGTATTGGTTCGTTAGTATTTCCATAGCTGGTGTTGGTGTGGCTTTGATAGCACCTGTAATTAGTCTCAGACTTTGGTTTTGAAAGATTTGAATTTTTTTTTGTATTTGCTGTTACAACAACTTCGCTGCAGTAGGTAAATAATGGCTTTATATATACATTGTATGTTGTGTTAAGAGTTGCTCTGGAACATCCCCACTTCATTCCTGTTAAGACGTTTTGACAGTGAAAGGTGGCTCTCTGCTCTTTGTATTACATTTTCTATTTGTTTGGTCCATGTAAGTTTGGTATCAAATGTAACTCCTAAATACTTTGCTTCCTTTGTTTCTGGTAATTGTTGACCCTCAAAATTTAGTTTTATTTTTAGTGGTTTTTTTTTTAGTGAAAAGATTTGGTAGTTTGATTTTGTTGTATTAACAGTCATTAAATTTTCTTTGGTCCACTTTTGTAGGTTGGTTAAGGATTGTTGCATGATTTTTTCTAGTTCTGTGCTTTTGCTTTTTTGTTTTGAAGTCCACATTACTAAGTCATCAGCAAATAGTGCACACTTCACACTTGATTTTTGTATTTGTTGTGGCAGATCATTAATAAATATATTAAAAAGTGTAGTGTTGAGCACTGCACCTTGTGGTAAGCCGCGGTGTACTTGTTTATATTTAGATATATTTCTTCCATATCTGGTAGCAATAAAGCATTGTGTTAGGAAATGACATTATCTGATACATTATCTTCTTTCCTATTGAAGGATTCTTTGATTTCTTGACTGAGAAGTTGTTGTTGTTTTCTAGTGCCTTGCATCTGGCAATGAAGCCATTAGCATTCGTGCTTTCCAATACTTTTGAACTGTAGTTTCTTCTGATCTTAATGCTTCACAGGTCTTCAAGTGGTCTTTGTTCATTTCTGCTGGATCGTTACACAGGACACATATTGGTGAGGCTGAGATACCTATTCTGTAGAGATGACTTGCTAAGCAGTCATGATTTGTCAATAGTCGGAAGGCTGCAACCGCTGTTTTCCTTGGTCTCTGGGGGATTATATCTGGGTTGGAAAGTAGTGTAATCCATTTTTTATCTTTGGCATTTGTTTCTATTTCTTGTAGGTATGAATGAGAACATTTTTTAATGATCAAGCGTTTTATTGAGGAATATGAGAAATTGAATTTAGACTTTTGTTTTATTGTTGTGCCTTTCTTTGCAAGTGAGTCTGCAGCTTCATTCCCCATGACTCCACAGTGTGCTGGAATCCATTGGAGATGAACAGTCTTATTAACTTTTTGGAGTTGTGTTAACATTTTGTAGCATCCTCTAATTTTTGTTGACGTCTTTGTAGTATTTGAACATATTCCCTGAATTGCAGCTTTAGAATCCGAAAGAATTACTGCCTTGTTAAATTTATTTAAGGGAAGATTTAATAATTGTCAGAGAGCAATGTGTATAGCCTCTATTTCTCCATCATAATTTGTTGTGTCTCTGCCAACAGAATGATAAAAGGAAAAATGTGAACACGTAACTCCAGCTCCAGTAAGGTTTTCCTTGGAGGATCCATCAGTATATATGTGCAGCCATTCTTCTGTGGGATACCTAGTATTGATTGTTTCCAGAGCTAGAAGTTTTTGTATTTCTTTTGGTGTGTCTATTTTAGGGTTACTACTCCTGCGTGTATCGCTATTTCTCATTCAAGCTTTCCATATCCATATGTAGCTGATTGACTAGGCTCTGCTCTATGACGTCAAAGCCTAGCTAGCTGCAATGAAACTGAAGTAACCAATCAAATACACACCTGCCTCTGCTGTCAGCTGGCAGCCATGGCTATGCTAGCTAGGATTCTATTACAGAATATGCATGCATCAATACAGCTCTCATAGGCTAGCTGGTATTGAGAGGGACTATTCCTTTGGAACAAAACATCTCGCCAGGAGCAACAGATGGCTAGTGGCGGGGCGGGAGTTTAAACCTTAAGTACTGTAACGTTCAAGTTCGATGTGCATATTTGATTGAGATATGAAAAAACTATTTTAATTTTGAACTTGTGAATAAATCAGCTGTGGTTGAATGCACACTACTGGAGCTGAACTAAAACTCTCTTCCCAACATAGCCAAATTTACAGTGTTGTTTAAATGTTTCCCAGATTTTGTATGTTTTTTTATCTTTTCAAGCAGTTTCATTACCTTTCCGAGTCCAACTAGAGTCCCCAGCAAACAAATTACCTGGAAAACAAAATAATGTGTTTTTAATATCACAGCCGGATAGCCATTCAAACTTTTTGTACACTTTGCTGTTAAAACTCCTCGTATATTCTTTTTGTCGGCTTGTAGATGATTGCTTAATGTCTAGCATGGGTTTCCACGATGCTTCATTTCACATTTCTCCTGTAATGTTAATGTACTGAAGTGTATAGACTGCAAATATTGTATGGAATTAATCATTGTTGGCGACACTATTGTAGTTACTATACGCACTTAGAACACACAAAACAGTGCTCTAACTGCCCACTCCCGACTTCTCCAAGCATTGAGAGCTGCATGTTTGCAGCTCGTTTCAAAGGTAATGCAGGGGTTCTGGAGGGGGAGGAAACTGAAGGAATGTGGGTGGAGAGTCAACTCTTTTAGTACCTGCTGTAAGAAGTACTTCAATACTAATCGACTGCATTTAACTCGATGGACGCAACATTTAAAACTATTTTAAAAGCAGAATGCAAATCTGTATTACAAAACATAAGGTGAGCCATTGAGTCAAACACCTGGGGGTGCTGCAGCACTGCAGCCCCTCATCACCAGCCGCCACTGGCCACAGGTTTGTATTTGGATCATTTGGAAAATGGGAAACTGTTTAAACATGTGTGCATTTTTAGCTATGTGTAAGGAAAGGGAACTCTTGATGCATATTTTCAAATTCCAGCAATTATTTTTTACACCACGGAAGAAATGTTTCCTTATTTATGGAGAGTGCAGACTGAATCTGGAACACTATCCAGAATTAAGGCAATGTTGTAAAAATACTTTCATCTGATTGAGCATTTTGCAATAAGAATTACTGACTAGCAAACAACCAGGACCCACAAGGAGAGTGACTTCTGTTGATAATTCAATAGCAGTGCTAGTGTATTTTGACCAAAACTCAAAACCCACAGATATAAGGGATTTGCAAACATATAAGATACCTATATCCAAAAGTCAGTTCAAATTCTGAAACAGCACAAATTGCACCCATAAAAGTTGCATTTAATGCAGGTTCTTAGATGTATTATGAGATACATTTAAATTCTGGTTTGAAGTTATGGTGAAAATAAATGATCCCAGCTTTCTAGCTAAAGATTTATGAACAAATTAAACAAGAGTTTGTTACACTGTAATGGTTAATTGTCTTAATGCACACTAATGTCTTGCAGAAAATGCCCATTGGGTACAAATCAAGTGTGACTTACTAATGTATGCTGTGGAATTTTAGATGGCTGCTTGTTAGATCCTTACTCTTACATGTACTTAATTAGCTAATCTATATTTCTTCTGATTGCTTTGGTTGACTTTGACATTGGAACTACCTCTTTAAAATAGACTTCACGTTATCTTTTACAGAATGATGTTCCAGCACACAGCACAAACGTTGTTTCTGAATACTAAGACAAAAAATTGGATTGAAACCTATGAAATGGCTAGAAGTCATATGACACCATTGCTGTTGTTTCTATTGGAACACTTAAAATCAGAGGTCTATGGTACATAGCCAGAAAATGTAGAGGTTCTGCAAAACAAGATTGTAAAGCATACTGACCACCAGTACCATATAATGTCATATGATGGCACACAAAATAGACTTTTAAAAAATGCATTACAGCAGAGGGAAAGCAATTTGAATGTTTTATTAAACTTTACCTTTTGTTATACATTTTACAGCTGGACATGTATACATCATGTTTAGGCTATTTTTGTCCTGTAAATGATTGGTATACAAGCCTGTGATGCTTAGTGTTCAAATCGTTACTCAGGATGTGGAATGTAACAAATTTATATGTAATAAAGCATGGGCTCTTTCATTTTAAAAAATTTTATATGTTAACCCGCATGACTCTCTACTTACTCCTGTACGAGCTATTATTAATCACTTGAGAGCCAGAATCAGGACTGGGAAATTCATTGCCATAGCCGAGATTTGAACCATGGATTTTCCACTTCCTGTGTGACTGCTCTAACCACTGGGCTACCATGGTAACTTGCCAGTATGACATTAAATTTCCCAAGTGATTTGTATTTTCCTGGTAGACCACTAGGTAATCTTGCATCTGAGATAAGTACCCAAGGGCAACTTACAATTGTAAGTACTTTATGTCCCAGGTTTAATTAAATAACCTTTAGATGGTGTATCTAAAATCATCAGTAAGTTGGTTAGCATAAAATAATAATTACCATCTAAAGGTTATTTAATTAAACCCAGGATATAAAGTACTAATGATTGTAAGTCACCCTTGGGTACTTATCTCGTGTGTGCAATTCTCTAGTGGTCTGCTGGGAAAATATAAATTGTTTGGGGAATTTAATGTTGTGTTGCTGTGGTAGCTCAGTAGTTAGAGCAGCTCTACATGAAGTGGAAGATCCATGGTTCAAATCCCAGCTATGGCACTGAATTTTTCAGTCCTGATTCTACCTCTCAAACATTATCTACACAATGCTTGTGTGTTTAAAACCATCAGTAAGTTGGCTGGCATAAAATAACAATTACAACGTAGATATTATTAAAGATGCTTATTCTTCTATCTACTTCATGTTAATTGAGATAAGCATCTGTAGAAATGGTTTTATTACAAATTTTCTTACAGGTATAATGAGACTAGGGAAGTACAGTAGGCTTAATTTAAATTATTATTAATGATCAAAAACCTTTTTCTATTCCTTTTTTTTTTTTTTTTTTTTTTTTGAGTGGAGTGCAATACCTTCTTCTGTACCTGCTATGTATGTGGTCGAGAAGTAAAAATAACTTTGTGTTACTATAAATTTTCAGAGCACCCTTTATAATTTCTAACCGGCCCATATTGCAGACTTTGGAAAGCACTACAGCTTTAAATATTGTACTTTGTGCTAGTTATGGGATTGTTGCACAGGTATTGGCCGTTACTGCTTTAAATTCAAAGTAAACTTGCAATACACTGAAGCAGTATTTGCAGTGCACAGTGTAGATATGTTGCTTATCAACTTTCCAGAAGAATGCTATTATTTTGGTATGATACTTGATACTGCAGCAAAAACGTATTTCCAAAAGCAGACTGTTGAAAGGTTTTGGTTAATGATGGTTATGTATTTTCAGGCTGTGAAAGATATGCAAATGAGAAACCATCCATGATCCAGCCAGCCAGCCAGCCAGCCAGCCATCCATTGTTCATCATTCAACAAGTGATCATGTGCTCAACCCTAAGGAATAGATTTCAGTATAAAATCTTTAATGCAGAATTTACATTCCAACAATATTGCACTTAAGTAGCTGTCTTTCTTTCATTTTTCCCCCTTTTTTACTATATACTCAGTATTATAAGATTGTGAATCACGCCTATCTGGCCTATTGAATAAGGTAATTCATAGCATCCTGGATGCTGGTGGAGGTAAAGAATATTCATGAAAGTAAAGAAATAGTTATATTACTATAGACATCAACTTTTCATATCATTTCAAAAGTGAAAGAGATATTCTACTTCATGGTACCTAAGTCCTGCATCCAGGCAAAAATGTGCACTTGGGAAAGGTAGGATGAAATGAGCAAATGGACAGCATGTTTATTATTATGCTTGGAACATATTTGTAGTGTTTGTTCTCAGGTAGTACATCATGAATGATAATGCTAAGTTGTGTTTTACTGGTTTTGTTAACAGAGCTGAACAGAATGATAAAATTGTTCTAAAATCTCAAAATGAATTCTAAAGCTGAAAGAAAGACTTACGTCAGTAATGCTGTTCTAAAAGTTTGTTGTGACATATATTTAACACAGAGCAAATGTACAAAAACACTTTCATACAAATTGTAATGCTCTAGAAGTTTGAATACTACATTAAAGATGATTATTAATGCATGTGTTGAATATAGAAAATGACATACTGCTTGCTTGTTGCATAATCTGTTTATTAACATTTGCATTTGTATAAAAATCTGTTAAATTTGTTACATTTTAAAAATACCATGAGCAGGAATGTAATTTCAAAATATTCAAAATAACAAATAAGTTAATTTAAAAGGCTAGTTTAGAATTCATTTTAAGATTTTTGCTATTTCTTTTATTCAAAACTTTAAATGCTATGCTGTAATGGGCTTTAAGTATAGGTATTATTGAAGTATTTAATATGTAAGATATCGCTTCAAATGAGTTAGATTTAATACATTCTTTTTAACACTGTTTACTTGGAACACTTTCAGAGGGAGGTGAATTACTTTGGGACATTGATGTACGTTAAAATTAAACAGATAAATTGTACCATTGACTCTTCCCTGACAAAAAGATCACTCTTTGCATTTAAGAGACACTTATTCAGTGAAACCAATTCAAATTAAATTCAGAAATAATTGGTTTTTTATGCTCTATAATAAGTATTTCACACATCACACTTTTATGTGTAGAAAATAGGTTACAAAATGTATCCAGTTAAATTTGTGAGTGAGATCCTGTAGTATATAACTGACTCAGTTTTCACCTTGGTGAATACCAGGTGGCAATTCATGTGCTACTATCCATAACACTGCCAGTGTAGTATTCAATGTCCTGACCTTGACAAGCATCTTGGTTACAGCACACCAGCACTTAATTTCTACTTTCTCTATCACATACTTATAGGAAGTATTGTATTCCACCTGAAAGTTTTATTCTGAGATCTTGCTGGAAATACACATTTTGAGAATCCCTGAATCCCTTTAGAAAAAGGAGTGCATGTATGCATAACCCCAAAACAAAAATTCTGTCAAATGCAAAAGTTGATATTTAAGTTTCACATTTTTCAAGGATGTGACATGATTTTCAAGAAAATCCCCCATCCCAAACTACCATTTATTCGGAAACATTTTCAAAAATGTCGATTTTCTCAGAAATGACTAATGGTTTTGATTAAATTGCTGTATGTTTAAGAAATTTTCATGACAAAAGAAATTCATCTCTTGAAATTTATGGGAACTGGTAAACTGTACACAAAATTTTACTGTATAAAAAATTTGAGTTAACCATTTCTGAAATATTCCTTTGTTATTGATTTGAATTTTCAAATACTTTCTCCAATGGAAAGTCTGTTTTTTTCCCTTAGTTTTTTTCCAATGGGAAGTCTGTTTTTTCCCTTCTCATAGTCATGAAATAGAATGGAATTTCAAATTCATCACATAGTGACCAGCTCTTAAAAGATTTGACTATTGCATACGCCTACTGTATTCTCCTATTCCCATTCTACCTGGAAACCATTTCTATGAATTTCTGTGTTCATTAACATGAAGCAGATAGAAGAATAAGAATTTGTAAAGAATAGCTTGTACAAGGCCAACTAGAAAAAGTTATGTGAGTGCAACATATTACATTTTTACTTTTTCTTTTCTTCAATTTTGTCTTACCTCCTTTTTTTTTTCATTTATTTGTTTATGTATACCAGGAAATGCACAAATCAAATATAAATTATGCCATAAACTTGCTTGTTATCATTTTGCTACTTCTGATTTTATAAACTTTTACTGTTTTTGCCTTTCCTATAAGCACATCTGAACTGGGTTTGTAATGTTGCACTCAAAGTTTTTCTGGGAAAAATAATTTTTGATAAACTACAAATTTATAGTGCACACAAAACTAAAAGAAAAATTTCACAAGATTGGTAGGCCCACATAAAACAATGATGCTCTCCATGTTGAGTATGCATCAGGGTTGCCAACATTTAAAAGTAAAATTATCGTACCGGCCCTCAAAATTATAGATTTGGCTTCAAAATTATCGTACATCATAAACCAAATGCTACAACAATAAAAATATTGGTATAATACTTATGAAAATGTAATAGTAATGATGTTTATTATATCCACTTAGATACTGATGACATCAACAAGTATTACAACTTTAGTACTTACGTTTCTCGCACTATTAATTTGAAAGTTCATCTTCCTCCTGTTGCAGCATTATACAAATTTGTTGTTGAGATAAACCTTAGCATCTTGTCGGTGACTTGCAGATTTTCCTATCTAACACATTTTTTCATAAGCTGAGACGACAGAATAAGTTCATTTACTGTATCTAGCGCCAATCTGTTTTTAACTTTGGTTTTTATTAAACCCAGTTTAGAAAAAACTTTCACAAGAAGCGTTTCTGGGGGCAATGAAACCACTGATAATGCAAACTCTGCTAGTTCTTTGAAATCAGTATTTCTACCCAGGTGACATGTGTTTAACAGAACTCCAGAAACTGCCAGGTTCAGGCATGTTCTTTATTTCACACAGAATATCACGTATACCGAGTTTTCTCCATTAATCACCAATTTTCTGAACAGTGTCTCCTTCATTGAGATTATCAGATCTGGGCACACTGGCAACAAGAGGATAAAGAGTAAGAGGATTAGTAGGATATGAAATGGTTGCCTTAGACGGGTGGAGACAGGCCAAGAGGGCAAAAGTGGTATTGCTATTTATAATTAGTTTCATTTCGCTGGTTTGACAAACCAATGAAAATTATTAGCAAGAGTGAAGGGACCAGTATATGTACTGTCCGATAGTACGTACCAAGTAGAAAACACCCAATTTAATGCGGAAGTGGTTCACCGCTCCGTTGGAATCTGTGTTTTCTGAGTCGGTCGATTTCCAACTTTAAGGCTGGTTTCCAGGAGGGACTAAACTGCATCCCGGTTCAGTGTGTTCTTCTCGGAGGAGATGGACAGAGCCTCCTTAACCCTTTGTTCCCATAAACCGCTACATTTTGCCACAATGGTCATTTCTTTGAAGTTAGCTCTGTGGTCTTCTTCAAAGCAGTGCTCTGCCAGCCCTGACTTGTCAGGCTGCATTAAGCATATAGACCGTTCGTGCTCCTTGACTCTGGTGGAAATGGTCCTGCCGGTTTGCCCTATGTATGGCACCCCACATTCACAGGGTATATGGTATACTCCTGGTACATTAAGGTCCAGTTTGTCCTTTACTGGTCTCACTGGCTGTTTAATCTTCAAAGGCGGCTTGTGGATGGTTCTGATGTTGTGTTTTGCCAGAATTCTACTGATTCTGCCAGATAGATTGCCAGTATATGGGATGCAGGCAGTGGCGGTCGGCTTGTCTGGTGTTAGCTGAGATTGTGGTTTTCCTCTCTTGGCCTTGGAGATTGAGGCTTCAATGTCGTCTACGGAGTAGCCATTTTGGCGGAAAGTGTGCCTCAGGTGCTGTAGTTCTTGCTTTAGGTTGCTGGGATCGGAGACAAACACAGCTCTGTGGGCCAGTGTTGAGAACTCCGACCCGTTGTGATTTATGATGGAAACTGTGAGCTGAAATTCCTTTTCATTCAGAATGAATTTTATGTAATAAATAAGCCATAAGAAATAGACAGAAACTTAGTACATGAAACATGTGCTCATCTAAAAATATAAAATGTAGGGCTCAAATACTTTGTCATACAGCTGTAGCATTAGTCATTTTCAAATATTTGTAGCAATTTTTACTTTCTCTACTGGTAAGTAGGGGAAGTATTGTATTCCACGCAAAAATTCGAAGTCGAGATTTCACCGGAAATATATGTTTTGAGGCCCCCTGAATCAAAAATAAGCATTTTTAGAAAAAGGTCCGTGTGTGTGTCTGTGTTTCAGTCTGTGGACAACATAACTCAAAAACGAAAAGTCGGTTAAAAACCAAAGTTAGGTACTTAAGTTTATTGTCATTCAAGGATGCGACACAAAGATTTTGAATAAAATAGCCCCACCCTAAACTACCCTTTACATGGAAAATTTTTCGAAAATTTTGATTTTCTTGAAAATGGCCCTAACGATTTTGATTAAAATGCCATATGTTTGAGATATTTTTATGACAAATGAAATGTATATCTTGAATTTTCTGGCTATAGCCCCTGTAATCATATTTACTCTGGATGACTTTTGCATAACTGGTAAACCGTTAGAGATAGACACAATCTTACTGCACAAAAATGTAGATCTCCCTAAAACAGACAATTTATGTCTCAATAAATTTTTTTGTAGAGTGAACCATATTGGTGATATTCCTTGTTATGTGTGTGAGTTTCAGAAAAGCTAGAACTTTCGTGAAATGGATCATCGTTGTTCATTTTTTTATATGTTAAGTGTGCAAATACAACAGAATCCCAAAGCTTTAAAACATTTGACTATCGCACAAAGCCTACTGTATTCTAATATTCCCCTTACAAGGAAATAAGCAATAAGATAAGTTCTACAAATGTTTATCTTAACTAAGACGAAGAAGATATAGGAATAAGGGTTAGTACAAGAGTAGAGAAAGTCATGTGAGTCCAACACATCAGATTTTTACAAATGGATTCTTAATGTAGTGGTTTTTTACGAATGGGCTTTTAACAATGTAGTAATGCAGCAATGAGTCTCATCTCCAGGGTGTTATGAGTATAGGCAGACAAATAAGGGCGAGGTATTATTATTATTTCCAATAAATATTCAAGTTTTTCATTATGTCAACTTTATTACCATTAACTTACAACACTTGAACATATCATCTTCACTCTTTTATAAGTAGTAATACTTTTAGGTCCCAAAGCTATTGTGTTCAGGAACTTCATGGTTTCGTATGAGTTAAATCCTTACTTCTTTCGTTCATAAATATTTTGGGACGTTTACGATATTTGCATGTATTGAATATTTATTCGTGGTATTCAACCAGACGTCCATCTTGTTGTTGGATTGCCAACAAAGTCTATTATTCTGCGAATATGTGCCATCTTAAGCAATGCATATATCACTCATAATGATTCATTACTTCTTTATACCTTGCCCGCCTCGGTAGCGTGATGGTTAGCATGTCTGCCTCACGTTCAAGAGGTCGCGAGTTTGAATCTCGCTTAGTTAAGTTATCCAGGTAAGGTTTTTTTCTGAGGTTCTCCCTTATCCTGAGAAGACAAATGTTGGGTAACTTAAAGCTCCTTAGACCTCGGGCTCATTTGAGCATCATTTCACCCATTTCATTCATTCACCGTCCGATATGACATTACATTGGAGGGCGTTAATTAAAAAAAATAAATAAATAAATTACCTCTCTATAGAGGTAACTGTTTATTTCCCTAGTTATGGGCTTAGCAATCGTGATTGATTGGCTATTCATCAATTCGATTGTGATGCATTGATCATATGGTCATGATCAACCTTGAACATATTCCCTTTCATTTCACAGTATGTTTGGGACATGGATTAAGAAATACAATTTTGATAATCACATTGCATATACAATATTTACATGTGTTATGTCTAAACAATTTGGCATATTCAATATTGGCATTAACATTTTCTCCGATGCATTTCAACATACAAGTTCTGCCACATATTCATTGTTGCATCTTCTGGTTTTCCCAGGTTGAACAGTGAAGTGGCATCTACAAGGCACCTTGCGTGATTCTTCTATTTTCCCTATATGGGTTCATGAGGAAAAACAAGCTTTTGATAAGTGTACAGTTATCTCTTGCTTACTATGACATGCATGCAATCAAGTCTCTGTTTCATTATTTGAACTTACATCTATCCAATTATTATAACAATGTGAATAGGCAAATAAAGTGTTATATAAATGCTGTAATATATAAGGGATTATGTAAAATTGTGAAGGATAGAGAAAATTGTATCAATGTGACACATTGCATTTTGTGTCCTAAGCGTTTTGCCAATTCTATCATTATGGAAATAAATGATAGAAGAGCTTGATTTCTCTTCTTTTTTCAGCTGCTGTTCCACATTGTACTTTATGGCATAAATTTCTGCATATTATGGCTATTAGAAGAAAACATTGAATACTCTGACCAATCAGATCAAGCTCCAATACTTCCATCATAACACTGCACAGCCCATCAATAAATAGAGGCTATAGTTGCAATCATTAGCCAATCTACTCGTCAAGCAATAAGGTTACCGGCCACTTAAGGGGAGTATTTAGGTATTTTGGCCAAAAATTTCATTTTTCTGTTTATTGTCCATTTTGATAATGTGAAGCTTGTTTAACAATATCTCATTTGTTTGTCAAAATGCCCTAAAAGAGCATTTAAATGCCATTTAAATGTCCACTGCTGCCACACCAACCTCTACTGCCATGCTCCTCTCACTAAAATATGTTCTCTGAAGATTTTCTAATTCAAACTTTAAAATTTATGGGACTTGAGGGAACTATTTGCTATTTTGGGTACCAAAAATAGTATATGTGGGTGCTGAGTCCATGGCTATAGGTGTTCATGATGGACTTTTAACTTTTAATGAAGGAAATAGTGCTAGGCTTAAGGTTTTGAAAATGTTGGATGTACACCCAGGTGTGAACATGAATGCATTTCATGAACTAGACAACATTCGTATGAAAAAGTCAGATCTTGGCATTAAAATCAGTAGTAACATGATCATAAGAGGCATAAAGAGGGCTATAGAGTATGAGGATAACCTTGATGATCCAGAATATGGACTTGGAGCATATTAAGGGTATGTTAAACTTTAAACGCAGTTTTCTCAAAACAACTTTTTTTCAACACAAATGTTCCTTTTTCTCTGGAACTGTTGCATGTGCCTACTTGAAATTTTCAACATTAATTTAAATGCTTAAGCTTCACAAACTTTGGATTTTGGAACCTTCCATCTTTAAAAACCTCTGGAAGTTCTGTGAGAAAAAAATTATTTAACATACCTCATGGGAATATTTTTTTCCAAACTAAGGTTTTCAAATCAATACTCGGATTGACAAAACTAACAAAAAACAATACCTAGATCCATTTGTGTGCAAAATTTTATTGTTCCAGCTCAAATACTTTAAGAAAAAAAGGAACATGAAATTTGCAAATTTAACTTGGCAGAGATAGGGAAATCAGACACCTACATCCCCTTAGGGTGTATGAACACCAAGGAGTTATTTTCTTCATTGACAACCATTAATGCCACAAAAAAGTGTTTCTTCTTCAGGAAAAGGTCACAAAAGTAAATGCTCAGTTCAATTCAAATGTCACCTCTCTGTTCAAATTGAGCAAAATGTGTGCACATTCAAAATTAGTGATACTTAATTAAACAATAAGAACAAGAGCTATTTCACATATAATTATTCAAACTAACATCAAGATAATATTACAAGAGTACAGGTGTTACAAAGCCACATTTTCTATGCAACTTATTAACTATAAAAAGATTTGGAGGGTGGAGAAATTGTGCCTATTTTCAGTACATTTCTTTAAAGAACTTGTATCTTGAATAATTAATGATTAAAGTGCCTTTTAATGGTTACTTTAAATACCTTCCAATTCATAAAATATTATTCACACCTTTAAGAATTTCTTAAAATCTTAATATACTTAAGCAGCAATGACAGAGAAATGCAGTTACTACAGTTCACGTGATAAAGTTAGTTTGTAAAAATATTTGTGTTTCACAGTTACATAACTAAAATATTTGTCAGTCCTTTTTTTATCTATCACATAAAGATGATTGATCACTGTTCGCTTTAAATCTTATAAAGATCTTCCTCTAATGGTCCTGAGGTATATCCCAATGTTGCGGGATGAGATTACAGATTGTGCTGAAAATGAGCTCAGTCTACATTTATATGTGCCAAGTATTTTTTAAAATTCTATAAAACTCCTAAAATACTCATGCAATTAGTAATTCAATATAAAATATAGCTGGATAAAATTGGTATAAATTGATTATAAGAAAAAACAAAATTCTGATGTGTTAAATTCACATACTTTCCCTACCCAATCTCCTACAAACTATTCTTAAAAAATAGAAGTAATTGAAGGTATGTGCGTAAAAACGGTCTAACCCACACTTTTTTAAAACTGAGAAAAATAGAGTTTTGCATATGTTGTAAAAAAAAATATTAGTTGATACATGTGGCAAACTTTATTTGAGTTAGGGTTAAAGGACACACCTCAAACTTTTTTTAATGCAGTTCTAAGAATATTAAATTATTTTTATTAAACTTATAAAAGAAAACAGTAATAAAAAAGAAACATTATAAATAAAGCATAACTTAGACTACATATATTTTAATTGTTCTTAACAAAAGAGCATCCTTGCACATTAAAATAATCTACATTTATTACATTACTACCTATTATAAAAAATAGCTGTTGAAAACATATAGGCCTATATGGGCCTATTCAGATAATTAAACAAAATCAGTTATGTTAAACAATTGCTCATCTTCATGAACATCATTACTTTCAATAGACACAGATGTAAGACTTCTGTAATGATCATGATGTATTGGAGGCACATAATTGTGCAAGTCATGTACATCTTTAAGTTTTGGCGGAGCTATGGGCCTTGGATTTACATACTTAGGTGGTAAGGACACGTTCTTAAGGGAAGGTCTAACTGACACTTTTTCTTAAGTCTACACAATCATACTCTTCAATATCTGAATAGGTATATTTAAAAAACATCTGAAAGGGTTTGTCCTTTGTCACTTTATAGGACACTACTTTGCTTAACAATACTTTTTATTTAGATTCTGATATTCTGTTTTTCTTTATTTTATCTAATAATAGTTTTGTTGACATGAAACAACATCATCTGATGCTCTGCCAGCAATATCTTCCGACCACACAAACATAGATGTGTTACCATTGGCAACATTATCCACACCAAAATTGTAGGTCCAAATCTGGCGTTTGTAAAATGGTACTCCTACAGTTAAATGTGGGGTCGGAAGACATTGCTGCATGTCAAAGGCAATCACATGCAAAGAGCTATCAGTTTTAGCTCCATCATGTTTTAAAGTTTGATAAGCTGTTTGGGCTTTTCGTTCATGTAGTTCCAACTGTTCTTTCAGTTTGTTTCATTTTCCTTGTCAGACTGATCAACATGGTGCCTTCATTTCTCCCCAACATGCAAGTCATAAAGGCTTATAAAATACATCTTTGCAATTTAATATAATAGTGTTTGTAATAATTATCAACAAAATATAACAGAATAATAAATTGAAACTCATAAGAAAGCAGTATATTAAATGAGAATCTGCATAATAAGTAACTGACAACATTAAAAGGTTGGCAATCCTACCCTAGTTTCTTTTCTTCTGTTTTTAGACCATTTATGCGCTTCAAAAGATGAGGTAAAACAGATCGCAAGAAATAGAAGTCATTATATATACTTCAAATCAAGCTTTTGGATGTTAGAGCTCCCATAAACTGTTAGTCCTTGTTTCAAGCAAGAGATTGCAGCACCAATCAGATTTTTTTTTGTTTTGACCGTTTTTACGCACATACCTTCAATTGTTCTAGTATATATGTGGTATGTGCAATAAAATTGGAAAGATAGAATGTGGTTTAAAACTACAGTGGTATAACCAAGATTTGAACCACAGATATGTGGCTTACTGTAGTGTTGCAGTAACCAACTGAGCTACCATAGCAACATGCCTGCACAACATTGAATTCTCCAACTGACTCATTTTTCTTCTTAAAGTTTATTCTTCTTTCTGTATCATGTAGGTGATAGTCAAATCTTTTAAACAAGGTTGCAATTGATGACTCCAAAATCCGAGGCACTTTGCATAATCATGAGGAAAATTAATAGTGATGTAACACTTGAAAAAAGTATAAGTATTTGAAAATTCAAACCATTATCAACGAATATCTCAAAAATGCTTAACACCACAAAAAATTAACATAAAGCATGTGCTTTTGCAAGATTTTGTTCAATTCCTATAGTTTACCATGAATTAAGAGTACATCACTCAAAAAAATGTTCCAAGTAAAAGTTGCTTGGGGTGGGAGATTTTCTCCAAAATAGTTGCGTTGCATCCTGGAAAGATGCTGAACCTAAATATCAAGCTCTTGTATCAACCATTTTTTTGTTCTGTTCACAATAGAGATTAACATGAAATTATTTCTAGAAAGCTGATGCATTATATTCACATGACTTTTACTACATACTCTTCTACAGACATCTTACAAGAGGCTTGTTCTATCTCCTTCATGTTAGTTTAGATTAACATTTATAAAAGTGGTTTAATTACGTATTTTATTGAAAGTAAAAGAAGGGTAGAATTAAGATAAAGCAATAGTCAAATATTTTAAAAGTGGATGACTACATGATGGCTTTAAAGTTGTGTTCTCTTTGCATGCCCACAAGTAAGAAAGAAAAGAAAAAGCAAATGGTAAATTGAGGAGTTGAAAAAAAGTGTACAGTGTTAAACAATTCAAACCAATAATAAAGAATATCTAAGAAATGTTTAAGTCCACAAAAGTGTGACTTAGATTGTAAGTTTGAATGAGATCTACAATGCCAACAACTTCATATTTAAGATACGCAATAAAGGGGAATAATTCATATCACTCTAACAGTTCATTGTGAGAGCTGAACAGTCAAACAAAAGTGAGTCATAATTACAAATGCTGTCCCAGAAGGATCTGACCTGCCCTATAGATAGCAGTTGTTTCAAACAAATGACCGTTAGAAAGTACAGCCTGACTAAACTGGACCCCCTATATACCAGAAACCTGAACAACCGGAAAATAAATCTCAGAACGGAGCTATTTCCTATGTTAAATAACACTCAAAACCAGGAAACTGCCTAACACGGAAATGGAAGTTTTTCCAGAACCATTTGCATAAATAACCTTAGGCAGATTTTCATTATGCTTTATACATAATTACGTGCTTTGATAACGAAGTTGCCATGACTGAAGATATTCAAAGTGCAGCAGATCCACATTGCTACTGGAAACAGCAGTTATGAAGTCATGAAAGGAATGGATGACGACGATGATGACGACAGCCAACAAAAGGGAGCAAAAAATATGCACTTTTAGAGAAGCATTATCTGTTGTGAGTGACCTTCAGTAATTTGCAGCTTCCCAGAATGTTCCAGAACTCCTGGAGCTGATGCGGGATGCAAAGGAGATCATAGAGCATTCTGTTGGAAAAAGTTGCGACAGTGCACTTTGACGGATATGTGGGAAAAAGAAACTAATGAAGAAACTGCATTATGTATGATATGTAAGTTGAAAATACAGCAAAACATTACAATTGAACCTATTTTTGATGTACAGACTTTTATTTTAAATCATTCCTTCAGTTTAATTCTATACAATTATATTTTTTGTATTTTGTTTTACTAAAATATGTACCACCCTTTGTAAGACGGAAACCCATAAAAACAGAAAAATATTACTGGAACAATCACATTCCATTTTAGGAAAGTTTTACTGTACTAACCTTATAAAGCTTAAGTTTGAAGTTTGACGATACTAAGTTGTTTAGTAGTATCAATAGTGAATGCTCTCAGCAAATTTGTAACCATGGATAAAACTGGTCATCCTTATGTGATACAATATTTTCATTTGAAAGGTCTTAGTCAAACTGCTATTAAAGCTGAGCTAAATTCTACATTTACAACAGTAAAATATTGTGTGGCAGAGTTAAATCGAGGCTTACAAGTTACCGGGATGAATATCGCAATGGTGAACCAAATGAGGTGACCATGCCAGAAATTGTAAAGAAAATCCATAAAATGTTACTGGATCTCCATCGACTGAAAGTGCACAAGCTAGCAGACATTGCAGGCATTTCAAAAAGTGCTGCACATTGCATACTGACTGAAAATTTGGACATGAGAAGATTGTGCACAAGATGGGTGCTGTATTTTCTCAGGATAGAACAAAACCCCCATGAGGATGTTTGACAATGTTTCACTGCAATAAAGCTGAGTTTTTGTGTCGATTCATAACCATGGATGAAGCATGGATCCATCACTCCACACCTGAAATAAAAGGACATTAAAAACAGTGAATTGAAAGGGGAACATCCATTATCACCATGGCCAAAATCATCAAGTTAAAGTTTGAATTGCATCCTCATGCACCCTGTTCACCAGATTTAGCTCCCTCTGATTATTTTCTGTTTCCAAACTTGAAGGAATGGCTTGGTGGTAAAAGATTTGCCAGTAACGAAGAGGTGAAGTCTGCAGTTGATGGCCATTTTGGAGAGCTTGACGGTTTTCGCCATAAACTCAAAGCTATTGAGCATCGCTGGGAAAAGTGAATTGAGCTGAAAGGAGACTAAATAGAGAAATAAATATTTTTTCCCCAACATTTTTGTGCTTTGTTTGTTAGGTCTTGTACTTCTGAGACAGCCCTCATAAAGCTGTCTCAGTTTGATTTTGCAAGCACAAAATCTTTAACATATAGCAGTACTATACATATTTAATAGAAAAAATACATTGAATCATAAGGCACATTATAACAAACAAAACAAATGTAATAAATTATTGATTTTGAAGCTAGGAACATAAAGGAGCAGATAGATCTAAACTTCATTTTTGTGCCGCTAATTTCACTTACTTGTTCAATGATTAGGATTGGTAAGCAAAGTTGGTATCATAAAAATCCAAAATTAAAAAAATAAATATGTTGTTGTTGGCTAATGCTGCATTTCTGACAATGAAGTCATTAGTCCTCTTGCTCTCCAATATTTTTCACTGATGGATGGGATGCTACAAGTGGCCAGGCATATTTGAAGGTGGTCTTGGTCCATTTCCTCTTGCAGATCATATAGCGAACAGAGTGGTGAAGAATATATCCTGATTCTTTTCAAATATTTTGCCAGACAATCATCTCCTGTAATCAACCTAAAGGTTGCAATTGCCGAAATATAAATATAAATCCTTGTCTTCAACCTAAATGCCTAAAGAATGTTACAGGAGTTATAATAGATTTACACATCTAATACTAAGTTAATTTATATTTGATTTATATTATTTATATTTTGATTATTAAGAATATTTTTTAATTTCATATTTGCTCTAATAACAAAGAAGAGTACTGCAAGCATAAATGCTTTAAAATCAAATAGGACTGCAATTGAAAATTATGTGTGCTAAACATATCATTTACCTTAGAGCGGAAAAAAATATGCTTGTGTTTGGGATTTGAACCTCAGTATTTTTTACTGTTACCTGCTTATAATCTTTTGGTTGTCAGCACACATTTGACATAAAAAATATGATGAATAACAACCAAAATGTGGGAATTGTTTTTAAAGTTATGTCTTTCTTTCTTTTTTCCTTCTATCTTTCTTATTTTTAAAAAACAACCTTACCATCTGCAAAGTATTCCCTATCATACTTAATATGCTCTAAACAGTTTTGAAGTTCATCTGTTGTGATGGCTGACAGCGTCTCCCTCATTTTTTCTTTACCTCTTCTACATTGTCAAGTTGCTGTCCTTTCATGTGCGTCTTCATTGGCAAAAAGAAAAAGAAGTAGCACAGAGCTAGGTCAGATGAGCAAGGTGCATGGAACAAGGATAACATGCTGTTTCCACCAAAAACTGGCACACTGAGATGGCTATGGAACAGTTGTTTTGTTATGGTGAAAAACCATTCCCCTCTCTGCCACAAATCAGGGTTTTTCTGTTGCACACTGTTATTCAGTCTTCTCAGAACCTCAAGATAGAAAACTTGATTGACAGTGTGATTTGGTGGAATGACCTCTGAATGTACTATCCTCTTCACATTAAGAAAAAAAAATACAAAATGAGCATCTTCACGTTTCACCGCACATGACAAGCCTTTTATGATGTGTTCTATTGGCTTGATTATTTGGTATCAGGTCATAAGAATAGCACCATATTTTGTCACTAGTAATAACGAAAAGCCTGGTTGCTTCTGAGCTGTTCTTCCAAAGCATTGCATGTTTACTCTCGAAGCTCTTTTTATTGGTCAATTAGAACCCAAGGCACCCATTTCACAGCACCCTTTTCATTCCCAAAACTTCTGTCAAAACTCACTAGACTGAGCTCCAAGACAATCCAGACAAATAGTTCAGTGGTCTGTTGTCATTCTTAGAGTACAAGTGCACAAATTTTCTGGACATTTTCATTTGTTTGGGAAGTTGACATGTGTCCAGAACATGATTTGTCATCAATTGATATTTCACCATTTTTTAAGTTAGAAAACCACTCAGGAGTTTTCTCCATAGTGCTGTACTTGTAAGTTGTGTTCAACATGCAACTGTTTCTGCTGTTCTTTTTCTATTTACAAAACAAAATTTCATAGCCTCACACTGTTCACTTATATTACCCATCTTAAAGACAAAGAGCAAGAAGAATTGTTTTTCTGAAACATTTCACTGCAACCACAGAGGCACTGAGGAACAAGAAATACTCTTTTTGTCTCAGAAAGAAAAATATGTAATTCTGAAAGTATTTTTTTTCTCCTGAATTCAAATATGATATTGGTTTTTTGCCCATTACGCAAGGTTTTCCAGAGACGGGCATTTATAATTTCAAACACTTCAATATTTTCTATATTCTTAACTACAAAATATTCAAACATTCAGATTCACCTAGAAAGTCAGAAATGGCTATTTTCTGCTATATTTTGCCGGTGGAGCATCCCTCTTGATGGTCCAACAATAATCGGGGGCATATTAGGATTCCATTTGCCTTGATACTTCTGTTCCATAGCTGAAATCTCCTGATGAAAATGTTCCCTGTGCTCATCGCTCACTGCGCCAAGATTGTCTGGGAAGAAATCTAAGTGTGAGTGCAGGAAGTGTACTTTTAAGGACATATTGTAACCCAAATTACAAAACACTAGGCCATTTTCTTCAGAAAAATAGTATTTAAATTGAGAATGACAATCACGATAAATACATGTCTTTGTATTCTTTTGAAAAAGATTCCAACCTTCTTGGCCAGGAAGCAAGTATTTCAGACCGCGTTTGTGCATGTCTGAACATGCACAACAGTAGCAGTGATGCCATTTGAGTTAGCTCATTTGGTTCCATCATATTTACGCTCTAGGAGCTTTTATTTTACAACAAATGGACAAAAAAATATTTATTTAAAAAAATTGAAATAAACAAGAAACTGTGGGAGATGGAGAAATTCTGAATACATATTTGTAAACACAATGAAAACTGCATACAACTATGTGTACTAATGAGACAAAAACCCTTTAAATTAAAAAATAGTTGAAATTAAATGACTAAAAAGTTTATTTTAAAATTGAAATTGAAATAAAGAAACTGTGGGTGATGGAGAAATTCTTAAGACATATTTGAAAACACAATGAAGAACTGCATTAAATACAACTCTTCGTACTCATGAGACAAAAATCATGTAGACCAGTGTAATCTTCCCAATCATTGAACTTGAGAGTTGCTCTACGCTCATTTAGCATGAAAAATGTGTAGAATGGGACATCCACCCATCACAGTACTATTCCAGTTTCTTTTGTGTATCTTCTTGTATGACTGTTAACAGAATAAAGGTAAAGTCTTGTGCACCGGAAATGCCATATGAATTGACCACAGATGTGACTGGAACTTTGATAAATTCACACTTCAAGAGCTCTTTTTCCTCTTTTGTCTCTCTCTCTGTGTCTCTCTCCCTCCCTTTTACTTAGGTGTATACAGTTGCTCAGCTATGAAGAAACAAGTATGAAAGGCCAAGCATGATTCCATAGCATTGCCATAAGACATTTGGGGAGGGAGGGCATAATAACCAATGATACAAAGCAAAATTTTACACTTACCTTTGAAAAGCTTGCAGACTGACTTTTGACAGTGACAGATCCTGAAATCTCTAAAGGAAGCTACCAGCCATTATTTAAATATATCAGAAAGTAGAATGCTGGGAGTATTAGGGTTACTTTATCTCCATAATAACAGCATTTTCTTACTTGGTTACCATAGCATCAGTTATCTACATGCTTGTTCTACATGCTTGTGAAAATGATTGAGGAAGCTGTAATAGTAAGCAAATGCAAGATAAAAATTATGTTTAGTTAATTCATCAAAAATCTGAGGAATTAATGAAGCTTCTCAAGCCACTGCCTAATTTGATGATGCACACAATTTTTCCTAAATTAAACAAGATGGCAAATGTACAAAGTGCATTACATTTTAGGTGTGTTTAATGGTGGAATAACATGTGCTATTCTGTGTGTGTAAGGAAAACTAAAACTGTCAGGTTAAACGTAATTAAAATAACATAACTCAATGGACCTTATATCTACTATGACCAAAGGTGAGGGGGGAAGGGGAGATGGGACTAGAGCTTCTCTTTGTACCTCCCTCTATATGTGTGGGATGACAGGGGCATTATCTTGAAACTACAGTTTCACATACACAACTGAAATCAAGCTTATTAAATCCAGCTCATTTGCAGCTTACTTTATTTTAAAATGTACTGTTAATTTATATAATTTCTTAATTGTGTATATGTTACTATTTAGACAGGTATAATAGAAATGTATTTACAAAGATGAAGAGTTAGTGTTTTGAAGTTTATTATTATTATACACCTTATTTGTTGAGCTTAGTATAAGAGAAGTTAGTTGTGAGAAATGTTGTTGGAAGTCATGAATGTGCAAAAATATTACTCATTTACAGGTAGGAGAAGTATAGTTTTGAATGCTAATTTTATTTTATAAGTTTTTAGTTGGTCAGTATTATAAGTGATGAACATAATACAAGGGTTCTACTTAACATATGTGAAGCAATATAAACAGTGAAACTTTTCAAATGATTTGTAGAAGAATTTGAGTCGACATGACACTTATAGTTTCATTTAATTTACTTTTTATCCAGTTCCATTTCAAAGACCATTGTCTTCATTGTCAATGGAGAAACCAACTCAAATACTTCGAGTCATAATTCAAGAGTTTTACTGCCATAATTGAAGATACTTTTTCTTTTCTTTTAGGAATCTTATGTTCTGACTAGTGACAATTTCTTTAAAACTAATAAAATCAGAACATAAACAGAATCCTTTGCTGCCTAACTTTACTTGATATTTATTTTCCATGGTTTTGGGGAAAGAATTTTAAAGACTGTGGGAGCTATGACTACTGAATGAAGGACAGACATACTATGCATTGATCTATAATTATTTTAAATGAGAGAGTACTTTTAATTTGTGAAATTTGAAGGCTTGAATATGAATAATTTTCAAGTTATTGACGTTGAAAACATTGAGAAATTCTTGCTTTTGAAACTAGGAAGTTAGACTTATACTTCAACAATTGAAGTAATATCCCATTAAAAGTCTCATTCAAATTAAATTAAATAAAACCCACAAAACCAATTTCCTTTTGTTTTTCATGAAAATTGTATATTCAGTTCTTAATGTGGCAGCATATAAAGTTATAACGAATGTTGCTGATCAGCTGGGTAGTTCAATGGAATATTAGCATGAATACATGTATATATGCCATTATACTTTGATCTCTTGACTTTGTACTTTCAAAATAAGGTTCTACTAAATACTACAATATTCTTGTACTCTACATTCTGCCAGTGAAAGTGATTTCTGACAACATTTCTGTAAAATGTTTTTTCTATAAATAGCATTATGCTTGCATATGTCTGAATGTTTGAACTTAAAAGTGGTTGAAAATTATGAGCCTAAATTTAGCAGCACTGTTCAGAAAATAAACCATAAATTATTAATTTCTTCAGAGGTATTTCAACTATAATGCTGACTGGGATTATGTTTGAAATCCTCAAAGTAATGGTTAATGAAGAGCATTTCTTAAGCTCCCATCCAGCATGTTAAATAGAACAGTCTAGCTTTAACATGAATCAAGTATTGGTTGTTTCTGGACAGTCTACATGGATCATTTTTCCCTTTCCATTTGACAAATACTTCACAGTGATAAGCCTTATGTTTTGTGTGTTGGTATATACTTTAAGGAGTTTTTAATGTTTTGTGCTTATGGAATGTAGTGAAAGGAAACACTTTTGCACATATTGCACTGTTTTCTTTGATATTTGCTCACCAGCTCAAATATATCTCACTTTTTTACAAGCTACATGTATTGCAGCAGTGTTGCTTGTAGTTCTCTGCTGATATCAAAGTTTCTTTCCCCAGTTCTATGGTATTTTAAGCATAAGCTACTTGAATAATGGTGCTTGGTGGTTTTATTTAAATGGGTAATAGCTAAAGCAGGTGACTGCATGAACTCCCGTCCATTTTGCATTATTTAATAAAAAAGACAAAAGTTGACAATGAATTGTGTTTTAATATTTTATGTTAAGTTATGATGTGTACTGGATTATCTGATGTGTGACTTCAGAGAGTAATTTACATTTAAAACTATATGCCATAAGTACTGCAATTATGTCGAAAATATACATATTTTAAACACACTCATACTTTAGAACTATTATTTCTTTCAGTCCTTGCATAATGAAATTACTTGCTTTGTATTCATGAATTTAGCATTGTGCATACATTTAAAAAATGAGATTTGAGGAAACAAATTGTTTTTTAAAACAAGACATGTAAATATTCAGTATCAGAAATAAATTCTAAAAGCAAATGCAGAAAGTCTACCTTAATGTTGTACTAGTATTTATAATATAGTTTTGTTAATTAACTTTTGGTATTATCATTGACATTTGCATGAAATGTGAAATAGAAGTATTTTGCTTTATCTTAATTTGCTATTAAACAGTACAATAAAGTTTATCTTTTAAATTCTGTTATTACTCTTCGTTTTTTCTTGTGAGTAGCATATCAAAACATGATGTATACATAGCAACATAATCCATAAGCAGTGTTACTCACAGCCATGGAAAATAAACTGATATGAACAACAAAATATTCAGTGATCTGATCAAGGTTCCATCACTGCATGGTACTAGTGCTTTGGGAGTCAAATCAGGACGTGATCACCCTCAATCAATCATTTACAGTTGAGTTAGCACTGGAGATTTGTTGTGTTTGAATAAAAAGGTGTGTTCAAAACAGTGACCTATATATGGTACTGACTGGCTAATATCTCTTAAAAGGGAGAAGTGAAACACAAACATATTCATGATAGCACCATGAGCAAAATTTCATCAGGCCACCTAATGGAGCCCTCAGTTTTAAATGGCAAACTATATGAACCTTTATACATTTGATAGCCCTTAATAAATTAAGCAACAATTGTTCATATTATTATCTAAAATTACATTTTGATAAGTTATAGTACACTTAAATGTGCTTTTTAAATAAAGGATAAAGCATCAATAAACCAGCTTACTTCATTTTATTGAATGTTGCATCAACATCTAAGGAAACATTTAGCTACTCCTTCTTGGAGATTTTCCTTACAGTGTCATAAGTAGATTCCAGATTTTTAGGTTCTCTTAGCTTTCATTTTAGGTTTTCTGTGCCCTTATAATAGAATTTTCTTAGGTTTTTTTTTAATGATTCATTATTACTAGGTCTAGGAAGTTGAGGAAAAATCCTTTTTTTCCTTAGTGTCTGAACATGAGGCCCAACGTAATACATGTTAATTATGGGTCACTATAGATTAGGAAATGGAGGATTTTATTTGTCCTTTTTTGCCTTTTTAGCTAATCTAATCTAATCAATTAGATGCCATATGCACCCAGACCATTTGCTAATCTGTTGTGCTCTCCTTCATTTCTCAGTCTCCTAGAATATCTGTATCCTTAAGAAAGGTAGCAAGTCTTTTCACGGAGACTTCTTGAAGCTCATGCAGTTGTATGAACCCTTTCTCAAAGATTTTGACTCTTTTCCTCGTAAGTGCTTCACATTCACACACCAGGTGTGTGGTTGTCTCAACTGCCTTGTCACATCTCCTACATGTAGAATTTACATTTATTCCAACCTTGTATATCTTGTGCCTTTAGTTAACAATAAATATCCAGTCAACAGACCTATTGTCCAACCAAGTTTCAATTTATCCATTGTTAGCAGTTCCTTGGTTCTGCCTTTGTCAATCCTTTTAATAGTTGAGTTTAAGTATTTTGTCCAACTGACAACCCTTCATGCTTTTTGTCAGTCCATTTGCTTAGAACCCCACGAACAGATCCATACAATAGTTCTAGCCTAGGTTCTGGCCCAATAAATTGGGCTGATGAACCTGCTTTAGCGAGCTCATCTGCCCTCTCATTGCCATAGATATCTCTATGTCCTGGCACCCATACCAGTAATACTGAATTGGTCTTAGCCAGTTCTATTAAGAGTGTTTTGGCATTCCCAGAACAGTCTTGATCTGACCTCCTCCACCTCAAGAGCCCTAAGGGCTGCTTCACTATCTCAAAGTATAGTAACATGTTTACTTTCATAACTCTTACTCATACTTTCCGATGCACTTGCCATAATGACAAATACTTCTGCTTGAAAGGCCGTGGCATATTGGCCAAGGCTCAGAATAACTTCTTGCCACAACCATAAATACCTACCCCTGTTCCTTTGTCCATTTTGGATCCATCTGTGAACTATACTGGTCCATGTTGTCTCCTTATGTTTCCCTTTCTCCCATTCACTGCGGTCCAGGTAGACTGCAGTAAACGCTGGTTTCCTTTCTTTCCTTGTCATCATCCGATCCAGAATAATAAACAAAACTTGATACAGATGTCTATCTTTAGGAAAGTTTAGGTTTGCAATGCCTGTTGACTGTAAGTTCTCCATGCCATTACATTCAAATCTGTAGTATCCCATCCTAGCTTCTGCCTCGATCCACAGATACAGAGGAGGGAGATCTAACAAAACTTCCTTAGTGGCTGTAAAGGTAGTCCTAAAAGCCCCTGTAATGCCTATGCAGGCCATTCTTTGTAGTTACAGGGCAATAGTTCTACTCTAGGCCACCATTTACAGGAGCATAGGAAATAATGGGTCTAACAATGGTTTTGTAGATCCAATAAATGATCTTGGGTTGAAGTTCCCAAGCTTTGTCATATATGCTTCTACATGTCCATAAGGCCCTATAGCATTTATTTATACATTTATCAACCAGTCGCCTCCAGGTTAAACCGTTGTCCAAAATTGGTCCTAGAAATTTAACCTCATCGGCAAACTGTACTATTGTACCCCTAACACTAGACTCCTTCAGAGTATGGAGATCCCGAATTCGTGTGAATGGTGCAATAGTCATTTTGCTGAATTTATAGCAAGCTCACATCTCTTGCATCAGTTGTCTACTTTTCTTAGAGCTTCTTGCACCACCTCTGAAACTGTTCTTGCAAATTTCCCTCTAATGAGTGGCTAAATCGTCTGCATACTCCACAGTGAAATAGCCGCTCTTGTTCAGATCCTTTATCAGGTCATCTACAATGAGGTTCCATAACAGTGGTGAAAGCATTCCCCCTTGTGGGCAGCCCCTTGTTTCTGACACATGAACAGTCTCTGAACACAGAGTTGAGGCTATATTTCTAGTTTCTAAGATGGAGCTTATCCAGCAACATATTGTTTCCAGTGTTCCACGTTCTCTTACAGCCATCATGATAGCTTTGTTTGAGGTTCTATCAAAGGCTCCCTCAATCACCAGAAAAGCTCGTAATGCAATTTCTTTTTGCAGTGCTTTCTCTATGCTTGTTACAACATAATAGAATGCTGTCTCTGTAACAGATTCCCTTCCATGCATAGTTCTTGATGTGCCCATCTACCAGTCTCTCCAATGCTTTCAACAAAAATGATGAAACCAGACGATAAGCCTTAGCATCACTATAGCTAGAACTTCCTCTTTAGGTATAAAAGTCACCCTGACATGCTGCTAAGAAGAGGGCATATATCCAAATGCTAAACTAGCTCTGAATATATAACACACAAGGAATGTTATACAATCAATCCCTTGTAATAACACTGGTATCAATTTTTCCGGCCCTACTGATTTAAATGGTTCAAAAGTGTTGATGGCCCATCTCACTCCAGACATTTCTGGCCAGTTGCCAGTCTCTCCTGTTTGTATTAAACTTCAACTCCAGGTTCAACTGTCCCTGCCCATTTTCTTGTTGTTCAATCTCCATTGAACCCAAAAGGTGAACTTTAAGTAACTCTTTTAATGTTTCCCTTTCTGTCATGGTGTAGCATCCATTGGTATCCTTAATCATACCCAGTTTATGCTTGGCCTCTTTGGCTAACGTTTTCATGAGTCTGGCCCCCTCAGATATGTCTTCAACATTCCGACTGTGCTCCCTCCATGAATGTCTTTTTGCCTTTCTTACTGTGGCACTGTAGTGTATGTCACTTTATATAACGTCCAATCACCTGTCCATTTGGCTTTATTGTATAACCATCTGGTCTTATAAGTTCACTTAGTTCTTTAGACCACCAAGGAACCCTCCTTGGTGAATTAGCAACCTTAGGCCTACAATTATCGTGGTAGGATTGGAGAGTGGACTGTTGCATTTGGTCAACAACCAACTCCAAATTCACCATGGAACTAATGTTCTTTGAAATCCCGTGAACATACACTGACAGATCCTTTCTGTATGAATTCCAATCAGTATCCCTAGGATTTCCATAAATAACAGGCTCAAAGTCTTGTGTCTTAAGTGTGAAACATATATATCTGTGATCAGATAGTGTTGTTTCACTTGATACATACCAGCCTCTTGCCAGGTCAGCTATGTATGTAGTGCCCAGAGTGATATCTATAACCTCCTCTCTTCAAATTAATGTAGGTTTAAGAGGTAGAACTGGAACTTTGCCCACACACGGCTTGTGTGTTTAAAAACACCAACAGTAAGTTTGTTGGCATAAATAAATAATGTAGGTTTGTTCATTTCCTCTCTTTAATACATGCAAGTTTGAACTTACCAAGTAGTCTGACAACTGCTCTCCTCTTCTGTTGATGTCCGTGTTCCCTCATATGTGTTGTGCATTGGCATCACATCCAAGGATCAGCTCCCATTTCGACCTTTGCCCATATTCGATCAGGTCCTTTACCATAATAGGTGGTGAGTCTGCTTCATCATAGAGAAGGTATGCTGGGGTCATTAAGACTACCTGTTCATGCCCCTCCTCCCTTATAACTATCTCGACTGTTATGCCTCTGGAACAAAATCTTAATATAGGCTTTGCTTTCACTCAGTTCTTTACATTAATACTAGTCCTGGGATTATCCACATTGAAGGGGTATTTGAGAGTGCCCCTGTTGTGTCAATTCCTCTTATTTTGCCCATGTATACCCAGGGTTCTTGAATATGAGCTATGTCAACATTATCTGTTGCTTTCTCTCAAGCTTCCACGGCCATCGTTTAAAATATCTTGGCTATCCGGTTGTTGCCGCGTCAAATTATAAAATGCCGACGTTTCGACCATCTTGTCGTGGTCGTTATCACAGGCAAACTGCGCCGCTATGTAGCAGCTAGTCAACTTATATACTGGCAAACAGGTGAAAGGTGTGTAAATGGTGAGCCCTGATAGGCTGGGCAGTCTCTGCATTGCGGCAGTCCTTCTGCATTGCTACGTCACTGCCATAGAATCATTACACTGCGGCACTGCCATAGAATCATTACACTGCGGCACAAATGACGTGGTGTTCTTGTGTTTTGTTCTACCCATGGCCGTAAACCAAAGTTTGTTAATGTGCATGCCACCATTATTATTAAAATTCTTAGGACAACGGGAAATTTCTAAGGCCTCTTTAATTTTTCTGGGTCGCCATCTGTTTTCACTGGTTATTATCTTGGTCTGATCAAACAGTATTGTGTGTTTGGTTTCGTAAGCATGTAACGCGACCGCCGATTTTTCAATATCATTTTGTTTGCACTGACGTATGTGCTCTTGTAATCGTTCTTTCACAGTTCGACCAGTCTCACCAATATATGATTTGCCACAGTTACACGGTATTTCATAAACACCGGGTTTGTTAAGTGGTGGAACTTTATCTTTTACGTTAACCAGTAAATCTTGCAGTTTAGTGGGTGCTTTGTATGCCAACTTAATATCCGCTTGTTTTAATAATTTCCCTATTCGGTCTGTTACTCCTTCTACATATGGGAGTACTGCAAATTTTTGTTTGTCTGATTTTTTCTTCTTTTCCTTGTCTTCCTGTTTTGATACTGCTGTTTTCCAGGCCCGAAAGATATCCTTCTTTTTGTAACCATTGGCATGTAGGACTTCACACAGATTTTTCTTTTCTTGTTCCAAACTAGAAAAGTCGCAAACTCTTTTTGCTCGTAAGGCCAAAGTTTTTAAAATTCCCTTTTTGGTTGCGGGGTGGTGATGGGATTCTGCATGAAGATAGAGATTAGTATGTGTTGTTTTTCTGTATACTGAATGTCTCAAAGTGCCATTTTTTCGTCTAATAACCAGCACATCTAAGAATGGAAGTTCACCATTTTTTTCCAACTCCATGGTGAATTTTATCTGCGGATGGCTTTTGTTTAGTTGGTCAAAGAACAAGTTCAAACTGTTACGTCCATGTGGCCAAACTACAAATGTGTCATCTACGTATCTTATCCACACACTGGGTCCTATTGTGGCATTATCCAAAAACGTTTGCTCAAAGGCTTCCATGAATATGTTGGCTATAACTGGTGAGAGTGGTGACCCCATGGCTGCCCCTTGAGTTTGTTTGAAGAAATCTCCCTTATATTGAAAAAAGGTGGATTTTAAACAGAAAGCAGATAGATCGGCCCACTCCTCTGGAAGATCGCGTGATCTGAGTTTTTGGCGCACTACTTCCACTGCCTCGTCCACGGGCACCTTTGTGAAGAGGGATGTTACGTCAAAACTGACTAACAAGTCAGATTTCTTCAAATGGAGGCGCTGAATTATGTTGATAAATTCAGTGGAGTTTCTTACGTTGGACTTAATGTCCTCGGTTAGAGGTCTTAATTTATCTGCTAGAAATCGTGCTAGAGAATGCGTAGGGGAATTTATAGCGCTCACTATGGGCCTAAGTGGGATCCCCGGCTTGTGTACTTTCGGGAGACCATACAATCTAGGTACGTTGTAGTTATTTCTTTTTAGCCTCGGTTTGAATTGTTTTTCAAACCGAGGCTAAAAAGAAATAACTACAACGTACCTAGATTGTATGGTCTCCCGAAAGTACACAAGCCGGGGATCCCACTTAGGCCCATAGTGAGCGCTATAAATTCCCCTACGCATTCTCTAGCACGATTTCTAGCAGATAAATTAAGACCTCTAACCGAGGACATTAAGTCCAACGTAAGAAACTCCACTGAATTTATCAACATAATTCAGCGCCTCCATTTGAAGAAATCTGACTTGTTAGTCAGTTTTGACGTAACATCCCTCTTCACAAAGGTGCCCGTGGACGAGGCAGTGGAAGTAGTGCGCCAAAAACTCAGATCACGCGATCTTCCAGAGGAGTGGGCCGATCTATCTGCTTTCTGTTTAAAATCCACCTTTTTTCAATATAAGGGAGATTTCTTCAAACAAACTCAAGGGGCAGCCATGGGGTCACCACTCTCACCAGTTATAGCCAACATATTCATGGAAGCCTTTGAGCAAACGTTTTTGGATAATGCCACAATAGGACCCAGTGTGTGGATAAGATACGTAGATGACACATTTGTAGTTTGGCCACATGGACGTAACAGTTTGAACTTGTTCTTTGACCAACTAAACAAAAGCCATCCGCAGATAAAATTCACCATGGAGTTGGAAAAAAATGGTGAACTTCCATTCTTAGATGTGCTGGTTATTAGACGAAAAAATGGCACTTTGGGACATTCAGTATACAGAAAAACAACACATACTAATCTCTATCTTCATGCAGAATCCCATCACCACCCCGCAACCAAAAAGGGAATTTTAAAAACTTTGGCCTTACGAGCAAAAAGAGTTTGCGACTCTTCTAGTTTGGAACAAGAAAAGAAAAATCTGTGTGAAGTCCTACATGCCAATGGTTACAAAAAGAAGGATATCTTTCGGGCCTGGAAAACAGCAGTATCAAAACAGGAAGACAAGGAAAAGAAGAAAAAATCAGACAAACAAAAATTTGCAGTACTCCCATATGTAGAAGGAGTAACAGACCGAATAGGGAAATTATTAAAACAAGCGGATATTAAGTTGGCATACAAAGCACCCACTAAACTGCAATATTTACTGGTTAACGTAAAAGATAAAGTTCCACCACTTAACAAACCCGGTGTTTATGAAATACCGTGTAACTGTGGCAAATCATATATTGGTGAGACTGGTCGAACTGTGAAAGAACGATTACAAGAGCACATACGTCAGTGCAAACAAAATGATATTGAAAAATCGGCGGTCGCGTTACATGCTTACGAAACCAAACACACAATACTGTTTGATCAGACCAAGATAATAACCAGTGAAAACAGATGGCGACCCAGAAAAATTAAAGAGGCCTTAGAAATTTCCCGTTGTCCTAAGAATTTTAATAATAATGGTGGCATGCACATTAACAAACTTTGGTTTACGGCCATGGGTAGAACAAAACACAAGAACACCACGTCATTTGTGCCGCAGTGTAATGATTCTATGGCAGTGACGTAGCAATGCAGAAGGACTGCCGCAATGCAGAGACTGCCCAGCCTATCAGGGCTCACCATTTACCCACCTTTCACCTGTTTGCCAGTATATAAGTTGACTAGCTGCTACATAGCGGCGCAGTTTGCCTGTGATAACGACCACGACAAGATGGTCGAAACGTCGGCATTTTATAATTTGACGCGGCAACAACCGGATAGCCAAGATATTTTATTATCTGTTGCTATTTTCCTGCATAAGACCGCCATAGCAGCCTGACAGTGTTGTAAATTAATCTGCACTATACAAAGTTCCCTCATAATTACTTTCTCACTACTTATCCACAGTCCTGACACTGCAGACTTCCACGTCCTCCTCTGGGTCCTCTATTGTGCCAGCATCCTCAGTTCCCCTGGTCTCCAGGGCTTCTGGAAAAACCCCAGTGCTCATGGCTCCCTCAGGAACTGGTTCTCAGCTCCTCTCTCTGCTTGGGTGGTAGTGTGCATCTTTGTGTCCTCTATACCCTTGGCTTTCTTTGTAGTCCTGCTTGGATCAGCCAGGATCTTAAATAAGCCCCTGTCCAGTCCGGTGAAGGCAGTATAATTCACCTTCTTGATGACTTCAGCAAATGCCTGGTTAATCAACAGGATAAGTTATTGTCCACGCCATCTGCATTTCTATCTAATACCTTCTATTGTTCTGTATTCAGTCCTGAGTTCAGTATCTTCATCCTTCATAAAAGTACCTTAGGATCCTTGGTCCTGATGTCCCTGGTTCTAAAGGCTACTTTTACTGGTTTTGGCAAATTCTTTAGCTCAATCACCATAAGGACCACCTCCTCCTTGAGTCTCAGTCTGTCTAGTGATGTTCTCAGCCAGGCACAGGCCTTTTGATCCTCACAATAGTATATGAGAGCCCCATCCTGGAGTAAGTAAGTCCTTAGGAGTGGTACAGGTTCTAAACTAAACCCCAGTGTGACAGCCCATGAAGGGCCAAGGCCTACCGCCCAGCTACTGCGTCCCCCACCTCTGCCCACTATAGACATCATTGGTGGGGTGCAGTACTGGAGGTTGGGATGTGGTCAGCGCCCTGAGCCCTCCCGGCCAATTATGCAGTCTTCTCGACCTGGGGCCGCTATTTTTAGGATTAGCAGGAATACCTTGACGATATTCAGATTATCCTGACGCTTATACTTCATGAAATATTTTATCAACAATAGGATCAATAATCTCTTTCATTGCTGTAGTAATATTTATCTTCATTCTGTGGGAAAGAATGATCAAGTAGCTCCTCAATTGGTCCTCCTGGGACCTAACGAGGCTGAGTGCACCCCGTGCCATACCTCCCAGAGGGGATAAAATCCCCATGCTGGTACTGGGGATCAAACCCGGCGCCTCCGCACCAGAGGCAAGCGTACTACCAACTGTGCTACAAAGGCAGTCGTGGTACAGGTTCACCTTCCTGAATCCTATCATCTTCCTAAGCATCTCATCCAAAATTTCCTGTACTTCCTCTTCTGAGAGTTTAGAATCGGGATACCTTGCATTTATCACCATCTTATACAATGCCAAAGCCTCCCTAAAAGTGACCCCAGGTGCCTTAGGGTCTCTGGGTTTTTTTGGGGTGTGGCTTGAACGAAGGTGGCGTTTCTGACATTGGTCTTTCTCTTATCTGAGACCCCAGCCTTTCAGAAGTTGTCAGCTTTTTCATGGTCAGTCCTGATTGCACTAAGCTCTCAGTGTCTGCCTTGCTCATTGCCTCCTTCATTTTTCTATGCTTTCTTCTAGCTGCCCCTGAAAACTTCTTCCTTGCCAGGTGCATTCTATTTAGATTAGTGGCCACATGGCCCATCTCCTTGTCAGGTGTGCTTGTCTAATTTGCACCCTGTGCTGATTCTCCAAGTATGTCAGAACTGCTGGCTCCCTGTGTTTCAGTTTGAGACAGGTATGCTTTTTGGTCCCTGTCCTTTTTTGTTTTAATTCGTTTTGTTTTCTTTTTTTGGTTCCGTTTGAGTCCCACAAGTACTGGGGAGTTAAAGGCCAACATGCACAGAGCCCCATTTGTACATGCAAGACTACATACCTCAGGGTTCACCCAGTCCTGAAGGGATTGTTCTCAACATCGTTTCATACCCCAGTGCCATTCAGCTCTCAGCACAATTCCTTACACCTTAGCTTGGATAACTAGAGCCTCTTCTGAGTGTTAGGTCCTCCAACTGGGAGTCCCCACTTAGGTTCTCCAACTGGGAGACCCTTCTGAGATGGATTTTAAGATGGTAAAAATGTTGTTAGCTAATGCTGGATTTCTGACAATGAAGTCATTAATCCTCTTGCTCTCCAATATTTTTCACTGATAGATGGGGTGCTGGAAGTGGCCAGGCATATTTGAAGGTGGTCTTGGTTCATTTCTTCTTGCAGATCACATAGAGGACAGAGTGGTGAAGAATAATTCCAATTCTGTTTAAATGTTTCTCCAGACAATCATGTCATGTAATCAACCTAGAGGTTGCAACTGCCATTTTTCAAGGATACTCCAGGAATTACAGTTTCAATATTTCGTAGTTCCCATCTTTTATTTTTTGACTTTTCATAGTAATATTTTGCAATAATTTTTTTGAATTCAGAGTTGCCTAATCTTTTAGCTGCATAAAATGGTAGATTAACTATAGATTTCTGCACATTGCTGATACCCTTTTTAGCAAGAAAATCAGCTTTCTCATTACCACTCAGTCCACAGTGAGCTGGTATCCATTGAAAGACTAGGTGTTTTTGAAGTGCAGTTAGATGGGTAAGGATTTTCCAACATTCTATAATTGTTTGGTTTTTTGCTGCCAACTTGGAAGTAATTGCTACAATTGCTGCCCTGGAATCTGAGAGAATAACTGCTTGATAAAAATTTGAAATTCTATACAAAAGATTTTGTAGGACCGTTCGAATTGCTTCAATTTCTCCATCAAAGTTTGTAGTTCCATAACTTAAAGATTTGTAATAGGAAAAGAGGTGACACGCGACTCCAGCCCCTGCTCCATCTCGGTTTGATATCAATGATCCATCAGTATAAATATGGAGCCATTCATGTTCTGGAAATCTAGTATGGATTGTCTCTAATGCCTATAATTTTAGAACACTAGTTGGAGTATCACTTTTCTTAACTTCTTCTGTCAGGTGTAAATAATATGTGATGTCTAATGTTTGTGTCAGATTGACTTTAGATATGAAGTTTTCCTTTGAATTGGGAAGGTATACATTCTTCTTGATGTCCTGAATTTTGGAAAGAAAGCTCTTCTGAGTCTTTAGTGTATGTGTAAAATTTCTCTTGTGCCATGTATTGAATGGGAGCCTGATCAACTTTTCGTGTTGAACAAGAGCCGCTTTTTCTATTTCATATTCAATGGGGTATTGGTTGGTTAGTATTTCCATAGCTGCTATTGGTGTGGTTTTGATAGCACCTGTAATTAATCTCAGACTTTGGTTTTGAAAGATTTGAATTTTTTTGTGTTTGCTGTTACAAGAACTTCACTGCAGTAAGTAAATAATGGCTTTATATATACATTGTATGTTGTGTTAAGAGTTGCTCTGGAACATCCCCACTTCATTCCTGTTAGACGTTTTAACAGTGAAAGGCGCCTCTCTGCTCTTTGTATTACATTTTCTATTTGTGTGGTCCATGTAAGTTTGGTATCAAATGTAACTCCTAAATACTGTGCTTCCTTTGTTTCTGGTAATTGTTGACCCTCAAAATTTAGTTTTATTTTTAGTGGTTTTTTTCTTAGTGAAAAGATTTGGTAGTTTGATTTTGTTGTATTAACAGTCATTAAATTCTCTTTGGTCCACTTTTGTAGATTGTTTAAGGATTGTTGCATGGTTTTTTCTAGTTCTGTACTTCTGTTTTTTGGTTTTGAAGTCCACATTACTAAGTCATCAGCAAATAGTGCACACTTCACACTTGATTCTTGTATTTATTTTGGCAGATCATTAATAAATATATTAAAAAGTGTACTGCTCAGCACTGTGCCTTGTGGTATGCTGCGGTGTACTTATTTATATTTAGATATATTTCTTCCATATCTGGTAGCAATAAAGCGTTGTGTTAGAAAATGACATAGCCATGAAAACATTGGACCTTGTATCCCTATTTTTTTTTACTTTCTTTAGTAGTTTTGTTCTGCATATAGAATCATATGTACTTTGGAAGTCAATAAAAACTGATAAATTATCTTCTTTTCTATTGAAGGAGTCTTTGATTTCTTGACTGAGAAGTAAGACTTGTTCATTTGTAGAGTGGAACTCTCTAAATCCAGCTTGACACGGGGAAATTAAATTTTTTGATTCTAGAAACCAATTTAACCTGCTTCACACCATTCTTTCCATCACTTTTGCTATTATGCTAGTAAGAGCTATTGGTCTATAATTTTTCATTTCTGACGCTGTTTTGTCTTTCTTCAAGAGTGGGACAATTATTGCCTTTCGCCATTCAGCAGGTACAGTGGTTTTCCAGGATAGACTGTAGAGTTTTAGTAGTTGTTGTTTTGCTGTTTTTCCAAGGTTTTTTATGAACTCTGGATGTATGCGATCTATGTTTTTTAGCCTATTAATTGCATTGTCCAGTTCTTGCATATTACAATTTTGATAAAAGATATTGTATTGAGTGTTAGGATCACATTCTCTTTCTTGTTTCAAATCTTTCTTAAATTGTTTATTATGGGTCTCAGTTTATTGCCAGGTTTATGGATTTTTGGAAGTGCATATAATCTTGGTAATTTCAACATTATGCTTCACATAATACCATGAAATACTTATGTATCAGATATGTAAACCAGCGCTTTAGCAAACAAATCTAGAGGAAAATTAATTATAATAATTTTAATTAATGATATCTTACATTTCAATGTATACTCAGGGGTCTCCGTCTAGGGGATGTGTGAATGGCGACCACAAGGTACCCAAGCTGAGCATAACATTACTTCCACTTACTGGTGTTTTGCTCCTCACTGTAGCTTTTCCATCTTACCTTACCTTGGTCATCTCTTGTTCTCTTCTGACCCCGATGTTATTAGGGTTCCTGAGGGCTAGGGAGTCTTTATTTTTCCATCCTCTCCATTTCTCTAATTTCTCTATAAACTCTTAACCCCTAACATGCTGACCAGTCATGGTATGTAATACGTCCTCTGATTGGTAATCAGAGGATATGGCCGGTGAATTTATTTTGATAAGTCTCCCGATCAGGTCGATGAGACCCGTAAATCAATGACAGGTGTGGTCCTCCAGACATTCTGGGGGTTATGAGAGAGCAATGTAACCCCCAAAACATAAAAATATCGTTCTCTCTAAAAAGCGGTTACTATCACTGCTAAGTCTCTTCAAAGATGGTAAAAATGGTAAGCTCCTTCTTAGTCCAGAATCTCATTTGTGATCTCTCTGGCATGAGAGACTCTACTGATGCAAAACACCCCCAGTACAACTCACAGAATCATTGATTCACATAAGCCTACCCACCATTGCCAAGGTCATGTAGCTTCTAAGGCGGGGCCTTTTTAGCTACTTTTTTATTTAAAGGTCCTTTTTTAGAATTTTTATTTGTCCCTTTTGCCTCTTTAGCTATTTTTTTATTTAAAGGTCCTTGTTTTAGCATCTTCGTTTCATTTAATGGTTTTCCTGCAACTTTAACTTCATTTGACTATCTTTTTCCTGCTCAACAGAGTCTAGCGTAAATTCCAAATTCTTTTAACTAATACGCACTCCAGCACTGGCTACAGCAGGTAACAGGTGAGAGGAACCTTTCTATTGTATTCAAGTCATTATGACCAGCATCATGACAATGATCTCGACCAGAGAGTAGGAGTAGGTAGAAGAAGGTTTTATTCAGCTTATGTTTTAATGCGGTTTCACAGCTGTGAAAGAAATTCTGGTCGTAAACATGCCAAAAACTAAGCCTAGTAAAACATCTTTTTTGCTACAACTTATATCTGAATTTGGAGCAGCAGTATTTACTGATGAAAGCATTCTTTTCTGCAAATATTGTGAAGTGAAAGTTACTGCAGAAAAGCGGTACCATGTCCAGTAGCATATCGGGCATGAGAAACATATGAGAGCAACCTCCTGGGCTGTGGAGAAGAGAAAATCACAACTTCTGTTAGGACAATGTGCTAGTGGTTCTCAGTCATCTCTGTTTTACAAAGAACTTTGTAGTGCCTTAGTGTGAATATTCCATTAGCAAATATACGCAACAAATCATTCATACAGCTTTTGGAACATTATACTAACCAGAACATTCCTGATGAGTCTAGCCTCCGGAAACAGTATGTGCACCGCTGCTATGAAGACACTATAGAAAACATTTGCACCAACGTTGTGGATAAATCAATATTTGTGTTTATCGATGAAACAAGCAATGAAGTAGGTTATTCCATTGCAAATGTGATTGTTGGTACGTTAGAGGAAGACAAACCTGGGGAAAATATTTCTTCTCACAATGGAAATCCTATTTGCCTGATGTCTGATAAAAGCCTTTCTCTTGTGGCCACATGGAATAAAACACGACAATGTGCTGCTTTATGTCACTGATGCAGCACTATACATGGTAAAGGCAATTAAAGCGTTTTTTCCGAAATTGGTTCATCTAACCTGCCTTCCGCATACTTTGCATCGAGTGAGTGAAGAAGTGCGAAAACACTTTCCAGATTTTTACAGACTAGTGTCCAGTGTTAAGAAAGCATTCTTAAAATCCCCGGCTAGAGTGCGCCATTTCCACGAGAATGCCCCTGGAATCCCTTTACCACTGGAATCAATTCTGACACGGCGGAGTACTTGGTTAATCACCTGTGCGTATTACTGCAATCATTTTGATGTGACTAAATCTGTGATTGATAGTTTGAATAGGGAAGATGCTGCTTCCATTGCCATGTCACAGAATCTAATCGCTAAACCTCAACTGAAGGGCAGTCTGGCATACATTAACATCAATTTTGCTCATTTGGTGACAGCCATCAACTATCTTGAAAAACAAAATCAAACCAGTCATTCAGTGATCTCAAAGGTGAGTGATGTGCAGCAACAATTGCAACACTGTGAAGGTGAAACTGGAAATGCCGTCAGCCAGAAGATGAAACTAGTGCTTGAAAAAAAACAGGGTTATGAAACAATGTGCAGGATAAGTGAAATAATGAAAGGAGAACATTCTGATGTGAGTGTTTTGAAGAGGAGTTTTCTTCACAAGATTTCACTTGTTTCAAGTGTGCACCAATGACATCTATTGATGTGGAGAGAAGTTTTTCAATACCTCACAACATGCTGTCAGAAAACCAACGTCCCTTTACACCTAAGCATTTTGAGGTGATTTGTGATATACTGTAATGCCAACTGAGGTAAGCTTTCTGAAGTTGAATTTCTGTAACCCAAGAGTGATTAAGCCAAGTATGATTTCATTATATCTATTTCAATTTCTTTCCCCAGAATGTCCATTGCTGGCTGCTGAATTAGAAGAAGCATTTCTTTCATGTAGTTTTTCTCATTCTATGTGTTTTATATCACTTGACTGTTGTACTTTCAAACTTATTCATTAAATATCTAATTGAAAATGAATTTATTAATATGTAGGTATCACTTCCTTATGTCCTTTTTCCTAATCTTTAGGTCCTTTTTGGGATATTCTTAGATCTTTTTAAAGGTCCCCTTTAGGCAATTATAGGTCCTCAACTTCCAAGCCCTCTTTATTACTAATACCAATAAATTTCCGTTTTCCTTATTTTAGGCTACACACCTATTATTTAGGTTTTTATGCACTAAAAACAGATCTTTTAATAAATTCTAAAATCAAGTATTTTCTGTTTTTCAGTAACATTTATTTATAACTTTATTTCACAAAAGTAAACCATTTCATTAACCCTTATTATAAACACACACAATATATTTGGCTATTTCTTTTGTTTGTATTTCTTAACAGTGCAGTAGATAACTAAAAGTGTCTAAAATAAGAACAAATTAGAAACTAAAAACTTCACTTATCTTAGTATGTTGATATTCTTTTTCTATTTTTCTGACCCAGGGGTTTCAAGCTATATCCAGCTCATTCTCAAAGTCATATAAACAAAATCGTTGCCAAGCTACAATCTTTTATTTTTGTGAAAAACAATTATTCATATTCAATTTTTTATTTACCAATCTCTGAAAACAAAAATTTATAAATACAATCCATAGATGGCAATTCAAAGTTCATGACATGGTTCCTGTTTTTTAAAATAAAATTTTTTTCCCAAACCATTAAATCTATCGGATTACTTAACTGTTTTAATAATTCAACCTCTGAATTAATTTCATGATTAAATGACCAAAAATGATCTGCCACAGCTGATTTATCAGTTTGTTTATCAGAGACAAATTACCCCAATGGTGACTTACTATTTTAGTACTTTATATCCCAGGATTAAATAACCTTCAGAATGGTAATTATTATTTATTGCTTATTTCCTTGTAGGTGCAAGGGGAATGTTAGAATACAGTAGGCTTTGTGCGATAGTCAAATGTTTGAGATTCTGTTGTCTTTCCACACTTAACATATAAAACAAATGAACAACGATGATCCATTTCACAAAAGTTCCAAGTTTTCCGAAACTCACACACATAACAAGGAATATCTCCGAAATGGTTCACACTACAAGAAAATTTATTTAGACATAAATTGTGTATTTTAGCAAGATCTACATTTTTTTTGTATAATATAATTTGGTCTATCTCTAATGGTTACCAGTTATGCAAAAGTCGTCCAGAGTAAATACAACTACAGGGGCTATAGCCAGAAAATTCAAGATATACATGTCTTTTGTCATCAAAATATCTCAAACATATGAAATTTTAATCAAAATCGTTAGAGCCATTTTCAAGAAAATAAAAATTTTCGAAAAATTTTCCATGTAAAGGGTAGTTTAGGGTGGGGCTATTTTCTTCAAAATCTTCGTGTCGCATCCTTGAAAGACATGAAACTTAAATACCAACTTTGGTTTTTAACTGACTTTTCGTTTTTGAGTTATGCTGTCCACAGACTGACACACACACAGACACACACACGGACCTTTTTCTAAAAATGCTTTTTTTGGATTCAGGGGGCCTCAAAACATGTATTTCTGGTGAAACCTCGACATCGAATTTTTGGGTGGAATACAATACTTCCCCTACTTACCAGTAGAGAAAGTAAAAAGGTGAGGCCTTTGACAAAAATGTAGGACATTATTGGTCAATGCAAAAATACTGTAAAGTCAAAATTTAAATACTATTTTTATATATCCATAGGCATATAAATTTATATTTTATTAAAGTCCTGAAATCTACAATGTTAAATGTGATCATCAACAGTCAGTTGTATTTGTCTGAAGAACTAATCTTGCACAGTTAATATATGACTTTAGTTTGGTGAATACATTTTTACCCTTTGATCGCTTATACACCAAAATTTGTATTTGTACTGTGAGCTCCAAATGCTACACATTTCTTTTTTATTCCTAAACCTACTAAAGTATCTTGAGCATATCATGATATTGTTTCTGTGGATTTGTATAATGCGTGGTGATAACATGAAATGCCAGTGTTACCTCAGCAGTGCTAACATGATTGCTGACTGTATGGGCTGAGCAAAGAAACCTTTAATATCTGAAATACCGGCAAAATGTAAAGTTTTGCTTCTTAGAAGACAGACCATTTATTTTGCACTTCCTTATTCTTTGATAATCAAAAACGAATGGAAGAGTGAGAGTAAAGCATCTCTTAGCTTCTACAGAACACCAGTCTTTTGCCTTGGAGTACAAATGTTGCATTGCCGGTGTCTCATTCAGTGTTACTAATGCATGAGTATGCTCTTTACTGTAGCCGTGTTGCCATAGCGAGTTGCAGTTACGGCTAATAATCAATTATTCATTTCTACTTTCCCAGTTTTCAGTTTATTTTCTAACAATCATTGCTTGATTCTGAAAGTGTAGGATATTGAGACTTTTCAAAAATTCCCCCCAGACGCTGGACAAATTGTTAAAATGTAGGGCATGTCAAGGAATTTCTGGACATCTAGTAACCCTAGTCCAAATGCTTGGCATGAACAATTTTCCAGTTTCATTTTAATAACACATTCTTAAAGATACAAATTTGTTTATTCTATTAAAAACTATTCACAAAAAGACATACACATGATATATTTCTCTCCTGTCTTACCCTGTCTTTGGGTGTTGCAGTAAACATGCCCAAATATTTTGGCATGAACAATTGAGGATTTTTTCAAAACTCGATAGATGCACAAAATGCGTTTCTGAGAAAAACATTTTTTCTATTTATTGGCAACACTAATTGGTTAGCACAGCAACTATATTAATCATTCTGTTTTCCTTCCTGAAACTCTCATTGAATGTGAAAAGAAACAAATAGCATAGTTTAACTAGTGCAAATTTGGGGTTTCAAAATGCAGAGTTTTTTCAAAACCAATAGATGCTGATTAACTTTTCTGTCTGAGCAAGAAATTAACACATGAAGTTTTGTTGTTTTTGTCATTTATTGTTTTTGTTGCTTTTTATTTATGTGTTTATTATTATTTCTTTATTTTCACCTTTTTATAACACATAATGTTCTATACAACCAACATATTAATGCTTATAATGATTATTTTATTAGGTATAAACTTAAAACTAAGTACTGCTACATTCACAATAATAACATATTTTGTTTTATTGATATAACAAACATTGAATATACAAAGAAATTTCAAATAACATGCTTTCACCTTTATTAGTGCTTGTGCAGTCTGTACATGGTTCTTAGTTCGTTTCTCTTTTTCACATCTGCTTCTGTCTTAATCTTCATCAGTCCCATTTTGCAGGTTGACCATGTGTCAGTGTGTACTGTAGGGAATGAAAGATTGAAGAAGTTGTAAAATATGTTTTTATATTTTGACAATGTGCAAACTCGTAGATTTGTTAATCTTCTTTCGTTGCAAAAGTTGGTCCACATTTTTCTGATATTAAGTTCTGGAGGTAAATATCCTCTCCTTGATTTTCGTCTTCCATAGTGGCTTTCTCTACATCTGTACTTATTAATGTCTTGCTTTATAGCAGCAGTAACGCCCTTCTGCAATGTTCATGTTCTGTCACCTCCTCTGATTTCCATTGGCGCATTCCCAGATAAGTGAAATTTTCTAGCCAGGAGAGATAATTTACCTTTTGACACCCATGTGATTCCTTGGAAGCTTGCAGCACATACTGACAATACTCGGCCATCATTAGTTCTCACATTGTATTTAATGCTAACAGTCTGCTTTCTATTCACAGCTTCTTTCTTCACCACTCTGCGATTAGGAGATGTAATACACATATGTTTCATAAAGAATTTATCTTGATCTATTTTGTTGAGCATGGAAAGGTGTTGGTGAAATCCACTTATATCATTAAAAGTCAAATCAGTTGCATCACAGTGCTTATGCCCTTTACTTTTAGGATTTTGTGGAGTGCACTCGAGAACATGTGAACATGTAATTGCTGTAGTATGAGCTTACCTTGACTTGCATTTTGATTTCCTTTCCTTGTTTTTGCAATTCCTACCTCCCGCGCATTCCATGACTGGTACAGTTCCACAATCTGAGCTCCTGTCCATTGTGCATAGTACAGTGCAGTGTCTCAACTAAGAATAAAAATGTCATGTAAGTATAACAAAGCTTGCAGAATCACCTGCCTGTTGTGCAAGGGGCCCCGGGTTCGATTCCCGCCAGGGTGGTAGAAACTTTCCTCCAGCCAAAATTATTCCTCATCATTCCCTGGGTCTGGAAGTATGAATAAAAGTGTGAATGTGTGTGAATCCAACACCTATAAATAACCCCAAAGACCAAAAAACCCACTGTTATACGAGTAACACCGTTGCCAATAGGCAAGGCCACCGATATGACCTCTGCAGTTAAAGGCGGGATATAAATGGAACAAAAAAAGCTTGCACAAATGAATGTGAAATCCAAGCACACAACCTGAGTTCACGGTTATTGCCAACGATTCAGCAGCGTTCAAAGCTTGTAGAAATGATTGAGAATTCCAAGAATCGCAACAGTCAGATAGCAGTCAATACCAATATGTGCTTCATACAACTGAGGCTGCTACACGCTGTATCATAAAATCATAAAATTGCATCTATCGACCTTTGCTTTAACTGAGCAAGTGCATCTATCGAGTTTTGAAAACACTGCTAATATTCCCTACCTTCTACACAGGACACAAATCAAATTTTGCAAAATCTGATTTCACAGAATGATGCAGAAGGTGAAATTATGCTGATGCTATATATAACTCAATTTCGTAAAATTTTCTATCAAGTTTTGAAAAAATGCTCCTCAATTTCTTATCATGCAGTACTTCTTGTGTGATGAAAAAGTTCTCTCCACAGAACAAGATATCATTGGAACATAGCTCATTGCTGCAGATTATAAATTTTCGGCTATATTTTTCTCCACGTAGTAGTGAACAAATAAACTTCATCTATTCAAAGCCAGGAGTACATTTAACGTTTTATAGGGCTGTGACCTCCATTCTTCTTTTCTGGAAATATTGCTAATGATATCCAAAGCCTCCTTGAGTGGTAGGGTTGTGGTTTCCAAGCAAAGAAAGTTTCTGTACATATTTATAGTGTGCCTTAATATATGCAAGAGGTGCAACAATAGCAGAAGTCTCCAGTAAATATGCATTTATCATACAAAGAAATGAGAGCAGCAATCTAGGACATTTTAGGTGCAACCTCTTATTTAGACAGTTTTAAATCCTATGAAATTCATATATTTAGCTCCAGGAAATATGAAGAAACATTTCAATATCTTGACGGGTCCTTAAACCCTACTCACTCACTCACTCACTATCTTGAAAATGGTTCATTAAATGGCAAGGAAAAAAGGTTAAAACCTAAGAATGTGGGCCATATCATGTGCTTTCCTTATTTGTTCCTTTGAATTCTGTTATGGTTATAGCCATGACCATTTGATTGCTAAATATAACTTTTTTTTCCTATCAGTTCCTTTTGAATTCACTGTTTAAGCCTGCAATAAATAAGCCTAATTTTATTGCAGAAAAAAATGTGTTAAAAGTTGAGTTTCTTGAAAATTATCAAAATATCTGGAAAGTGTACTATCATGCCACTTAAAACTCTATCTTCCTCTTTAACTGGACTCTTTCAATGAGTTCCGCTAAACTTGCCCATAACACATGTATGATTGTTTCTGCAACAGGTTTAGAAAAAGTGCATATTTGGTATTGCAGTCTATTTAACAGATATGGACTTGTAACATTTTAATATTTAAGTTCCCTATCGTTTGTCATGATCATATCATTGTTGCTGGTATGATGGAACTTGGTCATGCAGAAGAAGCCATTAACTCTACTAACAGAAAGAGGCTGTTGCATATAAATGCATTCAAATGACCTCAACTTGGGATGTAACATGAAAATTTGAACACCCAGCCCTGCACTATATACGCCAACTGTTAAGCTTTATATGGGCACTTTGTATAAACAAATTTGCTTTTTTAAAATGATTATACATATATGAATAATTTTCACATTTAAACTTTATGAAATAAGCTCAGTGAAGTTCAAAGACAAAAAAAAATTAAATCAATTATGAACATTAAGCCACAAAGTGATTTCTTATGTTTAAATTATTAAACAAACAGAAATTCAGAAGGCTACTGTAAATAAGAAATCAAAGAATGTCCAAGATTGAATACTGTATCTCTTCATTCGTAAACTATGTATGTGTCACCGAATAGATCAGTTTTTACTTTCTCTAGTTGTAAGTAGGGGAGGTATTGTATTCCACCCAAAAATGTGACGTCGAGATTTCACCGGAAATATATGTTTTAAGACCCCCTGAATCCAAAAAAAACATTTTTAGAAAAAGGTCCGTGTGTGTCTGTGGACAGCATAACTCAAAAAAGAAAAGTTGGTTAAAAACCAAAGTTGGTATTTAAGTTTAATGTCTTTCAAGGATGCAACACAAAGATTTTGAATAAAATAGCCCCACCCTAAACTACCCTTTACATGGAACATTTTTCGAAAATTTTGATTTTCTTGAAAATGGCTCTAATGATTTTGATTAAAATGTCATATGTTTGAGATATTTTTATGACAAATGAAATGTTTATCTTGAATTTTCTGGCTATAGTTCCTGTAGTCGTATTTACTATGGACGACTTTTGCATAACTGGTAAACCGTTAGAGATAGACCAAATCATACTGTACAAAAAATGTAGATCTTGCTAAAATACACAATTTATGTCTAAATAAATTTTCTTGTAAGGTGAACCATTTCAGAGATATTCCTTGTTATATGTGCGAGTTTTGGAAAGCTTATAGCTTTGGTGAAATGGATCATTGTTGTTCATTTTTTTATATGTTAAGTGTGCAAAGACAACAGAATCTCAAAGCTTTAAAAGATTTGACTATTGCACAAAGCCTACTGTATTCTAACATTCTTCTTGCACCTACAAGGAAATAAGCAATAAGATAATTTGTACAAATGTTTATCTTAACTAACATGAAGAAGATATAGGAATAAGAGTTTGTAAGGATGGTTAGTAGAAGAGTAGAGAAAGTCATGTGAGTGCAACACATCAGATTTTTATTGTTCTTCTCTGCTATTATTCGGTCAGGATCGGCTATTAGTGACAGGAACTGGATAACTGGCCAGGTTGGTAGTGCCAATCCCTCCATTCCAGGTAATTAGTTTTGCAGTCACAGTGACTGTATTATTTAAAGATTGAGATTACCTGCAGCTGTGCTTTAATTTTCCTATTATCTGTTGAGATGTCTCCCTTTTTATTTCTGTTTTCTGTATTGCCCTCTTTTGCATTGTAGCCTTAAAATATTTTTTTTTCAAAAATCATTAATAAGATTTGTCTTCAAGGATACGATAAAGTTGAATGAGTTGGCCACACAGAGAATAAGGTAAAATATGATTTGAAAAATCATGCTTCAATGTCCGTAGACGACATTGAAGCGTCAATCTCCAAGGCCAAGAGAGGAAAACCACAATCTCAGCTAACACCAGACAAGCCAACTGCCACTGCCTGCATCCCATATACTGGCAATCTATCCGGCAGAATCAGTAGAATTCTGGCAAAACACATCAGAACCATCCACAAGCCGCCTTTAAAGATTAAACACATAGTGAGACCGGTAAAGGACAAACTGGATCTTTATGTACCCAATTTCCACCAGGGTCAAGGAGCATGAACGGTCCATACGCTTAATGCAGCCTGACAAGTCAGGGCTCGCGGAGCACTGCTTTGAAGGAGATCACAGAGCTAACTTCAAAGAAACGACCACATTACCACATTAGACTGGGTGTTTTCTACTCAGTATGTACTAGCAGACAGTACATATACTGATCCTTTCACTCTTACTAGTCATTGATCATCCTGATGATGGGAGAGATGCACACTCCTTAAACACCGATGCCTCTTCATCACTACACCTGGCTCAAAGCCCGAGAACATCTTGAATATTTCCATTATGCTGTTTACAGAGATACAGAGAAACACACACACACATACACTCAGAAGAAAGTGTTGTTGTTGTTAGCTAATGCTGGATTTCTGACAATGAAGTCATTAATCCTCTTGCCCTCCAATATTTTTCACTGATGGATGGGGCACTAGAAGTGGCCGGGCATATTTGAAGGTAGTCTCGATCCATTTCCTCTTGCAGGTCACATAGAGGACAGAGTGGTGAAGAATATATCCCAATTCTGTTTAAATGTTTTGCCAGACAATCGTCCTGTAATCAACCTGAAGGTTGCAACTGCTGTTTTTCAAGGATACTCAGGAATTAATGTTTGAATGTTTGGTAGTTTCCATCTTTTATTCTTTGATTTTTCATAGCAATATTTTGCAATAATTTTTTTGAATTCAGAGTTGACTAATCTTTTAGCTGCATAAAATGGTAGATTAACTATAGATTTTTGTACACTGCTGGTACCCTTTTTTGCAAGAAAATCAGCTTCCTCATTACCACTCAGTCCACAGTGAGCTGGTATCCATTGGAAGACTATGTGTTTTTGAAGTGCTGTTAACTCAGAAGAAAGTAACATTTTGCATATTGAGGGTAGGGTAGATACATCCTTGGAAGATGGACTTAAACACCAAGTTTGGAGTGAGTGAGTGAGTGGTGTTTAACGGCCCATCAACAGCTAAGTCATTAGGGCCTGCCAAGTTTGGATTTTACCAAATGTTCATTTTGGGATATGTTTTTCGCAGGTAGATGCATACCTTTATTTTTTTTTATTTTTTTTTTTTTTATCTTTTATTCAGGGAGTCTCAGAATGTAATTCCAGTGAAATTTAGGTATCAGATATTTGGATGGAGTGGTAAATAAAGTAATAAAGAGTTAATCATTCATATACTTCTGTTGTCTCTCGGTTAGTCCAATACAGATCCTTTCTAATAAATATCTCTACTATTCTTGTTTCCTCAAGAACTGTTAAAAATGCAGTCATTTCAGTGTGCTGGCTTCATGTGTGTGTGTGTGCGCACGCGTGTGTGTGTGTGTGTGTGTGTGTGTCTCAATAGTAACACTTTTGGGTATAAGGCAGCATAACTGTCATGTACAACTAACCAAGAATAGCATTTACTCTTTTTCTGGTAGGAATCAGCTATAAAATACATACAATAGATTTTATTAGAAACAAAATGTAATGGACACCCTTTTGCTCTACTCCTGCAGTTTTGCTGTTAAAGCAGTTTTAGAAAGAGAGATTGAAGAAATTTTAAATTCTAAAGAAATGAAATTAAAATGTAGCAAAATAAGAAGCACTAAAATTAGAATGTTGGTAAAGATGCAAGCACATTCATCAGCAGTTCACAGTGCTTAAGAATGGTCAAATCAAATGTTTTTGGATTGTTTTAATTATAAAACAATTGATATTTCATTTCATAAGTACATATTAAAAAGAGGCTTTTATAATAGAGCACCAGTACCATGTGAAAGAGTAGTAACACTTAGCAATTTATCAGAGAAATAAAGTTGAACATCAGTTACAATACAAGCAGACAATGTTCTGACAACCAAGCCGAACAACTTGCAATTTTGAGGTTACTGGAAAAAGTTCAAAATATGCAAATCATGGAAGATAACCAAAGTGCAACAATATACACAGTTAAATTAATATAAATTCATTACATAAGTATGAACTTCACTGTTATAATAGAAGCGATTAGAACAAGACTAACAGCATTAAGAAAACAAGGCTGGAATGTAAAAACAGGATGGGTCCAAACACACAGGAGCAAAACACACAGGCAACAAAACTGCAGACAGCTGGCAAAGAAAGCAACTATAAACAAAGGAGTATACCGTTGTAATAGAGTTCCAAAGAGCACTGTTAGGGAGATACTAAGACAAAGTCTATGACTGTTGGCCAAGAGACAAATAAATTATTTTCTACTGTGCACAAAGAATGAAATTAAGAATATCATTAACAACAAATGTTATACAATGCTTACAGGAGAATGAAGACTAAAGACATACTATTATAGATTTCACATTACAGAAGACCCAAACTGTGCCTGCAATGGAGGAAAGCAAAGAGCTGACCACATCAGATATGATTGCACCAGACTGAGAAAAGGAAAACACTCAGAAGAAAAATAATTCATAGAGGAGCATAGCCACCAACCAAAACAGAATTATTGAAACAATACTTAAAAGAATATGCTAATAGTAGTGCAATGAGAACATAATGGCAGCAATTAAGATGCAGGTATATTTTATGAAACGGGTGGTAGCAAGTTTCATAATATGCATACATGCATCTTAATTGCCATTATACTTAAGTTTCATACAATTACTTATGCTTGACCATAGGTCAAGTTTAAAACAATTATAAAATTATTATTTATTTATGCCAACAAACTTACTGTTGGTGTTTTTAAACACACAAGCCGTGTGTGGGGAAAGTTTGACAGGTAGAACTGGAACTTAAAAATTCAATGCCACAACTGGGATTTGAAGCACAGACCTTCCACTTACCAGGCGGCTGCTCTAACCATTGAGCTATTGTGACAAACTGCATGTTATTGTCACTGACATCTGTCATTTTAATCATGTATTTATTCAATTGTACTTATGAGAACTGATAATTGCTTAAATGATCTATTTGTCAACCTGTTATACCTATTTGTCAGAAATAGCAGGAAAACAGAACTTCAAAGAAAAATGAAAGATTATCATAACACAAGTAATAAAACTAGTGCAAATCATGAAAGAGTATCTTTCAAAACACTATGAGGCATCAACCACTATAGGTTATGATGTAACTTCTACCCCTCAGCTTTCTTACCTAACACCCTTTAAATCTGAACTGTATATCTATCGCCAAAACATAAAAATATGGTGCTCTCTAAAAAACAGTTACTATTACTGCTATTGCTCTCTTCAATATCATCAGTGAAAAATATTGGAGAGCAAGAGGATTAATGACATCATTGTCAGAAATCCAGCATTGGCTAACAACAGCATATCTATCATCGTCATCATCATTACTATTATTATTATTGTTTATTTTAACTAGGAATACGTCATATGTGTTATCTTTGTTTAAGCAATTGTTTGAACATATCTCTTAAACACTGTTAATGCTACCACAAAAAAACTGTATTACTTGTTTAAATACGTACAGAAAAGGATGCTGATAGTATTTTTCTTTCTTTCCTTCCTTCTCTCCCTCCCTCTCCCCCTCTGTCTCTCTCTCTCTCACTGACGACATTGAATTACAAATAATTTCCCCCCTATGGTATTAATATCTTGGCACTTTGTTTCTCTCTATTAAAATGTCACTTGAAGTAGAATGCAATGTTTTGCATGGAAATGACACAGACCACTGTTTTATTTATGATTGATTGTTATTCTAAGCCGATTTTCATGAGGTTCCGAGCGTTCGAGTGTCCCTTGTAAGTGAAAATGAAAGTGTAAAAATGCAAATCTAAGGAAACCATAATTCAAGAACTGTGTATAATCAATGTAATTATTTAATACCTATTACTGTCTATTATGTCTATTATGTTAATAGATCAATAGTATAGAAATCAAATCAAACATGTATTACAGAGAGTAGTAGATCATGTAGAACAATAAGATATTTAAAAGAGAAAGATATCCTGATACAGGTAACTATTTTTCAGCCATTAGTATTATGAATGGCTGTCTCTTTAATGTGATGGTAGTACTGCTTCTTACCAAGTGGCAGAACCGGATTTGATTCCTGGTACCAGCATGGGTACTTCCTCCCACTGGGAGACCTGGTCCAGGGTGTACTCAGCCTAGTTAGGTCCCTGAGGGGTCATTTGAGGAGCTAGATACTTGATTGAAAAGTAGCGGCCCCTGATTGCAAAGACTGCATATACCAGCTGGGTGAGACCAGCGTACTTACCACTTCCCATCCTCTATTACTGCACCTCACTCATTATGCATTTGAGGAGCAGAGGTGGGGGATGCAGCAACTGGGTGGTAGGCCTTAGCCTGGAAAGGACTGTTGTGCCACAGGGTTAGTATTTATAAATTTGGAATTGTTTTCAAACATATTTTTTCACTGGAATTTAGTATTTCTGATGCCTTATTCCAGAAATTAAATTATAAGTTGATGAGACTTAAACGTTTTTGTGAACAAGTATTAGCCATAATTTTTAATTCAGAAAACTGAAATTATTTATCTTATGCATTAAGAAAGAATTAATAGTACCTTTTTTAATGTACTGTGATAAAATGTCAAGTTGATTTCCTGGTGTAGTATACATTTATTTTCAAGTGAATAAGTCTTTAAATACATGAGTTAGCAGCTGGCTTGCTGGAAATATATCTATTGTGTTTGTAAAGTATGTGTCATTCTAGTCCGCACACATCAGATTTTCCAGCAGGAGCACAAAAGGCTCAAACAATACAAAATTATAAAATTTGATTGTTGAACAGTTACATATTTTATATCCTGGAGAGTTAAAAGTAAAGATGGTGGGAAAGAAAACTTTAAATTGGCATTCTCCCAGGTGTTAGCTTGCAGTAAGTTAGTTCCATTGTGAAACCCTACATTATCCCTCTTTTTTCACAAAGACAGGCCCTGATAGGCTTTATTATTTTCTAAGTGTACTATTTACACCCATTTTGTGAAAACACCTTTTTCAGCACTACAACAAAACATTGCATGCAGTTTCATTGCAAAATAGAAAAATATTCCATGAGCCAATGACATACTCGTTTTTTTTTCACTTTGCACCTCACATTCAAGTTACAAGCTAGTTAGCACTATAATCTGCACTCATATTAATATACAAAGACGGTAACGCACTGAAAATAATCACTGTAAATATCTACTATACTATTACTGAGATTGATAAGCTATTTTTTCAAGATTGAAGGACACCTAAGATATAAGGTATTTAACCCATAAAGAATCAGGATTATTCATGTGCATTTTGAACATCAAGATGACCCATTAGCAGAAATTAAACTAAAAAGAATTAGTACAATGGCATTGCTGCACACTTTAGTGCAAGTAACTGTGTAAATCCCTAATGAACTTTTATTCACTCAAAGAACCTGAAGTTTTGGGAATTAAGTAAACATCTTCAGTTGTTTTTCCGTTTTTTTTTTCTCTGGATTATTAAGCTCTTAACAAGGAAATGCATCAGTCATCAAATACAGCATATACGAGACATTCTTATTTGCACACTAGTTTTTCAGAGAAAAGTTATTCTCTATTTGCTTAAAAGCTTTTATTTTTTCTGTGGCCATGAATATGTGCTTGATAAAGCTAATTGAAATATGGCATGCAGCAAAAGAAAGGCAATAAATTATCACTCGTTTGCTCTAGGTTTCAGTAGTAATCAAGTATTTATTTATTCTATGTAACAGTTTGACATATTGCAAATTCAATGTTGGGATTTGTGTTACAATTATGGTTGACACAATAGAAGAGGTTTTTATTGTTGAGCACTATTTCCAGTCATAAGGAGTTGGGCATCAGAATGGATCAAGCTTGCGCCATGTTGTATCCCTGATATAGGGTACCCCTGATTATTGAAGACTTAAGTAGGAAACAGTCAACACATTGTGGTGTTAGTGTCTTCCAGAGTTATTAAGGTCACCTATTGGCAGCATTAGTTATTTGTTATGCATAGGTACTCAATGCATCCTTTGGGGAATCGTGCCACTTTGTGCTATTGCTTGGTTCAACATTTTGTGAATTGTTTACAGCAGTATAACTATTAGATAGAAAATTTCTCTTATTAAGATGGACAATACAGCCAACCGACAGCTTCAGACCAATTTCAAGACATAACCCTCCGGCCTAAGCCCTCAGATGTTAGAAGAACAGAAGTAAACAGTACCCTGTGCATTCCATAAGATGGTGGTATTTTGCTATTTTAAAGCATAAGCTCAACATTGCTCTCCAAATGGAAAAGAAAGGGCAAAAAGTTTACCCATCTCTGGGTTTAAACTCAAATTCTCGAGTTTATTAGGTCCACAATAAATCTGCATAACCATGTGGCCAAAGCACACATTTTAGAAATTCTCTCTGTTTCTTTAGCTGTTTGCCACCACAACCTTTTATCCATTGCGGTGGCATGCAGCGACATATACAGTCTACTATTTCAGCGCCTTTGGTAATAGCACTATTTCAATTCAAATGTATACTATTTACATATGTCTTTGTAATTGTTATTTATTAATCCCAAATTAAATTAAATTAATTTCTAATTACTTTGAATATAACTTGGTAACTTGACGTCATAGACCATTGGTTTCTTATCTCAAATTAATGGGCCAGGAGCCATCTGTTGCTAATAAAATTCATGTATTGGGTGAGTCTTCTCATCCTGCAAAGTGGCCCGGGTTCGATCCCAGGCAACCGCATGTGGGATTCGTGGTGGACGAAGAGGCACTGGGGTGGGTTTCCCCTGCCATCTCATTCCACCAGTGCTCCATCTTCATTTCACGTATCACCAGTGTTACTGCCTGTGGTGCTGTAGTAGTAAAAGCGGGCGTTAAACACAAAAAAAAAATCATCCTGTAGATTGGTAATAAGGCAACTGTCCATTTTACATACAATGGGAGATGCAGGTGCTGACACCACATTCACCAGCCCGCTGATGATGGCTGCTGTGGTGCTCCTTGTTCACCTGCTCTAGTAGCAATGGTTGACATGCTTGAAAGTCATGGAAAAGTCGGAAGTTCAAATCGCACTTACAAGACAATTAAGCTATTATTCTTTCCTGTTTATGTTTGGAAAACATTCTAGCAAATCATGTGTTCTTTCCAAATGCAGTCATCCGTACTCTTGTGGCATGATGTTTTTGAATAGATAACAGTTTGAACACCTTTATAACTGTATGGAGGAAGTGGGTAAATTGTAAAAGCTTATTTGTGTGATGGTCTGGCATGATATCATGCACTAGCACTACTCTGGGAACCAGAGAGGTTCACAATGATCATAATATGGGCTTGCACAAGGCATGTGCAACGATGTTCAAAATACCAATGTTGGACTTTGAGGCATACACTCTGATTTTTAAAAGAAGATACATGACAGCTGTCAGCTGCTTCACGTGGAGAGCTGCAGCATTGTCAATAAGCAGATAGCAAGTGACACATATCCCCCCCCTCTTTAACCCTCAATACTCGATACATATAAATAAACATTCGGGTTTATCTCACACCAGCGAAAACATGTAAGTATAATGTATACTAACCTACCTTCAGAATAAAAGTAATTTGTCTTCACAATTGTGAATCTGAGTACCTAATTTACAGTTTATTATTATAATAGGGACTCTTGCAGTACTTTCAAGTGCACTGTCAGTCCAACCCTTTGACATGCATGGCCGGCATTTACCCAAGTTTCATCCAGCCATACTATTTCCATCAAGTTCCTGTTTTGCATTTCTCTTAAAAACAAAGCCCTCATAGCTACAATATCTGACCTTTCAAATATCAGTTTTCTGTTATTTATTATTGTTGTTATTTTTGTTTACCTTTTTTTTTTTTTTTTGTAAACTTAAGTCCCATATCATAGAGGATTTTGTTCAAAGAGCTAAGGCGTCCCTAAAAAAGTTCTGCTTCTTTAACAGAAGAAAGAAGCTTACATTCTGACTGAAAACTGTCCAGTTGCCTAACTGGAGATGCTATTAGTCTCTCTCTTCCAGGAGTTACAATTTGCAAAAGACCTGGCTGTAGCTAATTCTCTTTAGAAATTCTAGAAACAGTCACCTCACTTGGAAAGGTTAGAGTGAGACTGAAAAATTCAATGCCATGACCAGGATTTGAACCACAGATCTACTGGTTACCATTCGGCTGCTTTACCCACTAAGTTATCATGGCCACTGTGCCGACATGACATTAAATTCTCCAACCCATTTACATTTTTCTCAGTAAACCATACAAGGAGATCTCAGTTCATATGAAGTAACATACCTTAATAACAACTTATAATATTGTAAGTACTTAAGCCCCAACTTCTAGTTTAACCAACTATAAGGTCAATCAATGTAATTAATGTTCTTCCACAGAATAGCCACTTGTAGGACAGGATTGGAAAGGGTAGAGTGAGACTAAAAAATTCTGGTCATGACATTGAATTTTTCAGTCTCACTCTACCCTTTTCAATCCTGTCCTACACATGGCTATTGTGTAGAACATTAACCCTCCAGTGGTTGCTAAGGGCCTGGGAGACCCCTACATTTATTTAAATATTCTAGTTTTCAAACAAACATACCTATGCAATTACCTGACTAGGACATCTAATATTACACCTTACTTGACTGTTTGGCAGAACGACAACCTGATCTGTCAATTTCTTTAGCTCCAAGAATGACTAATCATCAGTTATATGTTGCATAGGTCAACCAAACTCTGCGTGCTTACTCTCATTACTTATTACTGACATATGTTTTTCCTCGATAGTTATGCAATATATCTTTGTGATTGCAAGTAGATGTTAGTACTTCACAAATACATGAATATAAGGTACGATTTATAAAATTCCAAGAATTTGGAAGAAGTGCATCATCTAACTTGTGATAATGATGTCTTATCTGTGTATGACAATTTGATGAATCAGATGATTGCAATTCTGAAGGTAAACTGAAAATTAGATCTTTAGATTCATAATCTGATCATAAAGAAGAGGATGAAAGCAACCTATGTCCTAATAATAAGTATTTTGTAAGAAATGTCATATGCTTGTCAAAGATATCATCATTATTGTTGTTGTTGTTGTTGTTATTGTTATTATTGACAGTACACTTCAAATTACAAGTTGTATACCTGAACATAGCAATTTGTTATCTTTCCATGTACATAGTGCAGTACAAATTATAATGCATAGTATCTTCATGTGTTATTTATCTTTGATCAATCTAGTAAGATAGTGCTAATAAAAACCATGTATATTTAAGTTAAATGAAGCTAAACATGGGAATGAAGGAAAAATACAATTAAAAAAATAAATGCAAGCGTATAAGCACAAACTATAACAAGGGCCTACTGGGCCCCATGACTAACAACGCTCTACCAGGGCGCACACTTAATGGAGGGTTAATTATAAGTCACCTGACTTATTTCAAGAGCAAGTGCAGTTTGTTTCATCACTTGGTTGAAAGGAATAAGAGGTTCATTGTGAAGGCGCATCTTCTTCCCTTTCTCTTCAAAGAATTGCGAAAGAGAACAGACAAATTTTCTAACTTGACTGTGCAATGTAATACCCAGATTGAAAGTTAATCTTTCTATAGAGCAATGTATCTTAGGTCTATATGTACCTCCACCAACATTTTGCTTCCATGACTACATCTTTTAATATGAGTTTTAACACAGTAGTCTAACAACATACAATGCAATTGAATGCCCAAGCAAGGTCAGTTTCTCACAAACAACTAGCAGTAACTGATCTGAGGAGCACATAATTTACAAGTGTAACCATTGTGGCAACCTTTGTTTACATTTCCATAGCAATGACCTTCCCCACTTACCCTTTACCCCCTTTGTTTGACATCTCTCATGTATCTTCTTTTAAAAATGAGACTGTAGTTGATAGCATCACAGTTATGATTGTGAAGTTATTTCGAAAATACCCAACATGTCACTAAGAGCATCCAATGCTACAAAGATCCTGGCCATTACCTCCTCTTCACTATTAACTTGTGTCTCATACACAAGAGTCTGAACATGTCCCCAAAGGAATACTATCTAAAGGGATTAGATCTGGTGAACGTGTTGGCCATGATATTGATGCTCCTCTATCATTCCAGCAATCAGGATACATTACACGTAGAAATTCCCTTACATCACTGAAATAATACGTAGGTGCCTCATCACCTTGAACAGCAGACTGGCATATTTCTGAAGGAACATCTTCGAGAAATTCTGGCAAAATGTTGTAAACACTGTAGGTAAATGTATCCCATCAAACATGGGACTAATAAATAGGGTCCTATGAGTGTGTCATCCACAAAATAAGCTCAAATGTTCACTAAAAACTGGCAATTTTACTTTAATAGCTCTAGGATTATCCTGTGCTCAAATGTGACTGTTATGTGTGTTAAACATGCCCTCTTGTCTAAAAACCTTCTCATCCGACTACAATATGGTTGTAGGAAATCTCAGTTGATCAATGTGTTTATGAAGAAACCACTGGACAAACTGTAGTCAGGGTGAAAAGTCATCTAATCTCAGTAATTGAACTTGGGTGAAATTGTACGGATGTAATTGATGTACATGAAGAATTCTAGTAATCAAAGACTGGCTTGTATCCATGGCATGTGCTATTGCTCTTGTCCTTGTGGATGGAGACCTGGTCAGGAACCTCCTATTCTAGAACCACTGTTATTACATTTCTTTAGACTCCCGAACAATACTCTTGCTTTTGGAAAGTTCTTGTTTCTCACAGTCGTTGCTATACAGCAGTAAAGGTGATGTGATGAGCCAATTGTCTCTTTGGGTAAAGCTCAGCATTACGAACTCCTGCCCTTTTCTCATTTCCCCAAGCAGCACCATAAACATGCATATGTGCTAGCTTTGCATAAGTAAATGGAACAGTTTTATAATAGGCTGTAAAATGAAAGTCCTTGCAGTGGATCTTAGTATATGCTGATGAGTGACATTAAGAACCAGAACCACAAAATCACAAAGTGCTATATAATATGCGATGGAATCTCTCACCATGTAAGTAACAAAACAAAGGTTTCAGCTTAATGGTAACATGAACCATGTTAAGAACACAATGCAAGTGATATATTACAAAATGCAAAGTGATATTCCAATGCCGAAGAGGGAACAAATATCTTTATGACAAAATTTCATCTAACCCAATGCAGCGTTTGAAAAACGTTAATGTTCTCGATACCAAGGCATTTACGGACAGATATTCCCAGCAAGAAAATACTCAAATATAACCCCTGAATCATGCCTTAAAATAATTTGGTGATATTCTGAGTCACCCTCTGTGTGTGTGCATGCATGTGTGTGCGTGTGGGTGCATATGTGTGTCAAAACAGTTGTCATTGCTACTTTTACTTTCTCTACTACGTATAGTATTGTATTCTGCCGAAAAATTCAATGTCGAGATTTTACTGGAAATATATGTTTTGAGGCTCCCTGAATTAAAAAAAAAAGCATTTTTAGAAAAAGGTCCATGTGTGTGTGTGTTTGTGTATCTACCAGTCTGGACAATATAACTCAAAAACGAAAAGTCTATTAAAAACCAAAGTTGGTATTTAAGTGTAATGTCTTTCAAGGATGCGACACAAAGAATTTGAAGAAAATTGCTCCATACTAAACTACCTTTTACATGGAAAACTTTTAGAACATTTTGATTTTCTTGAAAATGCCTCTTAACAATTTTGATTAAAATGCCATATGTTTGAGATATTTTTTATGGTAAATGAAATGTATGTCTTGAATTTTCTGGCTATAGCCCATGTAGTCCTATTTACTCTGAATGACTTTTGCACAACTGGAAAACCATAAGAGATAGACCAAATCTTAGTATACAAAAACTTTAGATCTTGCTAAAACCACAATTTATGTACAAATAAATGTTTTTGTAGAGTGAACCATTTCAGAGATATTCCTTGTTATTTGTGTGAGTTTTGGAAAACTTATCCTTCCGTCAAATGCAACATTGTTATTCATTTTTATATGTTAACTGTGCAAACAGAATGAAATTTGATAGCTTTAAAAGATTTGACTATCGCTTAGAACCTTATACCCATATTCCCCTTGCTCCTACAAGGAAATAAGCAGTAAGATAATTTCTGGTGTTTATCTCAACTAACACGAAGAAGATACAGGAATAAGAGTTTGTAAGAATGGTTAGTACAAGAGTTGAGAAAGTCATGTGAGTGCTGACAGTACATATACTGGTCCCTTCACTCTTACTAGTCATTCATCCTGAAGATGGGAGAGATGTACACCCTCGAAATGTCGATGTCTTTTCATCACTACACCTGGCTCGAAGCCCGAGAGCATCTTGAATACATCAGATTTTTTACTTTAGATTGTGTTGTGTAGTGAGAGATTGTTAACAATGACTTTCAGTCTTCTATGAGAAAATGTGTGAACAATCTAAATGAACTTCTGCTACAAATGTGGTACTCTCTTTTTATGGAGACAGAAAACTGTCATTACACAATTTATTAAGGAAAGCATTTTGCGTATTTTAAAGTTAAGCTTAGGAGATCAAAGTAAACCATAGGGCTCTTGCACTGTTTGTAAAACATGTAGTGGTACAATGGAAAGCAGAAATCAATGAAGTTTGGGATTCCTATGATATGGCATGAACAGAAAGGCCACCATGATGACTGTTACTTCTATGGGTGTAAAGTATCAGGATACAATAAAAAAAAGAAAGAATCAATATTCAGATGACTTTGAGCCAGCTATAACATCTGTGCCAGTGACTCAGGACCGTAGCCAAAGGGGGGCCAGTTCGGGCAGTACTCATACTGGAAAAATGTTTGCCCATATTGAGAGAAGCCCCATTTTTCCTTTCCTTTTTTGAAGTTTCAGAAATATTTCAATAATAAATTGAGAACCAAAATAACTATGTATTGAAGACTATATTAATAGTAACAATGCTGTAAGATTTAAAGCTTTCACGGCGCACGTTATTTATTACAGTTTCACGGGCGATCAGCCATGTGAGGTTTGAAAATATTGAGCTTTCGGCCATTCTAAACTCCATGGCCTTCGTCAGAATGAAAATGACCGTTAGTTTTCCGCTCCCCATATATATACAATGTTAGGTGGGAGGGGGTTGCGTTGCCCTGACCAATGAGCGGGTGACGATTTGTAATTGGGCCTGCTGTTTCAGGCTATGTTTGTCACCGGCCACAGTGTTTTCTTGAGGGTCAGTACTTGGTCCAGAATCACTATAGTTGCTGTTGTGAATGTGTTTCTCTTGGTCATGTCCAGGTTTCATGGGCATTACCAAAAAGCAACAATTGACTCGCTCGCATGAACTCATGCCAGCTTAAAGCTTTGAATTACTAACCGGGGTGCTATGCGGGACCCGACTAACGCACGATGATGCACGAAACCTTTAGCATTGTACGAACTAACACGTGGAGGGGTTTTTTAGTGAGTAACCCTCCCCCTTCAGGGCGCAGGGACCCTCACACTGTTGGCCTCAGCATGTCGGCCTCCGCCTGTAACGGGTTTTTCCCCTCCACGGTAAAAAAAAAAAAAAAAAAAAAAAAAAAAAAAAAAAAAAGTGAATGTGTTTCATGGCTATTGTCCAGGCAGGGCTTAGCTGAAGTCCGCGGTCCCCGTTGTAATTGTTTGGATGTAGTTTGATTTGAATGGCATCCTTAGTACGCTTAGTACTGAAAACTAACGGTCATTTTCATTCTGACGAAGGCCATGGAGTTTAGAATGGCCGAAAGCTCAATATTTTCAAACCTCACACGGCTGATCACCTGTGAAACTGTAATAAGTAACAATGCTGTAATATTTGAGAGGTAGAACTAGAACTTAAAAATGCAATGCCACACCTGGGACTTGAACCACAGACCTTCCGCTTACCAGGTGGCTGCTCTAACCATTGAGCTATTGTGACAATCTGCCAGAATGGTATTGAATTCTCAAACCAGTTCGTATTTCTCCTGGTAAGCCACAAAGGCAGTCTCACATCAGAGACAATTACCCCAGTGGTGACTTACTATTGTAAGTACTTTATGTCCCAGGATTAAATAACCTTCAGATGGTAGTTATTATTTATTTATGCCAACAAACTTACTGTTGGTGTTTTTAAACACACAAGCAGTTAAGTTTGTTGGCATAAATAATTAATAATGCTGTAATAGTTATCCACTGTCTTAGTCTGGCGTGCCGAATATCCAAACCTCTTGGCATTCATAGTCCACTCAGGAAGCCGCTAAAACACAATCGAACATGCACCTTTATATACAGGACGGAAGGTACTGCTTTGGCCAGAATAATATGACTAACAGATGCAGGTGTAAGAAACATAAGATGTCAAGTTTCATTTCGGTAGGCTTAGTAGTTTTGTAAAAATTTAAGTTTTTCAGTAGTGTAAATGTGAATCCAATGTTTGGATTCAGTACAGCAACTTGTGAATCTACATTTTCTACAGTAAATACTAGTATAAATCGATCACAGAGACTATCCATGCCTAATCAGTGATTGGCAATTCTGGCTTTTCTTGCTTTTGAAATACAGCAAACAGAAGCCTTGGAGCTTGAAGAAGTTGCAAACACATTTGGAGCAAAGGAAATTGCAGACTGCAATTATTCTGAATCAACATTGAATTGATAACTAATTTTTGTTAATTGTTCCTTTAAGAGTGGACGTTTTAATTAAAACATTTATTTAATACCCTCTAAAGTTATGCTTCTTACAGCATCCAGATCCAACTTCTATAATTTTATAAGTTTTAATCACAATAATCACTTGCTCTTTAAGCATTTAAATTTTCATTTTATGTTTTTAATATGCCTAATTAATTTTATGTAATTTCTTTATGGTTGACTTTTATTAGACTGTGATTTTTTATTGATCCAGGAAAATCCATTTTGAACAATTCAAGTAAAACTGGTAAATTTTCTTTTGTAGTACAGGTCACATCCAAATATGAGTAATATGTGTTCTGCAGTATCTGGATTTCCAAAAGTACATAACAATCATCACTTTTACCAAGTTTCTTTAAGTAAAATGGAGGTTAGCAACCTTTAATTTTATTGTAATATTATATGCAAATCTGGTCTGTTAATGTTTTTCTTTTCAAACCATGAAGTTCTTTCATTACCTCCATATCATTTGATGAATTGATGTACTCTGAATTCCAATTCTGTATCATTTTTATCCTAATCACAGACTATTTGCCATTCCTGGAAGTATTGAAGCTAATTGTCTATGGAAATAATAGACTTATGACAATACGAAAAAGTTTACGTATGTATACATAACTGTAGAAATTAAAGAGACATTTCTCTACTATGTATAGTAAATTGGGGAAGTAATGTATTCCACCCAAAAATTTGATGTAGGGATTTCACCGGCCCGCTGAATCCAAAGAAAACAATTTTTAGAAGAAGATCCATGCGTTAGTGTCAGTGTGTGAACAGCATATCCTAAAAAGAAACGTGGGTTAAAAATTAAACTTTGTACATAAGTTTAACATCTTCCAAGGGTGCGACATGAATATTTTAAAGACTCCATGCCCCCCCCCCCCCCAACTTAAAATTATCCTTTACATGGAAACTTTAAAAATGTTTGATTATCTCAAAAATCAGTGCAATAATTTTGAATTTTCAGGAATAGCCTCTGACTTCCTCTTTACTCTGAATGACTTTTTAATAACTATTAAACCGTAAGATATGGATGAAACCTTACTGTACGAAAAGTGTAGGTTTGTTAAAATACACAATGTATGTCCTATACATCTGTTCTTGTGTAGTTAGCCACTTCCAAGATATTCATTGTTACTACTTTGAATTTTAAAATACTTATACTTTTCTCAAATGGGAAGTCATCATTTTTCTACTCTCTTGGACATGCAAAGAGAATGGAATTTCAACATCATCACATAGACTGTTTGATTATCACTTAAAGCTTACAGTAATCCTATTGTAATTACAAGGAAATATGTAGCAAGACAATTTCTCTAAATGTTTGTGTCAATAACATGAAGTAAATAGAAGAATAAACATTTGTAAGAAAAAAATAGTTGGTGCAAGAGTGAGCAGAGAAAGTTATGTGATGAATCTGCTTTTGAAAGTTATTTTATCTCGCCCCTCCTATAAAATCTGGAGCCCCACCTAATGATCAGTCCTGGCTGCCGGCCTGCTGTAACTCTTTTTATTACTGAGAAATTTTGCATTCTATATTTATTTTATAATGCACTTTTTTATGTCGAAAACATCATTTTCATTACATCATTTTGTGATATGTAGAAAATCTTACATACTAGAGAAAAGTGGAAATAACCATTCAATTTAACATGTCAAAATTAGTTAATATTACCTATCAGATGTCAAACTGGTGAGAAAAGAATTGTATTTTGCAGGCCAATGTAATAAATTGGTTTCCGATTATGGAATTATGAAACTATTATTGGTGGTCACAATGCATGCTTGGCACAAGAATAAAAGAAGAAAGTTATGGATGGGCCCTTTTCTAAACAACAGAAACAATGTAAAAAACATCTTGTCTGAATTTAAAGTTAAGGATAGATTCGGTTTCAAGAAATGTCAATGACTCATAAATATGATGGGCACCACTCCGACTATTTTTGCACATTTTGCACTTCCCTACTGCTCTGAGATGGCAGATGTATACTCTTTTTTCCCTGTCCTCCTGTGTACATTAAAAAGTACAGGCAAGCTCACTTAAACACTCCATTTTCTTGATTTTGGTATTTTAGGGATATATTCCAGATAATGGGTTTCCATGAATCTAAATTAACTGTATTATCTTTTCTTTCACACACTCTGTTCTTCTCGCTAGAAAACAACGAATAGTGTGCATGGACCAGTTTTCTACATGTCTGGCAGAAGTTAATCCAATCCGTTTAAAATTATATATTGCACAATCTAAGATTGCATATACAGAATGTCCCAAAAGCACAGACAACACTTAATGTCAACATTAACATGATTGGTTTTCACATAGGAACACCTGTCCGGAAATGCGCAGTTTGGACGTTGTAGCACATCGAAGTGTGAGATGGGTGTACATTCACATTTGGTCAATAAACCCAACATGATCAGCTGTCTACAATACAAACAGCCTTTGAACTGTGTACCTCCTACGTCATTGGAAGAGCCTATATCAGCGGTGCTGAGCCTCATGCATATGACCCAAAACGTGCGTTTCTCTGAAGATTTTCAATCGCTCTGTGGACTTGAGCAATAAGATCCTCCGCTGACATTACAGGTGTGTCATACATGATACCTACTCTTCATACAACCCCTGTCGGTCTGGGTGGCTACATTGGTTAGACACTAGCCTACTAATCCCAAGGTTGCGGGTTCAAATCTGGCCCAGACCGATGGTTTTTAAGTATGCTTAAAAACAACAGCTCCATTTCAGTAGATTTACTGGCATGTAAAATAACTACTGCAGGACGAAAGTCCGGCACACCGTTGACGCTGATGCGATCCTGGAAATTGACAGAGTCATTAAACAACAAAATAGATTTGGCGACCCTGCTGGCCATGGAACTGGTCCACCTCTACCAATCCATCAATCTGGATATATGACGTTGAGGTCTTTCTGCACATTTACATCAAAGTGTGCAAGAGCTCATGTCAGCTGTGTGCTGGTACGTGTCGTACTGTTGTTAAAACGTTACTGTACTGGAAACTACACAAGTAACGCTGTAGGATGTGCACCAAGGACTCTTCAAATTTAGCACATGCGCAGGAATATTATTATGCTCAGGTGGTTCATACCAGTACACAGATGTCTAAAGTGTTGCACAACTTCTGTATTAAGCTTCCAAATCGAATCTTAACAAATTGTCACAACCATTCGTTTTCATACTTCGACACTCTCCAGCATCCAAATCATGTATTTCTGGACAGGGGTTCCTGTTTGACAACTGATCAGTTAGCCATCCTGCACAACATACTAAGCGTTGTTGGTGCGTGTGTGTATTTTTTTTTTGGGGGGGGGACACCCGGTATATCTTTCAAGAGGAATGATAAGCCTGATGCTAGGGCTTCAGGTCCAACCTCCATCCTACTGCCTAAACTGGGTGCCATCAGTGAAACACATTTGAGTTGCTGAGAAATAAAGCGGTATATATTATTTACAGTTAGATATTTAAGTATTTATATTTAACTTTGCCATAAAATCACAAAATAAGAAAAAAAAATCTTACGTGTTGCATTCACATGACTTTCTCTGCTGTTTACTAACGATTCTTACAAACTCTTATTCCTCTATCTTCTTCATGTTAATCAAGATAAACATTAGTAGAAATTATATTATTGTGAATTTTCTTGTAGGTGCATGATGAATATGGGAGTACAGCAGGCTTTGAGCAATAGTCAAATCTTTTAAAGCTGGTCACTATATGAAGGCTTAGAAATTCCGTTCTCTTAACACGGCTAAGATATAAAAAATTAATAACAATCTTCTATTTGAGAAAGGTTTAAGGATTGCAAAACTCACACAAATAACAAGGAATATCTCAGAAATGTTTCACACCACAAAAAACAAAAAAATAATCTGGACATAAGTTGTATGCTTTAGCGAGATCCACATGTTCTCTATAGTAATATTTGGTCTATCTCTTAAGGCTTACATGTTATGCAAAAGTCTAAACTAAACCCCAGTGAAACAGACCATGAAGGGCCAAGGCTTTCTGCCCGGCCGCTGCGTCCCCAGCTCTGCCCGCTACAGGCAGTACTGGAGGGTGGAACGTGGTCAGCGCCCCGAGTCTTCCCGGGCAGTATGCGGCCTTCAGGACCTGGGGTCGCTAATTTATTATGCAAAAGTCGTCGAGATTAAACTGGAATACATAGGCTATAGGCAGTAAATTCAAAATATACGTTTCATTTGTCATAAGAATATCTTAAACATTGTAATCAAAATCGTTAGAGCCATTTTCAAGAAAATCAAAATTTTCGAACATTTTTCATGTGAAGAATAGTTTAGGGTAGAGGAATTTTCTTCAACATCTTCATGTCGGCGCGGACTGTCGGGCCTTTTTCTAAAAACGCTTTTTTTTTTTTTTTTTTTAAATTCAAGGGCCTCAAACATATACCAGTTAAATCTCGACATGGAATTTTTGGGTGGAATACAATACTTCCCCTACTTACTATAAGTACGTAATAGAGAAAGAAAGTAATACTGAAACCTGCAACAACTGTATCTGGAAAGTCATATGCAAGAAAGGAGACATACACACTACATTCCTTACATTACTGAGTATTAATTCTTTATTGCAACTTTATAGTCGCTCACGTCACCACTGTCCAGTAAACCTGTAGTTACAAGTTGAAGAAAACCAGTATCCTTACGTAGAATGCCTAGGTTAAATATTGCACGGCCATTCGGGCCTGCGCTTTGCATAGAGCGCACAGTAGTTTCTTCCAGCGGTTTATCGGAAGACTTTCCAACGGTGACACTGAGAAGCGAAAAACTATGCCTAAATACATTGCGTCTAGCGCCATTAAAATCCTGGAATTTGCCTTCATTTTCAAAAACTACCCTTGAGTTTTTCCTAAAACACTTCTGTTACATTGTGAGGTCACTCGCGCACTTGAGATACTTGCTGCTCAGGGGTGATAGTGAGATCGTTGACACTCTCGCACGTGAGTCGTGACTTATGCCGGTCTTCCACTTGTATTCTTTCCGACCAAGGTCGAAACTACTAAGTTATACACGAAGACTTAACCCGCCATAGCACTAGTCTGTCCACCAGCTCATGGTCCCTGACAGGAATGCAGCGAGTCAGTACGTCAGTAAACAGTTCTATACTCTGTACATCAAGAGATTAGAGCAGACGTAAACAAAGCCACGTGCGTTTTGACCACAGCGCGCCGTCTTGACGCTTGAAGATAGGCGTGTATTCTGAGTAGGTGAATGAATGAATGAAAATAGCCTGTGATGTCCCAATGAGAGCAAAGGCCACCTACAAGTACGGGTAGCTGCTTTAAAACACTCACGCGGTGAGTTAGTCCGCGTAAGAGGGTATCGTACATAATACATTAAACATTGGATTGCACATGGTCACTTAATTGTTGTTCTAGTTCTTTCCACTTCTGTCTGTTTCTGGCTATGGAGGTCCACTGTCTTTCTACTTGTTTTCTGAACAAGTCCGACCATTTGTGTCTTGGTCTTCCTGGGAGTCTCTTGCCGATGTAAGGGTCCCATGTGGTAGCTCGTGCTGTCCATCTGTCATCTTGCAGCCTCATCACATGGCCGCCCCATTTCCACTTGGTCTTCGTAGCCTGTTGTGCTATGTCTACCGTTGCTGACATCTTGTGTATCAAGGTGTTTGATATTCTATCTTTCAGAGAGATGCCAAGGATCTTCCTCTGCATTTTCCTTTGGCATATCTGTAGAGTGTTTCTCTGTTTGGCTTTGAGAGCCCATGTCTGACAACCGTATAATAGCACTGGAAAAACACAGCTTTCGAGTGTCTCCATTTTGAGTCTCCTATTCAGGGATTTGTCCAGAAATATGAATTTTAGGCCCCAGAAAGCTTTCCAAGTTAAGGAAACTCTTCGTTTGATTTTTTTTTTTTCCATTTTGTTGTTAAAGGAAATTATTTGTCCTATGTATATGTATTGAGATACATACAGCAGTTCCGTTCCTGCAAGATATATTGGGGTTTCTAATCCATTTGTCATGAGTTGTGTTTTAGATTTGTTCATTGTGAGTCCTGCCATCTTTACTTTGTGTGTTAAGCTCCTGAAGCATTGATTGCAGTTCCCTTGCAGTTTTGGCGAAGAGGACTATGTCGTCAGCGAACCTCAAATTTGTTAGTCTCTTGCCGTTGAGGCATATTCCGTCTTTCATATTCCAGTTTAGTTTTCTGAATATGTCCTCTAGTATGCAGGTAAATAGTTTTGGGGAGATGGGATCCCCTTGTCTAGCTCCTCTTTCCATGCGGAAAGGTTGGCCTGTCTTTTCGGTTTTAACTCTAGCGAAGCTGTTTTTTAGAATGTCTCTTAGTAATTGAATGTATTTTGCTTCTACTCCTTGATTTCTTAGTGCTTGAAGTACGCTTGGGTGTTCGATTGCATCGAATGCTTTGCTGTAATCGACAAAAGCAAGGTATAATTTTAGGTGACGATCTTCCGATTTTTCTATTATCTGGTTAATGGTTTGAATATGGTCCACTGTGCTAAATCCTTTGCGGAATCCTGCTTGTTCTGAGGGTTGGTTCTCGTCTAATGTTTTTGTTAATCGTCTAGCTAGTATTTTCGTGAACAGTTTATATAAGTTAGACATCAGGCTTATGGGTCTATAATTGTTTATGTCATATTTCGTACCTTTTTTGTGCAAAAGTACAATCGTGCTTGTTTTCCACTGATCGGGAATGTCTTCGGTTTGTGTGATTTGGTTGAACACTTCTGTGATGATTGGTGTTAGGAGATCTTGGGCTTCTTTTAAGAGCTCATTGTATATGTTGTCTTCTCCAGGTGACTTTCCATTTTTCAATTCAGTGATGGTTGTTCTAACCTCGCTGTGAATTATAGCGGGTATGGTCTCAGTGGTGTTTGGGTCTGGAACGACAGGGTTATGGTCTGTGGCTTTGTTTGGTAGAGAACTTGCGTATATTGCTTTGTAGAAATCCGTTGCTGATTTGATTATATCCTCTCTTCTGTTTAGACGTTCTCCCGCCTGATTCTTCGTTCCTAGTATCCATTGTTTCCCGCCCTGGACGTTTATCCTCGCTTTTCTAATTGATTTGTTTGTTTCTAGTATTTGTCTCGTTGTTACTGATCGGTGTTCGAGGATATATTTCCGTATTTTCCGTTTCGTTATTTTGTCTAGTTTTGCGTATTCTTCTTTATTCCTGTCTGAGACATCTCTAGTTTTTAACATTTTCGATCTGTGGTCGATTAACTGTATGGTACTCTGACTTAATTTGCTTCGACTTTTCTTCATTTGTTCGTCGTTACTTGTGTCCTTATGAGCTTGGTATATGCATTTTTCTAGTGCGTTATACATTCCTTGAGTGCTTTGTTTTGTATTGATATTTGCTTGTTGTAGTTGCTTCTGTAATTCTTGTTTAAATTTGTCTCTGTTCAGTTTTTCATTTCTGGTTTACTTGCTTTTCCTACGTTTCTTCGTTTCTTTGGAACTTTTATTTTTGCCCCACCATTCTATGGTCTGTGCTAAATTTTAATTGTGAGATTATACATGCATTGAAGTTAACGTGTTGAGACGCTTTCAAATAGGTTTATTTCTTTGCGGGAAGTATAGTTAAAATTAATGTCTTTGTCGTTGAATTATGCCTTCTGTATGGTGCTTGCATGACGTCATTAGACTTGTAGATGTGGAATGGTGGAGTAATGGAATCGGTTCTGAGTGCTATACCAGATTATAGGTGCAGCAAATGTGAAAAGAGTTTTCTACGCGACTACCATAAGAAGAGGCATGAGCTGATATGTGGTGAGTTTTTCGAGTGAAGACATTGTGGTGATGTTTACGGTACTGAAAATAGAAGGGATGTACATGAAGGACGCTGCGACAGGGCTATAGATGCTAAGAAAGTCAAATTCGAACCTACTAAGCATAAATTATTGTTAATGTCTCCTGATGAAGATGATGTTGTAGAATATGAAACGGCTTTTCAGGATCGGCTGAAATCGTATTTCATCCAATGCCCAGCAAGTCAGGATTTAAATTCATACCTGCAGCAGGTGAAGCAGCGCATAATTCATGCTGTTCAGAAGGAGCTGCGGGTTCATAAAAGTTTGAAAGTTAACATTATGGCTGAATGTAAGTTTCTGAATGCTGTGGGGGATATCACTAACAAAGCCTTCAAAACGCGTAATCATGCCGTGTTTTTAGATAGTGACTTGGATGCCATTTTGGAAAAGAAATTTGAGAAACTTCGTGTTGAAATGGAAGAAAGTAAGCTGAAAGGTAGTAATTGGGCTCTTCTGAGTGTTGATGGCGTTCGACTACGTATTAACAAGTATAGTCTTCTTCGAGGGAGCAGCTATATTCCTCTACCGTCATCTTTGGATGTGAAAAAAGCTTGTATAAACCCTCAGAACTATAGCGACGAGAAATGCTTTATGTATGCTGTGCTTGCTAAGTTCATTCAAAAGAATCCTCAGCGTGTTAGCAAGTACAAGGATCTCCAAGAAAAATATGATTTCTCATGCGTCTCGTTTCCTACGAGCTTGGGTGAGATCGCTAAATTTGAAAAACTCAATAATATATCCATAAATGTGTTTGGAGTGGATGATAAACATGAAGTGTTTCCAATAAAGGTGATTGATAAAGAATTAGATGATCATCGCGATCTCCTTCTGCTGAGTGATTCAGCTGACAGACAGCTTATATAAAGAATTTTGAGAGACTTATTCGTCAGCAGAAAACCAAACATGATGGTCGAATTTATGGTTTTAAAAGATGTTTCAGCCATTTTGATGACCGATACGGGCAAAGTGGAATGAAAAAAATTAGAAGAGCACCGAGAAATATATAGACAACATGGTATTGCTAGATGCGTTATGCCTACGAAGGATAACTCTATCGTTAAATTCAAGAATGTTGAGAGGATCTTGAAACTTCCTTATGTTATCTACGCCAATTTTGAATTAATTCTCACCCCTCTCCATGCCTGCTCCTCTAATCCTGAAACCTCCTACACAACTCCCTATCAAAGTCATTCTCCTATGAGCTTTTGCGTTTATGTGAAGCCGTCGTCCAGTGTTAAACAACTCTTCCTACTGAACCGTATGTTTACCGAGGGCCTGACGCTGCACAGAAGTTTATGGAATGCTTGATGGATCTGGCGAATAAAATTAGTGACTTGTACAAATCTGCTAAGCCTCTGAATCTTACAGCTGAAGAACAAGTATCATTTGATGCTTCTACAATATGCTACCTGTGTGGACATGAATTTACAGAAGATAATTGGAAGGTTCGCGATCACTCACATATAAGCGGGGTGTACAGAGGATCTTTACACAATAAATGTAACCTGGCTTGTAAAACACCTAATTATATACCTGTCTTCATGCATAACCTGAGCGGGTATGACTCTCATTTCATTGTTAAGAGTTAGGGTGTACTAACGAAAGAGTAGAGGTTATACCAAATTCAGAGGAACGTTATATATCATTCTCCAAGTATGTTGGTGATATTAAACTTAGGTTTGTGGATACTTTCCGCTTCCTCAGTACGAGCTTGGAGAAGCTTGCTAAGAACCTTGAAACGTATCCTGAAACAGCGAAATACTTTGGAGTAGAGAATATTGACTTGATGACTCGTAAGGGGGTATTTCCCTATGATTACGTAACATCGTGGGATGCCCTGAACGATATATGTTTGCCTCCTAGGGATGCCTTCTACAACAGGTTAAACAGCGAAGAAATCGACAGTGAGGACTATGATCATGCTCTGAATGTGTGGAAGCACTTTAAAGTCCAAAACCTTGGGGAGTACAGTGATTTGTACTTAATTTCGGATGTTCTTCTTCTAGCGGATGTCTCAGAGACATTTAGAGACCAAACCCTGAAAACTCATAGTGGACCCTGCGCATTATTTTACCTCTCCAGGACTTACATGGGATGCTATGCTGCTGTATACTGGAATCGATTTGGAATTGCTTCTTGATTACGATCAGCTACTCATGGTTGAATCTGGTATAAGAGGAGGGTTATGCCAGGTTTCTCACCGGTATGCTGAGTCTAATAACATCTATATGGAACAGTATGATCCTAGTAAACCCTCTCATTTTATTACGTACGAAGACGCCAATAACCAATACGGTTGGGCTATGTGTCACGCCCTTCCTTATGGTGGATTTAGGTGGGTTTCTCCTGAGGATATACATCTCGGTTCGTTGAAGGGAGATGATTCCTTTGGATATATCTTGGAGGTTGACGTGGAATATCCTGCAGAGCTGCATGAACTTCATAATGATTTACCCTTTCTGCCTGAGAGTATGAAACCTGGGGAATCGTCTTCAAAGAAACTAATTGTCCATCTTGGATCCCGAAAGAAGTATGTGGTACATTACATGTCCCTGAAACAGGCTCTTAGTCATGGTCTACGACTAGTAACGATTCATCGAGCACTAAAATTCCGCCAATCTTGTTGGTTAAAGCCTTACGTCGAATTTAATAATCGCCTACGACAGCAAGCAAGAGACGATTTCGAGAAGGATTTGTACAAACTTTTGAATAATGCGATGTTTGGAAAAATAATGGAAAATATTCGTAATCGTATGGATATACGTCTTGTGGCAAACACCAAAAGATCAGAAAAACTGATAGTCAAGCCTACATTTATCAATCGAACTATATACGGTCCTAATCTTGCAGCTGTTCATATGGCTTCTCGTAAAATAGTGTTCAACAAGCCTATATACATTGGTATGAGTGTACTAGACATTTCCAAGACGTTAATGTATTCGTATCAATACGATGTGTTACTTCCGTATTATGGAGCTGAGAAAATTAAACTGTTGTATACGGATACAGGTTCCTTCATCCATCGAGTGACTACAGCTTATATATACCAGGATAAATTGCGCATGCTTGAACATCTGGATACAGCGGATTACCCTGCTAACCATATATGCTATTCTACACAAAACAAGAAAGTGTTGGGAAAGTTTAAAGATGAAGCAAGTGGTAAAATCATTCATCGTTTCGTTGGTCTCAGACCTAAAATGTATGCTCTTGATATTGATGGCTCTGTGATAAAAAAGATCAAAGGCATAAAACATAGCGCCATTAAGCAATACATCAGCTTCAACAGCTATATGGAGTGCCTTAAAACTTTAAAAATTGTAAGAACCCCTATGAACTTGATCCTATCCCAACTTCGTAATGTTTCTACAGTTGAATGTAATAAAATAGCTCTGTCGCCTCATGATGACAAGAGAGTAATTGCAGAGGATGGAATATCAACATATGCGTACGGGCATTACAGCGTTGCAACCCATACGTAAGAGAATGCAACTTAGATCTCAAGATAATTATTTTCTCCATTACGTCTCCTGTAGAAAATGAAAATTTAATCAACTGACTCCTCCACGCCTCCGATGATGTCTGGCCAAGAAAGAAGAAAAAATAAAAAAAATTACTCACCTGGCTTCACCATGCTTCCCATGATGCTTGTCGAAGAAAGAAGAAAAATAGAAATTATAAAGGGAGGCGTTAACTCTGCCACTATAACTTTAACTCTAGTGCTGGTCTCCAGCCCAGATAAAAGAGGAGAGGCGTCTATCCTACTACCTTAAAGTAAGTATACCCTGATTAACTTAAAATAAACAGTAGATTGTGTTAAAATACTATCAAAGATATTGCTGAATATCTCTTAAAAATGCTGAGCTATAAGTACTTCAACATCAGCGGATAGAACATCGTTTAGTGATAGGTTAAGCTCTATAAAGGGATAGAAAAAGTGTTGAATAAATTTGTAAAGAACATTTTAAAAGCAGTTTAGATCACAATAGGTGGGGTTAGACTTAGAAAACTGCATGTCGTGTTCGAGATGTTACCGCCAGAACATACAGAACCAAGCAAAAGAGTCATACAGCTGTATAAAATTCTGTGACAGAGGGCAAAAATAGCAGTAATGAGAACTTCAACATCAATGGTTAGGACATCTTCTATTGGAAGTTTAAAAGTCCTATAAAGGAGGGAGAGAAATCAAAGCAGGCTAAAGTTGTGAATAATACTCCAAAAGAACGTGGGGCTATCTCAGGTTAGATATGGAAAAAATATCGAACATACTATATACAATAGCTGCACGATATGACGGTGGTGGAGGATCTCGTTGCGCTGGTGATGATGGTGATGTAGGTTATGGTCGCGCTGGTGATGGTGGAGGTGGTGGTGCTGGAGATGTTTGTGATCATGCAGGTTATAGTGACGCTGGTGATGATGGCTTTTTTGTTGGGTTAGGTTAGGGTGGTGGTGGCGGCGGCGGCGGCGGCGGTGGTGGTGGTGGTGGGCTAGGTTAGGTTAGGATAGTCTTAGAGGGAATGTAAGCAACGTTTGACGTGTTACTATTAGAACCTATGGAATTATGCAAAAGAATCGTCAATTGAGGTTAACATGTATAACATACTGGAGCAGTGTACAAAAAAGTAAACGATAGCTAGTTGAACAAGGCTAAAACATCTTCTGATGTTAGTGTACGAAACAGTGGAAGGGAGGACAAGAAGCATATATAATGTTAAATAACGATGAGGAAATATCTCTAAAGAGGTTTGTGGTTAAGTTAGGCTAGTCTTAGAAAGACCGCAAACAATGCTTTAGGCTTGAGCATCATACATTTACAAAAGGATGAAATTTGATCATGAAAGCTTAACAAATCGCTAAAAAGGGTCCATATGCCCATTAAAAGCATTAAAATATACTAGAGACCTGAAAATATAGAAAATCCCAACGAAACTGCAAAAATTCCTGAAAATCTCTAGAACACCGCAAAAATGGCTAAAATACTTACCAACTCCTAAAATAGCACTAACATAACATGAAATGTTCAGAAATCCTTAGGGTTTGCATGTCAGGGAGTGTAATACCTTCAAAGTATCTAAAGTTGTTGAAGAAACTTCTCCAAAAGAAAGTGAAATATCTAAGCTTGAAACGGCATGGTGCAAAGGTCAGAATAGGTTATAGAAGAATATAATGCTCGTGTAAAATGGGATGAAATAGGTTAGGTTAAGTCAGGTTAATAAATAGGAAGATTTGCGCTCCCTTAGGTTAAGTAACGTTAGGTTAGGTTAGACGAACAGAAGTATGAGCCTTAGGTTATGTTAAATTATGAAAGACCATAGTAAAAAGAGTAGGAGCTAGGTTAGGCTAAATAAAGTTAAACTATGAAAAAAAGTAAAAAAAAAAAAAAAGAGTAGGTTAGGTTAGATTAGGCTAGGTTAGGTCGAGTACAAATATAATGCTTGGGTTAGGTTAAATTACGAAAGACCAGAGTAAAAAGAGTGGGAGCTGGGTCAGGTTAGCTTAGATTAGACGACTAGAACTATGGGGGCCTAGCTTAGGTTAAATTATGAAAGATTGAGTAAAAAGGAGTAGGAGCTGGGTTACGTTAGGTTAGGTTGGCGAGGCGTTGTGGGGTGGGGTGTGATTATGTTAGGATAATATTTTAATCAAGATAAAAAGCTGTTGCGTTAGTTAACATGCATATATATAGTGAAAAACGTGCTCAAGTATCATGAACGTGCATAAAGACATACATACGGTTCTAAACACCTTAAACATTATCCCTAGAGTCAGCCTCAAACACCTACATCCTGCGTCCTTCTACCCTCCTACCTAATAATCCTTAGGTTGCATATGGCGGCCATCTTGCCCATAAAAAAGTGTGCCAGCTCTGTCCTAATATCCCTACTACCGAAGATGAGGTTAGGGAGCTATTGGTACAGAAAGGGTACACGGTGGAACGTGTAGCCCAGCTAACTACCAGAGGGCCAAACCCGCAACCGCTGCCACACTTCCGCGTCGCCCTGAAAAAGACCGAGAACGTGAGAAACATATTCGGTGAAACACACATGTTTCACGCAGTTATTCGAGTGGAAACCTTTAAACCCCCACCACGTCCTCAACAATGCACAAACTGCCAACAATTTACCCATAATGCTGCTGGCTGTTTGCTGCAACCTGTTTGTGCCTTTTGTGGAGAGACTGGCCACAAAAGAGTCAATTGTCAGAGATTAGCGATACCTGGCTCCACACCACGCTGCTGCAACTGTGGTGACTTGCATTCTTGCAGATATGCAAAATGCCCGGTGTGGCAGGAAGCCCGCCTAGAACTCATGGTCAACAAGCAAGGACGCATGTCCAAATTCAACGCCAGACCTCACGTTCCTCACCACCTGGAACTGCCTCTTGAAGCCTTCACAGGAGCCCGATGGCCCGGACTTCCCAGCCAAACTCCAATTACTTTCCCCAGTTATGCTGCGGCTACTGTAGGGCGTCAAGAAACCCAGTCAGCACCAGCCCCTGTCACACCACCTCAGCCACAGCGGCACCCAGTTATGCACTCTTCCCAGCCATCGACTTCCTCGGTAGCCACACCACGACCACAACAATCTGCACAACAACCTGCACAACAACGTATTACAAGACCACGAGTCTCTCATCAGCAGCAGCCACCTACTGACTCTACCCTACCTCGCCCACCTCCGCAGAAACCTCTTCCTACTGTTCCGGATGAGGCTTTTCTAAATACCATGAAGCAAATCCCCATCCCACTTCAGCCTGAGTTTGCGGCGTTCCTGGCGGAAGCTCTCAGCACCAGACCCCAACATATCCACCCCTACACGATTTTTGTCTACACCGTCCTCTCCTTCACTATTCACTAAGGGTGCTAGGCCAGATGGACGCTTCAATATACAGTCCCTAAAAATCTGTTCCTGGAGTGCCAATGGCCTTCGCTACAAATTACGTGAGACAACCAACTTCGTGGCCGCTAAGGACATTCACGTCCTTCTGATACAAGAAACGCATCTCACACCCACACTCAAAGCTACCATTCCAGGCATGCTTTGCTACCGGACCGACAGGGCTGACGGCTATGGTGGAACCGCCATCTACGTGAACCGTAGCGTTGCTCATCATCAACTTTTCACTACCCCGACTACCAACCTGGAAACCACTGGAGTCCAAGTGGAGACCAACAAAGGACCACTCAGACTTTTTTCTGTCTACATTCCCCCTGGTCGTCCCATCCTTGACCAGGAGTTGAACGCCTTATTTAACAGCAACATGGCCACCATCGCTTTGGGTGATTATAACGCAAACAGTCCCGCTTGGAACTCTACAGTGCTTAACAGTCGGGCTAGAACCCTGGAACGCTACGTACAAGCAAATAACATAGTGGTTCTCTCCCCATCATCTCCAACCATGATCTACGGAGGTCGTCGTCCCCCCGACTGGCTGGACATTGCCCTGGTCAAGAATAGTACTCTACATTCCCAAATTTTTTCCCTTCCAGAACTAACTTCCGATCATTACCCTCTACTACTGATCTTCCATACCAAACCAAATTATAAATCTCAATGTCTCTTTCCATCTCCCCGGCGAGTTGATTGGCAAGCCTTCTCCCGCATAATGGCCGAACTACCAGCACCTATAGACCCCTGTACTACGACACAAGATGTGGACTTACTGATGCATCACATCACCACATCCATCACTACAGCCATTACACAAGCCACTCCACCAAGCAGAGGACCCGCTCAAGCGGTCAGGAAGTTGCCTCGCCACCTCCGTGACTTAATTGCAGCCAAAAACAGAGCCCGCCGACGAGCTCAACATACTGGATGCCCTCTCGACCGCAGAGAATACAATCGACTACAACGTGTACTAAAAATGGAACTGGCCGACCATTTCAATGCCAAATGGGAACGAAAATTATCTTCACTGGATACTGCAGACAAATCGCTTTGGCGGATGTCCAAAGCCTTGCTCCGATTGCCCATACAGGACAAACTCATTCGCCATGGCACTCGCGTTGCACAATCTGCCCGAGAGAAGGTTGAACTGATGGTGGAATTCCTAGAGGCACCTTCCATCCAGCAGACACCTGTGATCTAGATCTCAGGTGTCATGTCGAAGCCCAAGTCGCTTGACTTTTTGTCCCGGCCCTTCCTGCCAGAAGATACAACACGAACCACAGAAGCGGAAGCTCGTACTCTACTTTCCACTGTCCCCCCCCCCCCCCCCACTACAAGGCTACCGGGTACGACAAAATACCGTATGCGGCTCTCAAGGTCCTACCACAGCAGTGGGTGATCCTTTTAGTACACCTTTTCAACGCCATGCTCCATCTGGCGTACTTTCCGCAGGCCTGGAAGCATGCCAAAATTATCACACTGCCAAAACCAGGGAAAGACTCTTCTCCCCTGACGGATATCGACCTATCAGCTTACTTCCTTCACTGAGCAAACTGTTTGAGAAGATTGTGCAGGCACGACTCCAAAACGTCCTAGATACCCACCAGATCCTCCGATCGGAGCAGTTTGGCTTCCGTAGAAGTCACTCCACTATTCACCAACTCCTTCGGCTACTGGACGACCTTCAATAACCGGCAGTTTGTGGTCTCCCTCTTCCTTGATATCACACGGGCCTTTGACTCTGTTTGGCATGAGGGGTTCCTTTACCGACTTATTCACTACAACATTCCTCCACACCTTGTTCATTTACTCCACTCCTATCTGCACAATCGAACCTTTTCCGTCTGCAAAGAAGATGTTTTCTCCAATTCTCGACCCATCCATGCAGGTGTCCCTCAGGGAAGTGTTCTAGGGCCACTTCTCTTCCTGCTCTACATAAATTCCTTACTCTCATTCCGTGGATGTACCCTCTATCAGTTTGCTGATGACACCGCCATTGCCACTTCCTCAATCAAACATAGAGTAGCAGCAAACAGACTACAACGCTATGCCAACTCTTTAACAGCATGGTTTTCCGCCTGGCGCCTGAAGATAAACCCGACCAAGTCACAGGCAGTCACCTTCACCAGGCGACTGGTGCAGGTAAATCCTCCTGAACTTCAAATAGCTGGTGGTAACGTACATTGGTCCAACAGAGCCAAATACCTTGGAGTCATCTTAGACCACAAACTCCTCTGGAAACCTCACATTGAAGACATCACCAATAAAATCAGTCGCAGGATGGCTATGCTGTACCCCTGTATAATCGAAAATCAACCATGTCAGTTGCCAACAAAGTACTCCTCTACAAACAGATTCTTCGACCACCTCTCACCTATGGTTGCCAAGTCTGGGCCATTGCAGCTGATACTCACCTTAAACGACTACAAGCCCTACAGAATCGTTATATACGCATCTCTGTTGATGCTGATTGGTACACCCCCAACAAGAACATCCACCGTGACTTATCTATCCCCACTCTCACCGAACATATATTATCTCTCTCCCCCACTTTGTACAATTCCCTGCCACAAAGCTTCAATACCCTGATCCGGGGCATCGGGGAATATGACCTTGACCCCGGGGAAACCTATAAACGCCCCCGACTTCTACTTGGACAAAATTAGAACATATTCCATTTCCCCACTATGACAATGCTTCTCGCTCTGTTTATGAGGGTCGCCTTTTGTTCTCTAATGGTTACAACCCAGCGGCAAAGGAGAGCGATTCTCTTGGAAGTTTGTCAAGTTTTGGCAAAATGTATACACCGTCTTTCTCTCAGTAATCAGTTTTACCATTTTTACATGTTTACAAAATCCTTGCCAGTATGTTTCATCACAAGTGATATACCTTCAAGTGTTATATCGCGCAATTTCTGTAAGGATGTCACCCGCTACATTTCTTTCCCTAACTATTCATTTCACCTTCGTACAGGCTAATTCTATGGGATTTAGATCACACATGTATGGGGGCAAGCGAACAACTGTGTGGTCAATTGAAACCAAAGATGTGTACACATTAAAAACCTTATCTTTAAGTTAGTTTCAATCAGCCTGTAAAGACCTGTTTTATGTATAGAAACGTCATACTGGACCTCCTTATTCTGCAACCACAATCATTGCAGATTTCATGGCTCCCCTAGGCGGGGGTTTAGCCATCTGTACAATGTGAAATGGGCATTATCTAACATTAGATCAGAAGACGGGGGTATTTGTCCATGGTAGTCACTTTCAGTTCGTTTCGTCCTTGTAAATTACAAGGGAATTTCCCTGGAACACGTTTACACTACTTGCATGGACTATTCCCTACATTAGTGTTATGTAAATGCCAAATTCCTCACCACTTTGCCATTTGCCGAATGTGATGTTACTACCCACCCAGCTTTCATCAGTATAGAAGACACTCCTCCCACTTTCTTGCAATTGCTTTATTTTGATTAGGTACATAATTGTGTCTCCAAGCTACGATGTGAGGATGTTCTATAAGTACCTTTCTTTTGACATTTCCTCCATTTAATGCCCAACTAAATTTATTTTCCAAAGCGAACTACGTCCCATCGAAAATCTATCTTTTCCCGAATAGGAAACAATTTATTTATGTTAGGAACTCACTTCTCAACAATGTAAAAGTCAAGTATAATTCTCCATATCACATACATGTCAAAATCATCCACATTCACCACATCAGCGCTGTCCTGCGGGCACCAAGGCGCCCGTGATGTATTTTTGCAATGCCCTTCATAAGCAAATCTTTACCCAGATGATTTCTAATATCAATTCAAATTTCACGACAAACCTATTTCCTTCTGAATATCTTGGCAGTACACACGTATGAATTACGTTTCTGTACACCTAAAGCTGTATTCCCTAACCAGTGCTTTCCTCTTTTCCACCGAAAAGAAGAGTAAGGTGGTTGTGATGGCGCCCGCATAAGTTAAATGTGCCCGAGCACATTAGAAAGTTGGTCAGCACTGCACTACAGTATGTACATGGACGTCTCAAAGGGGGGTGGGGGGTGGGGCAAGGGGAGCCGCGGCCCTCTGGAAATTAATGAATTAAATATCAGTCAATTACTATTAGACTATTGTTTTAATTTGATGCAAAGAATGATATTTCCGCAGGATACTCGTGCAAAAGAGATGAAATGGGGTCAGTGATTTTATTCGCATTTTTAATGTAAATAGGGAGTGCATTTTCAATTGGTAGCTGCGTACCTTTACTAATTATTGCCGTCAACAACAATTCCGTACCGACAATTATAAATGTTTATTTTGCTCTCAACAGTGGTACAGCGCCGCAAAAATCCAATATTTTTATTTTTGCACAAAGTTTTACAGCCCAAGTCTATGAGAATTTTTACCGACAGACATTGAAAACACGAAATCTACAATGTATTGCATGCTAATGTAATAAATCAATAATGAACAAGATACTTATTTTATACAGTATTGCCCACGTTTCCAGTTGCTGTGTTTACATTATATGCAAGTGTAATTGTCACACTGCAGTATACAGTGAAGCCACGAGTACAAAATAACAAAACACACCTGCGTAAATTCTTATGAAAGCAAGCCAGTAAGACGAAATTACTACCTGGGCAAGCGCGCGAGTAACTTATCCCGGCTGGACAATGTTGAACAAACACGATTATAAACATACCACACACAAACAATGAAGGAATACCTGCCTGCTGTGCTAGGGGTCCCGGGTTCGATTCCCGGCATGGGGATAGGAATTTTTCTCCAGCCAGGATTATTCCTCATCCTTCCCTGAGTCTGGAAGTATGAATGAAAGTGTGAATTCAAAGTATAAACCCCCCAAAGATCGAAAAACCCAACGTAAACGTGTAACACCATTTGTCAATAGGCAAGGCCGCCGATATGACCTCTGCAGTTAAATGCGGGATATAAATGGAACCAAAAAAAAAAAAAAAAAAAAAAAAAAAAAAAAAAAAAAGAAAGAAAGAAATGAAGGAATAAGATGGATATGAGTCATTCCACGTCAAATTGTTACAAAATACGGTAAAAATTGACCTCAATATCTCAGATTTTCTTTAAAAATGTTTTTGGTGCTTTGGAACAAAATATATTTGACCCGTGTTTCTTCGTTTTATAAAAAGAATTTTTTGGTAGATATTAATTTTTGAAATGTCCCAAAAATCGCGCCCTCCTCACCCTTCGATCAATCATACCTCCGACTGTAATCAAGCAAATTACTTGACCTTTGGCTCAAATTAAAGATAAATCGCAGTATTTCGTGAGGTATTTATTAGAAAATTTTATTAATTATTATTAATATATTTTATATGATCAAATTTTTAAACTTAGAGAATAAAACAAACTCGACCATTTAAAAATCTGAAAAAAAAACCACTAAAAATACACTGAAGTTTATTCAATATTCTCAGAAAAAATCAGAACGGAGTCTCTAATAGTTCAGTTGTAATTAACTTGCAAATCAGTGCAGCGGACTGGTGCGGCAGCGGTGACGGCTACCGTCACAATTGTCACCTTCCATTGCGGCAACTGTCCACTGCTTGAGCTTCCATGAATGTTACAACAGTACAGTAAGGAGAACACAGGATGGGGAAGGTAATGATGTCTGCATGATCTGAGACAGTTCTTGCTAATTCACAGGTGCTTTTTAGTGCAGCGTGCAGTTGAAGACATAGTTATTTGCGATAAAGGGTGAATATAGTAAATTTGTGAGACATTGATCAGGGGTAAATCAATTATGCCACCTGTACGTTATAAATTAGGGAGTCAGAGCAGAGAAATTGTTTCAAATGCATGAGTCTACATGAAGAAAGAAGCTAAACGCAAAGAACTGCTTACATTAGAAGTTTTTTTTTTTAAAAATTCAAAAAGTTCAAAAACGCGTATCAGATGCCACAGGTGTATCAGAAAGAAGGTACATTGTGGAGACATTTTTCTGCATGGACTGTACTGCCTAGTAAGAAGAAGTTATGTGAGTAGCATATGAAGCTGATGCACCAATTCGCATGCTGTCTGCAGTCACCTGGCTCGGTACTCGCTTTTAAGCTTTACATATGCTTCCTCCACGGTAAATTCAACTGTACAAATGGATCACTACTTCCTGTGAGCGCCTGCAGGCCTCCAGGAAAAAAAATTGTAGCAAATGCACTTATGCTCGCTCCATAGTTTTTAACGTCTTATTTTATAGATAAAGTGTCGATTTTTTTAAAGATTTTTAACACATAGATTTAAATTGGATTTGTGGTTTTACAAAATATATCATCAAAAAACAGTCCAAAATTTATGTGTAATAATGATTGATTGAAAGTTGTTAAAAGTGTTGTATTTAACCTTTCCAGTGCGCCAAACCTCAACTCTCAGCTCTATATGGCCTTAGAGTAGCAAGTGATTTTATATTACGGTGCGCGCAGAGATTGCTTAGTTTCTAATTGTCATAACTAAGCAAGTAATTTAAAAATACGGAAATAAAAAAATACGGGTCTCCTTATTTGATGCCTGTTATTCATAAAAAAAAAAAATTGAATCTCCCACGAAAAAGTCGTGTTTTACGGGTGTGCTATTTGACGTGGATTGACCCATATACGGCATTACTTTAAACTCCATAAAATAGCAGATAATACAGAAGAAAAGACTAATTTACTCCTGGTACACCAGTTGCGGATTGTGGTAATAGTGACACTGCTAGTTCATCGCACTCAGGAAAAATTGGTACGGGTATTTGATCAACATATGAAAATTCTACAGAACTCGAACCATCTAATTCCAGTTCAAATCGAGATGTGGAATGATACCTGGACATGACTTCTCACGAGTCTCTAACGGACGACGACAGGGTAAAATAACAGAACCCTGAACACCAGGTAAGTCTTATACTTTTCACAATGACTTACAAAAGGACAAAAACGGCCGTTTATTTATAACTGGCTAAAACATGTAAACTACATCTCTTGGCTAGTATACTCGGCACACGTACGGTGAGTTACTTGCCGGCATTGTGTGCTATTTAGGCTAGTTGTACAGAGGAATGTTCAGCGTTCATTTACAGTCAAGCCATTTACCAAATTCAAAGATATGCATGCTTCGTGTGAAAATCATATCAAGTCAGAATGGCATAGGGAAGCTGTTGAACGTTTATGGAAACAGTGACCAATAAATTAACTGCAAGGGAACTAACAGAAAGTGCATATCATGAGAAAATTAAAATTAACCAGAAAAATTGACATCTACATATATTGTCTTGTATTTTGTACCACACATGACCTTCCATTGCGAGGAAAACTGTCTAATTTTGGAGTTTTTTATGATTTGCTTCACTTTCGTGCCGAAGCTGGTGATTCTATTCTGAAAGAGCATCTTCAAACGTGTTCGGAAAATGCAAAATATACGTCTGTTCAAACTCAAAATGGATTAATCAATAAAATTCTGTTATGAAAGAACAAATTGTGAAGGACGTTAATGCTTCTTACGGATTTTCTATAACAGACGAAACAACTGATATTGCAGGAACTGAACAATTGTCTCGTGGCTTATGGTTTGTTTGTAATAACTACGAAGGCAAGGCGACAGTGTGTGAAGAATTTTTAGGTTTTGTGCCGCTTAGTAAGCATACTGCTGAAGCAGTTTCTGAAAATATCTTATCATATTTAGTTTGACAAAGATCGGTCTTGACATGTCAAACCTCGTAGGTCAGGGATACGATGGATGCTCCGTGATGTCAGGGAAAGTAGGAGTGGCTAAACTCATTCAAAGCACCCTATACCAATATACGCTCATTGTTCTTCACGTAAATTAAATCTTGTTGTAAATGGTCTCAACCATGTGCAAGACGTCAGAAATGTGTGTGGAGCCATAAAGGAAATAATAAGCTTTTTTCAGAGAGAGCTCACCAAGAAGGCGACTCGTTCCTAATATACCTTTATTGTGTGAAACGAGATGGTCAGCAAAATATGAAAGCATCAGGATTTTTTCAGAAAAATATAAAGAAATTATTTCCGCACTAGAGGAACTAGAAATAAATGGTAATGGTGCAACGAAACAATGCGCTTCTCAACTTCTCCTTTCTGCAACAAATTCTCCCTTCATCGTCACTTTACAAGTGATAGCATTATACAGTGTCATGTTGCAACAGTCACTAATATTCTACAGGGAGTGGCAATAAATATTGAGCCGATATCTCGCTCAATATTCATCGAGGACGTAAATCATCCAGTGATCCTCTGGAATAAGTTAAACTGCCCGCCTTCACTCGAGGATGTTGTAAGCAGAGCATCAGAGAGGGTGCCATGTATACTCCGAATTCAGCGCCCCTATACTCTGTTCATCTAGACTAGAGATTAGAGGAGATGCAAACAAAGCCACGTGCGTTTTGACCACAGCGCGCCCTCTTGACGCTTTCGCCGCCTAAATAGTCCCTTGAAGAAATACTGTTACTGAGGTCTGAAATGTCACTTAATGTTTGCTAAAGCATGAACTAATTGTACTAAGCATAGTTAAAGTGTAACAATACGCAGTTAAGTGAATCTGTAACCAGCCTAATTCATTCTGCGCGCGCATTATTCAGTATGAAAGTAACATGGCGGAACAAGTGAGTTGTGAAACATGAGTGCGGCAAACCGTTGCGAAGTGGTGAAAAGACAATATTGAACGTGTTTAACAAGTTCTGCGAGAAATATCCCGAACTTGCTATCGAAGGCGTGACGAACTTAACATCCGAGTTTACCGGTGTGTCAGTTGCAAGTATTTACAGTACACGCAAAGAAAAATCGTCAGTTGGTGAAAATCCCAACAAAAAGCGACTACGTGCCAGATAAATGGTGGATGTAGTTTGCGACGAATTTGTGAGATCTACAATCCGTCGAAAAGTTCACCAGTTCTTTGTTAACAATGAACCCCCCACCTTAAACAAAGTGCTGTTGGCAGTTAACTCTGATCCAGATCTTCCAGATTTAAAACGAACTTCCCTCCGCAAGCTACTTCTGGAGATTGGTTTCGAGATTGTGAGCAGGAAATGAAAGTGTTATTGTGGACAGAGAAGACGTAAGTAGCAGTTAATTTCCATGTGCTATATGTTATTTGAATCAAGTAAATATATCCTTTTAATAGTGTAAAATGCATATTATACCTACGCGTAGCGGTAGGTAACCGTGTTGCGTCATTGTGAAAGCACGTGGCCGCGGAGTGATACAAACCGGTGCTTTGTTTATATCTCATCTAATCTCTTGATGAGCAGAGTATAGACGACAGTGAGGAAAGGAGTCACGCATGCGCAGGGATACTTTCAAGCAGGCTTGGACCACCGAAGGAAATGCCTGTTCATGCCTGTTCTTTTCTTCTGGATTAAGCTCTCGGAGTAAGAGGAAGTCGGGTCTTCGTGGCTTCGTAAGGAGGCATTAATATGTGCTCGCGTTATCTGTAACTTTGTCTAAATTCATTCTAAATGCCTTTCTGGTTTACCTAACTTCCTTTGATTTATGTTTTGCGTTAGATAATGGCTTTAACAAGGTTTGCATGGCAGAAGTTTATTCGTAAGACTTTCATTTCATTTAAAATGCAACTTTGTGACATTTCTAATATTATGTGAAACTGTCAAGTGAGTTTGCAAGTTTTTCAAGGCAAGTTAAATTCAAGTTTGTTATATTTATATTTTGTTATTTCTTGTTGTTTAAATAAAGGCAAGTTAATCTTGCCCACTTTGATTCTTAATTTCTATCCAAGATCCTAAGCCCAGCACGTTCACATTACAAAGGTAACCCATTACTAGCTTTACCTGCTACAACAAGCACAGTTAAGAGATCTTTCAGCACACTGTCCTGTCCCGAGTGAAGACCTGGTTGCAGGCAACGGTGGATGACAATAGATTAGATGCACTTAGCATGCTGAGCATTCATCGGGAGCGATAAGGGCACAGCTCTTATCTTTCATAGAGGAAGTCATCACGGCATTTAGTACACGGTCCAGAAGATTAGAGCTAAGTTGTTTAAGTCGTCATATACATTTAGTTTTAGTTACGAGAATAAGTCGACAAGCCTGTCAGCGAGTATGTATGTGTCGTCGAGTGATAGTACCATAATAGCAAAGAGATTAATAGTGGAGAAAGACATTGAGAAACTGAGAAAATTAATAGAACAAAGATTGTGAATTGTAACAGCAGAGAAGGCCATAAATTGTGTTAGCAAGGAGAAGGAAATTGTGCATTAGTAGTCAAATTTAGAGGCAAATAAAGAGAAAAGTAAAGGGACTTTGCATTTTGCCGTCTTTGTTACAAGTACCTGGGTGACCGAGCTTCGCTCTGCGTTTTTCGCCTCTGTTTTTTGTGATTTTTTTTTTTTTTTTTTTTTTTTTTGGAGAAGATACTTAGATAAACCTGAAAGGCAAAACGTTAACTAAATAGTAATTTTTGTCGCAATTGTTAAGTCATTTCTGATATTTCCCCCCCTTGCCCCCGTTTTGCGACGCCTTTGGTTGCATGGTAAAATGGATTCCATAAAAACCTTTGACTAAAAACACTTAGATATGTCAATTTTCATGGCGATTGGTTAACCAGCTTTGGAGTTTACTCACTCTTTAACATACAATATGTATAGCCGTTGGTATGTATGAAGTTGATAAACGATAGAGAATAACATGTGAACTGTTACATAACACAAAAAAGAGTAGAGAAAATAGTACGAATGTGATACGTTGTATTTCTGTTTCAAACATATAGCAAATTGTATGAATTTTATGTTGAAGGGTGAGTAGCGAAAGAAGACTGATCGTGTCTTGTAAAGGAAGAATTAGTAGAGGAAATCGTGTGAATGTAATACGTTGCATTTATATTTCAATCATAGAAAGGTATATGAATTGTGTGTTGAAGGGCAAACAGAGGATATATGAATGTGCTATGTAAAAAAATAGCTAGTAGTAAACCATTTGAAAGTAATATATTGTGTAGTAAAATTGTTACCATAAAAACTTCCTCCATGAAAAAATACACATACGTGCCAAATTTTGCGGTGATCAATTAAGCGGTTTTAGAGATTAAGTTACATATATACAAACATCCAATTATATATATATATAGATGATAGGAATTGTTTGTATAAGAGTGAGCAGAGAAAGAGATGCGAATGTGTACCTGAAAGTGAGAGGAGAAAACAGTGTGAATGTAAAAGCATTTCTGTTTCAAACACAGAACATGGTATGACATATTTTAAAAGCGAGGACAAAAATGTTTGTTTCTTTTGGTGTCAAATCACATTTTTATGTAAAATTGTTTATAGAAGAGTGAGTAGAGAAACAGTTATGAATGTGTTACCAAAAGTAAGTAGAGAAAACAGTGTGAATGTAATATATAGCATTTCTATTTCAAACATACTGAAAATTGTATGACTTCTTTGTAGAAGAGTGAGTAAAGAAAGAGATGTGAATGTGATACTTAAAAGTGAGAGGAGAAAACAGTGTGAATGTAATAGCATTTCTATTTCAAACATACTGAACATGGTATGACTTATTTTAAAAGTGGGGTTAAAATGATTTTTGGTGTAAAATCATGTTTTTTATGGAAAATTGTTTATAGAAGAGTGAATAGAGAAAGAGATGTGAATGTGTTACCCAAAAGTACTTAAGTAGAGAAACTACTGTGAATGTAATATGCAGCATTTCTATTTCAAACATGCAGAAAATTGTATGACTTAATCTGTAAAAGAGTGAGCAGAGAAAGAAATGTGAATGTGTTACCTAAAAGTGAGTAGAGAAAACACTGTGAATGTAATATGCAGCATTTCTATTTCAAACATACAGAAAATTGTATGACTTATTTCTAGAAGAGTAGAGAAACAGTTATGAATGTGTTACCCAAAAGTAAGTAGAGAAAACATTCTGAATGTAATACATAGTATTTCTATTTCAAACATGCACAAAATTGTATAAGTGAGTAGAAAGAGATGTGAATGTGTTCCCTAAAAGTGAGTAGAGAAAACAGTATGAATATAATATGTACCATTTCTATTTCAAACATACTGAAAATTGTATGACTTCTTTGTAGAAGAGTGAGTAGAGAAAGAGATGTGACTGTGTTACCTAAAAGTGAGAGGAGAAAACAGTGTGAATGTAATAGCATTTCTATTACAAACATACAGGCTTATTTTAAAAGTGGGTATAAAAATAATTTTTGATGCAAAATCATATTTTTTATGGAAAATTATTTATAGAAGAGTGAGTAGTGAAAGAGACGTGAATGTGTTACCTAAAAGTGAGTAGAGAAAACACTGTGAATATAATATGCATGTATACAAAAATTTAACCAAATCTTTAGAGCCGTTTCTGAAATACCGGGAACATATATACAAGAATTGCTCTGTAGAAGCAGGAATAAGAAATGTTATTTTTTATGTAAAATCACATTTTTTCGGGAATTACACCTATATAGATGAACTTAAAAAGTAAAACCCCATCTGAATACAAAATTTGATGGAAATCGTTATAGCTGTTTCCAAGTTACACAGAATATATATATATGTACAAGAATTGCTCGTTTAAATATATAAGATATATGTGTATAAATATAAAATACTAAGGTAGTGTACCTTTTCTCAAAGAAGTTTAATGAACATACATTTCAAGTTTTGACTTGTAGTATTTTATCAGTAATACAGCAACTTCATATTATTAAGCATTCCCAAAAGGGAGTGCATTTCCTGCTGTTTCTTATAGCACTGTTGTATTAAGACTGACAAAGTGAGAGCTACCTTTATGTAACAAAAAAAACAAGTTCTAAACACATACATATTTATAGAATATTTGAATTTCAAACTTTTCTAAAATACGGACACATATGTGAGATAAATGTTGTTGTTTTCTAGTGCCTTGCATCTGGCAATGAAGCCATTAGCGTTCGTGCTTTCCAATACTTTTGAACTGTAGTTTCTTCTGATCTTAATGCTTCACAGGTCTTCAAGTGGTTTTCATTCATTTCTGCTGGATCGTTACACAGGGCACATGTTGGTGAGGCTGAGATACCTATTCTGTAGAGATGACTTGCTAAGCAGTCATGATTTGTCAATAGTCGGAAGGCTGCAACCGCTGTTTTCCTTGGTCTCTGGGGGATTATATCTGGATTGGAAAGTAGTGTAATCCATTTTTTATCTTTGGCATTTGTTTCTATTTCTTGTAGGTATGAATGACAAAAATTTTTAATGATCAAGCGTTTTATTGAGGAATATGAGAAATTGAATTTAGAATTTTGTTTTATTGTTGTGCCTTTCTTTGCAAGTGAGTCTGCAGCTTCGTTCCCCATGACTCCACAGTGTGCTGGAATCCATTGGAGATGAACAGTCTTATTAACTTTTTGGAGTTGTGTTAACATTTTGTAGCATTCTCTAATTTTTGTTGACTTCTTTGTAGTATTTGAACATATTCCCTGAATTGCAGCTTTAGAATCTGAAAGAATTACTGCCTTGTTAAATTTATTTAAGGGAAGATTTAATAATTGTCGGAGAGCAATGTATATAACCTCTATTTCTCCATCATAATTTGTTGTGTCTCTGCCAACAGAATGATAAAAGGAAAATTGTGAACATGTAACTTTAGGACTCATATTCATGTATGTGGCTTTCATGTAACTGTTTTCTTAACGGGCACCAGTTTTACAATGTGGCAGTTACATCACCCGACTTAAACCCCCATTTTGCAAGGGGGACCACACCTATCGTTGGTCAACGGGTCCATCGGACCTAGCCGGGAGGACTAAATAGATGATATTTAGATCCACCGACCTTCCCCTCATGTGCCTCTGAGGGACGCTGTTGTGCTGTGATAGGCCAGCACATATGTAAATGACATTTCCTCCATTTTAGATGAAACAGTTATACCGCTGTGATTCGGTCCCCAGAGCCTCATCTGTTAAAAGCAGGGTGCACCACGGGCAGGATGAGGATGGGAATTGGGTAGGAGAGGCTATAGGAGGCGCATCACTATCCCTTACTACCCCTATGTGAGATAAATCAGAACTGAAAAATTCAATGCCATTACTGGGATTTGAACCATGAATCGTAGTAGAGAAAGTACTGTAAGTTATGAGCAGCAGGTTGTGCTGAGAGAGCACCAGTTGCCCAGCCCTACTTCTCTACTAATAGAAAGTAGGGGAGGTATTGTATTCCACCCAAGAATTCAATGTTGAGATTTCACTGGAAATATGTGGAATATTTCTGCTGAGGTGGAGAGAATTTCTTTGAGAATAATCCAATAGGCTTCCAGTTACTATTTTCATTTTTTGTAGTATTGCACCTGCTGCAAAGTTCGAGGCATCGACAAATAATGCCAATTCATACTTTGTATCTTGATTTGTTAATAGTGCTGCATGAGCTACATCATTTTTGCATTTCTGGAACTGTTCTAATGCTCTTGTAGTCCATTTAATTTTCTTCTTGTCATTTTTTGTTGCACCTTTAAGGTATTCATTTAATAGACCTTGATTTTCTGTAGCATGTGGAAGATGTTGACAATAGAAATTAATAGTTTCTAAAAATGCATGTAACTCCTTCAGTTTCAGATTTCTTGTGATTTAATATAGCAGTTACTCTCTCTGGATCTGGCTTAACATCTTCTGCAGTTATTAAATGTCCTAAGAAAACCACATCTTTTACACCAAATGCAGAATTCTCTACATTAATTCTGAGACCGAACTTATCAAGTTATTTAAACAGTAAACTTAACTGATGTTTATGCTCTTCTGGAGTTGTGGATGCTATCAAGATATCATCCAAATAAGCAAAATAGAAATTAAGTCCCTTAACTTCGTTAATAAATCTTTGGAAAGTACTGGGTCCATTTCTTAAACCAAAAGGCCTAAGTTGAATTCACAGAGACCAAATTGAGTGATTATTGCTGTTTTTGCTTTGCCTCCTGCAGCATTGGAATCTGGTAATAAGCTTTTAGAAGATCAATCTTGGAAAAGATTTTCTTGTTCTGAAGAATGTAACTTACATCGATTCTTGGAATTGGATATCAGTCTGGGACGATCCCGTCATTTAAATGACGAGTCTCCACAGATTTGCCATTGTCCATTGGATTTTGTTCTTAAATGTAGCAGATTAGCCTATAGCTATTTAGATGGTTGATTATGTTGTGATTTAACAAAAACTGAAATTCTGTTCTGCAATGTTTAATTTATGAGGGTCTAATCGCCTAGCTTTACTTTATACCGGTGATCCAACTGATGTCCCAATGTGATGTTGAACGTCATATTTTACTTCCTTTGTGGTAACTGATGGTTTAGTTATTCCAGGAAAGTTCTGTAAGTCTCAAAAATTCACAAGTAGGGTGAAGTGAACTTACAGAATCTGTGTTGTCATATAATCTTGCTTCAGCTGAATCATTGAATTGAGCATTACTATCAACATTTTGTTCCTCAAATCAATAAGTAGGTCAAAATTATGAAGTCATCGTCTAGTATGCCTTTAGACATGTTAGCCACAATAAATGACCATTCAAAGGAGCACCTTAGATCTAAATTTAAGTTCAGTATTTTGAAACCATAGGTATTAATTTGTGAGCCATTAGCTGCATAAAATTTAAAATTTCTGGGTTTTGGCTTATTCTTGGCTGGTACTGGTATAATGAGGATGTCTGCTCCACTATCAACCAGAAACCTTTGTCACGAAGTCTGATCTTTAACAAATAAGTGAAACTGACGGCAGAACTATGGGCCGCTGTACTGTCTGCCGTATTAGTTTCCCTTATTCATCCATTAGCAATGTTGGGTAAATTTTTGTGGTAGACATTGTGAACCAAATCGAAAATAATAGCAATATTTGCCATTCTTGTTAAATTTGGGGCAACTTCTACTTCAACTGCAGGATCGCTGTGAACTGCGATTTTGGCTTGTTCTAAACCCTTTTTCTAATTCTTCAATCCCAGCAAGAACATCTTGAAACAACAGAGCAGATGGCGTTGTTTGAGGTAATGTTACTGTTGCTACTGAAGGTTGCAGTTTGGATACCTGCACTTCATTAATAGTTTGCACCTCAAATATGCAATCTGCCATTTGCGTCATTTTATCAAGATTCTCATCCGAAATGCTCAATATGCTTCCTATATTGCTAGGAAGCTTATTAAGCCAGAGAGTTTTTTAAATCTTTTTCAAGGACATTTGTTCTGCCATAACCTTTCATTTTTCTCAATAGCTGGCTGGGTTTCATATCACCTAGCTCTGTTTCATCTACCAATTTCTTTATTTGGCATTCTTCGCTTTCTTTAAACAGCATTAATAGCCTTTCCTTTACCAGAGAATACTTGTTTTTGGTGCTGGTTAGTAAACCCCAAATATTTTCAACTACTCTCAGCTCTAATTGCACAAGCAGATAGTTGAATTTTGTTGTTTCAGTCGTAATGGCAGCAATCATTAATTGTGTTTCTGCCTGGCAAAACCACATCTCCAATTCAGAAAGGTGACAGTCTCACACTCACCTTGTCCATTTCAATGTTACTTGTGGTACTCACTGATAAGCTGGGTTCGTATCTGTACTGGTCGGTCCCTATTCCTTTTTCCATAACGTTGGCAGTCACCATTATTATAGCCTCTTAATACCTTTATATTTATTTTGAACAACTTAATAAATAACTATTTTCCACACCAAATACGAGGGGCGTCTCAAAAGTAACTTGCACTATTTTTTTTTAAAAAATAACAAAACGTTTAAATATTTTAAAAAGGGTATATTTTGAAAGCTATATTAAGTACCTATCTTTCCACATAATTTCCTTGAACCTAAATACATTTTTGATACCGTGGTAACAGTTTTTTTAACCCAATGTCAAACCACTCTCCCGCCAAACTGGATAGCCATCTTTCCACTTCTTGTTTCAGTTCCTCGTCATTTACGAAGCGCCTTCCCCCAAGATGTTGCTGCAGCTCCGGAAAAAGATGGTAATCACTCGGTGCAAGGTCAGGTGCACTAGATGGATGACCGAAAACATCCCATCGAAACTGTTCAAAATGGCTTGAGTTTCATGGGCAGTGTGCGGGAGAGTGTTATCGTGGACCAGAAAAACTGTTTTGCTCAACTTTCGCTTCCTTTTGTTTTGTATGGCTCTTTTGAGTTTTCTCAGCACCTCACAATAGCGAGCAGCTGTCATCGTGGTCCCATGGAGCAGGTAATCGATTAACAGTACTCCCTTTGAATCCCAGAATATCGTTGTGATGACCTTGACAGCCGATGCAACAACTTTTGCCTTTTTTTGGAGTTGCCTCATCCATTCGTTTCCACAACTTGCACACACTTTCCATAGACACCGATCCTTAGAAATAATCCTGTGAAGTGATGCACGGCTTATTTCAATATACGGAGGAAGTTGAAACAAACCTGCATCAAGTGTAAGGCGCTGATCAGTGTTCACGACTGCTCGAACCTCGTCAACAATATCCAGAGCGAGGGAAGTGGAGGGTTGGCTGCTTCATTGCTCATTGTGTAATGTTGTTCTCCCTTCAATGAACGATTGGGGCCAACGAGAAACCATTTGTCTTGACAAAACGTCTTTTCCATAAACACTGCACAACTTGCAATGAATTTCAGTCACACATTTATTTTTTCCCGTCAGAAAACAGATTACAGCGCGAACTTCGCAATCGGCGGTAGGAACGAGTGGAGTCTCCATTGTTACTGCCATTTTAATGTCCAAGCAATAAACTTAGGGGCCTAGGAATTTTATGGTGCTACTACACCCATACCTATATACCCTGGGACTTTCAGACTTTTTCCGCCTACCGAGCGGATTTAAAAAAATAGTGCAAGTTACTTTTGAGACGGCCCTCGTATATTTATTTCTCTGTTGTTGATTTACAATAATCATAATAACTGACTAACGTTTCCAGTCATGCTACAAACTGCAGCAGTATCTTACTCTGTCATGTCATTCCTGTCCCTACAAGACCAACTACATTTTCCAGTCGGAATACTCTGAGCAGTGTTTAAGCTTCCAAAGAATATAGATAGCTGTAAATTTCTGTTCCAGTTGTGGCAGCCCAATGTGCATCAATCTTAAGACTGTTACCTAAGTTAGTACGAAATATTATATTATCATTATCATTTATAAATTACAGTATAATCAAATTAAATGCTGTCATGTATGGATGCAAATCTATGTAACACTTTAAATCTGTGCACAAAACTGTAAAACTGCCCTCAGTGCCATAAAAAGGTGTATATTAAGGTGTGTAGATTTTATGGATAAACTCTTAAAGTTGGCAAGTATGAGGGTGTATAATGAAAACTAATGGTTTCAGATATGCACGACCTGAACATGCTTATCCAATAAATTCAATTGAATATTCAGGAACACAATCAGCATTTAAAACATTCTGATACTATAGATAATCATTATGTTTATTCAAGAAGACGCTCTAATCTGCTTACAATCCAGAGACCCTTAGCACTCCAAAAGGGAAGAATAAATGCTCACCCATAACAGTAGATTTTAGCTGTGGTTGTGACTGGTAGTCCTTGGATTTTATTATTAATTACTAATGTGTTGCACAGTTCATTACAACATTCAAAATCAAATTAATTACATAATTCTGTGTAAACTTATGGAAAACCCTTTTTATTTTAGTTCTACATATGTACAAAAGAAGTTTACATTGTTTGGAACACAATTTAATGCTGTTAATGTCCTATCTATGCTGCTCTTCAGTTTACACATAATAATTTCTGCATTTTACTAATAAAGTTTACAGAGTTCTATATACATGTTGATTATTTAATTATTACCAGAAAAGAATTTAGAGAGGAAGTCTGTTGGTTTCGGTTCTATTGTTTCTTTGAAGTAATTCATAACATGACCCTTCTGCTTCCATTGATTGACGGTTTCTCTCAACTCCATCTGCCCCTGAAATGAAAATAATTATGATTTTATACATCATTATTTACTTGTGACACCTGTAGTGGGCAGAGGTGGCGGGTGCAGTGGCTGGGCGGTAGGCCTTGGCCCTACTTGGCCTGTTGCACCGTGGTTTAGTTTAGTTTATTTACTTGTCTAATTTTCAGTGGGTATACATCTAGATTACGCACACAACAAAAGTGAGAGAATGAGAATTGAAATGGATTGTATATTGAACAACCTACTGAAAAAGTTTCTCAACTTTAAGGAACAATAATAGTTGGGAGGGGGGGGGGGGGGGGGCGAGATTAATAGATTACTAATGCTATTAAAGAAAGACCAGAAATTCAACATTTTAGTTCTGTAGTGGTTGGGTAAAACTCACAAATACTTAGGCTTCATTTATATATTTACATGGTGCTTTACAATTTTTACTGTAACTAAAGTGATTATTAGAGAGTGGATTCTCAGGTAAATAAATATTTTTTCTGTAAACACATAAATGCCTAGAAAAAGGGAAAAGCTCTGAATAAAGGGTAAATGAGCACAAGTCTTATTTCACAAAAATACCCATTTTAAAGAAAAATATATTGCATTCATAGATGGGCAAGACCACCCTGCAACAGAACCAAACCAGGCTGGGCTGGCATGTTCTCTGCCAGAGTTACATGTAAATGACCGGCAAGTCAAGGGTACGGAGATATGGGGAATGTGTTCGTGTTGAACATCATCAATTTCAACATCTGTTGTAATGCAGGTAAGCCTAATGTTAGTATAATAGTTGGTGTCCTGTATCCATGACTTGCAGGTCCTTTATGTGTAACTCTGATGAAGGGCGTGCTGCTCCTTGCCTGGTCCAGTGCTACCACAGGGCGCTCTGGCCGATCTACAAATGCACTGTATATGTACATTCATGTACTGCTCAAAAAGAATTAGAGGAACACATATTCAAATCGATCTCCCAAAACAAATATTGACATAATTCAATTTTTGGTAGTTTGTGATAAGCAGAGAGGTACAACATAACATCTGCATTCATGTGCTGTAGAACAACAACCTCTGTCCGAGGATCAACAGTAATGCCAACCCAAGACATAACTGAACCGCCTTCAAATGTCATGTTCAACAATAGAGGCTGTAGCAAGATTTTCACCATGATGTCTCCATACTCATGTACAACCATCACAAGCTGTCAATTTAAATCTTGGCTCATCTGTGAAGAGAATACTCATCCAATGGCATAGCTGTCAGTTGACATGATTTTGAGCAAATCTCCACTGGACTTGCTTGTGCTGACGTGTCAAATGAGGGGCTTTAATAGAGATTCTAGATCTCAACCGTGCACTTCTCAGTCTGTTTATTGTCTGATCAGAAATCACTACTCCAGTTGCTCATGTCATTTTGAAGATCTCTGGCTATGGATTTGTGTCTGTGCAAAGCTGACACAACAACACGTCTATCCTGCACCTCTTTTATCTTCTTCTTATGCCCTTGTCCGGCTACCCATTGAATCCACCTGTCTCTGTATATTGTATCCAAGGTACCTATGGATGACAGAAGAGCTAACATGAATCCTGGAGATACAGCAAATGAATTGGCCATCTTCAATCCAAAATCATACATATTTAGAACTCCACTGGAGTTTTAAACAATACTTCAAAACATCACATCTGATCTCAAAATGTACACAGGCTCACGGTTTTATTTTGGGCTTCGGTTTAAACACATGTTTAAACATGTTGAGCAGTGTATTTTCATATAATCTTTCATAAATACATAAATCTAAATTAATCTTTGAGTTTTGCTATTATTTATCCTGCATAAGTTTTAATGTATTCTATTATATATATATACACATATTTACAAATTACACGTATTGCATCACTGATTTCAGAAATGTTTCACCATATGCTCCCTATGGTAAATAGGATAGCTTAGGCCATCATAATGAACTTCCTGACACCCTAGTTACTTCTCATCTGCTGTCGCATATTTCACATGTTCATACTGCTAGACTGAGTGTTTGCAATCAAGTGTGAGAATGATGCATACAGACTGGGTTCTTATTTCAGTTATTATGCATAAGGACTCTGTGTAACTTGTGCATCTTGAAAACATGCCGAAAGTTAAATCAAGTGTGAGAGCATTCCTCAGCAACATGTAAACGAATTTAAAAACAATTCTGCCATGAGCAATAAAGTTTTGTTTTAACCAACCATGTGGAAAAGCAGTAAGTGCAGATCATCGTTCACAAGTCATTAACATTTATCTGGAAATAATATTGCTGTTGTGACTCTTGTGAATTCACAACAGTTATTGATAGGTAAACTGGCTTCTTCAAGTGTAGAACAGTCAAAATGTTCCCAGTATTATTAGGATTTATGCAGAGCATTTATTGCAGCCAATATCCCACTCAAAAGGTACTTCATGTTCAGCTTAGCAATTTTTTGACTACATAATATATTTAGTTAAACACTGAGCCTCTTGAAGAATCAACATTAAGAACCATTTCCTAATGTAGGTGCTATGATGAAATTTTGCAAAAAAATAAGGGCAGCATATGAAAATGAGGTGAGTATTGATGAAACCTAAGATTCAAGTTTTAGCAAAATAGGAAAAGGTGCATTGAAAAATGATGAAATAATTAGTGAGCAGTCCTATTTAGTGGCACATAAAGAAGTATCTGCAGAAAATAATATAGGGTTATCAACAAGTTCCTCTGCACCATGCTGGTGCCTACCGCTGAAGGTAACTTGGTATCCTGTTTATCTACATTAGCTTTCATGAATTACATACATGAATATATCATATACTTTATTTCGTGGAACGTTATAAATAACCATATGCTCACAGGCAGTGCTACCACTGGAATTCCTGACTCTAGGAGAATTTTGGTTACACGAGACTGCGGAGCAACTTCTTGATAATTCTATATAACGACTGTAAGATTATTCAACGAAACTATGCATAAGATATGGCCAAATGGTATAAAATATGACAACATATTACTCTTTCTCACAGATGCTGCACTATACATGATAAAAGCAGGTGAGATTTCCTAAATTGATTCATGTCACTTGTATAGTTCATGCTCTTCATACATCATATGAATGTATCACTCCTATATTCCAACATGGATAGATTTGTATCAAATGGGAAAAAAATCTTTCTTCAATCATAATTGAGAATTGACCTCTTCAGAGCAAAAAGTTGTAAAAATCAGGAAGAATTGTTACCATACTTTTTTGAGGTGGGGAGGGGGGAAGTGAGAAAATACTGTCCATTATAAGACTTATCTGGAAGAACCTCAGCATTACCTGTTTTGTCCTGAATGAAGGGTTTTAACCTCTTCCGCGATGGCCATTTAAACGTCCGCGAGCCGAGAATTGCTAGCATTTATTTTGTTAAATGCGCTTCGTATATACACAGCTGTATTTTGTGTAAATATTAAGTTATTTTAATGAAACAAAAACTGGTATAAAACTCGTTATTTGCAGTATAAATGTACGTCATCAGCAAAGTTGAGTTGTATTTACAAAACGTTGAAATGGCACAATTTTGTTTCACTGTGGTAAAAAGTCAACTTTGCTCTGTCGAACGCATCTAATATTAGTTCTCAGAAAGATACAGTAAAGGAACACCCATTGTATGTGTGGCTAATGTGTCAGCATACTGTGTAATAAATCGCTACTGCATGCGTGGCCTCTTGAGTCATCAGAATAGATCAACATTACAACTTTTGCTTACACGAGTTTCGTAACTGAGTAGAGTCCGTGTCTTTCTTTGTTGAAATAAATACGTATTCTTTCCTGCTTGTAGCTGAAGGGAGAAGTGGTGTTTTTGCACCAACTGGATATAACCATATACAATTGTTTGGGGATTTGGACAGCTCTCTAAACCCACACAGGACAATGACCGACCTTGACTACCAACTATAAATAACTCGCAGCCTAATTGAACAATATCACGTTGGGGGTTGAAAATCCAAAACCCCTGCACCCCTCAGACTTCAAGGAAAACATTATCCTAAAAGGATACCACCAACAGCAAAGAAGTCCCGCCCATTTCGAAAGTGTTTCGTGTGCCGCAAGAAGGGAATTCGCGAATGTGGAGATGTACGTACCCTTGTGTGTTTATCCCTGTTTTGAGGTAAATCACTGCAGAACGAACATATTAAGGTAAGCCAATAAAGTATATAGACCTTACTAAAATGTTTCATAAAGGGAAAATTATAATAAGTTGAGTTGGATAAGGGATAAATAAGGGTTAAATGCTTAAACGCACAGGACGCCCATATCGCTCATCCGCCATTTTAAATGGACGTGATTTCACGTCAATATCCCTCAAGAGGTTAAGCCAGTAAATCCACTCAAGGTGTAACATTTAAACATACTTTGATGGCATCAACTTGGGCTGGAATTGAATCCATGCCCTGGCAGAGAAAGCCAGCATTTATATCAATTTTTGTGTGCAAGTGAAGGAATGCATTGAAATTATCTGGTTTATAGAAACAATGCTTAATTAGAACATGGAATACAGCAATATAAAAAAAACCTGCCATTAGATCATCCATTGTAAAGGAGATCTTAATACAAGATCTGTGTGTAACAAGTTTAAGACAGCCAAAAGAAGATTGATTTGATCAATCAGTTGATGTAGTATGAGATGAAGTCAAAATAGTTAAGTGAAAGCTAAAATGAAAATAGCACATTTAAAAATAGTTCATTTGTGGTTTCTATGTTTACCAACCTTGATCACAAGCATATCTATTGCTCTGATGTCCTGAACATGGCGATTCTTTTCAAATTCTTCTCGGAGCTTCACTCGGCACTGCTGTACATTCTTTGGAATATCATAGTCCAGTACTGCAACAAACAGATGCTTTAGAAGCAGTACTTACAAGCACTTAACAATAATACATTCTGTTGCAGCTGTGCAATTTCATGCTTTTACTGAGCAAAGGACAGAACACAATTGACCTTTTATTTTCATGTGAATTGTTTCATCAAAATAAATAGAGCTAATTAAAAAATTAATGAATAGCAATCATATGCTAGATAAACTACTGCAGTATGTCTCTTAAATCAAGTTTGCTGATTAAATAAACACCTGGTGACCACTTTATTTGAAATCCTTTTTTAATGTATTAAAAATATCCTAAAGATGTTTTTGGGTGTCCCTTATGGCGCAAAAGTTTAGTTTGGCTACAGTAAATGTTTGAAAACAGTACAATTACATCACACATGCTTGACAATACCATCATAGGCCATAAGAAGATAAAATATGATCACAAGGCAATTGATTTGAATTCACCTGAGGTTTATTTCTCTGAAATCCAACATATTTACCATCAAGATAACATAGGTTCCCATGTTGTAACAGGCTAAGTTTTGCTTCTTCAGCAAAAAATCAGATATGTAACAGTTTGCACATTTCTTTCAAACAGTCTCTCCTTGACCTTCTTGGTTAAGGTTTTCTGTACTATTAAGGTAAGATAATTACTACTCAAATGAATAACCGATTCCTCACAATTCTAAGGAGTAACCAGTTCCTTCAAGTATGATTTTAGAGAATAAAATCTTACTTACATTATGTGAAATATAATAAAATGTATTCCACACTTATTAATCACAACCGTTTCAATCAAAATGATTAGTATGAGCAATTAAACAATATTACTGCCAATATTATTTTGCTTTTCAAATACAGGTGCATTGTCGGTAAGTTTCACAAATTATTGTATACTTTCAAATTAATATTTTCTCTAAACATATGAAATGACCATTATGACTATTTTTAAAAACAATGACCTTGCTAAAGAAAAAGGGAGGAGAAAAGAAAACACCAGCAATAATAATAATAATAGTAGTAGTGGTAGTAGTCGCAGCCGCAGCAGCACCAGCACCGGCACCAGCAGTAGCAGTAGTCATAGTCGTAGTAGTAGTAGTAGTAATAATAATAGCAATAGTAGTAATAATAATAGTAGTAACAATAACAGTAGTAATAGTATAATAATAATGATGATAATGATAATAATAATAATGATAATGATAATAATTAATAATAATAATAATAATAATAATAATAATAATAATAATAATAATAATAATAATAATAATAATAATAATAATAATAGAAAACACTAACTCAAAACCCAGAGTAAAATATTTAGTAAGAAAAACAAAGAACAGCAAGGTCAAAACTATGTGACGAGCTTGGCACACAATGGGCAGGGAGCCAGGCTACTTTCCATCATGTGACATACTGGCAAGTGTGCTAGACGTTCAAGGCCAGGTTACCTCATGTGCCTGCTGTGTGTACATGATAGCAACAATGGAGGGCAGAAACAAACGGACTTTCCTAGCATTTTCCCAAGACTTCTAACATCATTTCTAGTGCACACGTATATATGGAATCAACAAAGGAAAGCATGATGTCATCCCCAATTTAAAAGGAGACCACAATCAACAGTGTGACAGTGAGTTTTAGAGTTAGAGCTATGGGAATAAGTCCATCAGTATGTCAGCATATGCGAGACTACTGTGCATGTGTGTGTCGGTAGTCGTGAGTGATTGCAACACCTTAGTTAAGTGTAATAGAGACAGAGAAAGTGAAGAAAGACTCTGAGAGGACAAAGCAAGGTTATGAGAACAGTTATGAGTTTTGATAGCAGGAAAGACCATGGACTGTGTTAACTACAAGAAGAAAACTGTATTTGTAATAACATTTTAGAGGACAATAAAGTGATGGAAAAGTAAGAGGACTGGATTTTATCATTTTGTTACAATAATGCTAAATGAAATAAATAATTATATTTAGTCATGTTAAAAAAGAAGAGAAAGCAGAATGTCAACTAATAAAGTTGTATTTAGGAATTTTAAAATGAAGGTAATGATATTTTGAAAAATATCAAGCAAATATATAGTAAAGATTTTAAATAGTATATGAAAATAAAAGATAAAAAAATAAACAAAAAACCAGAGGATGCCATAATAAACTTTAATGAAGCAGACACAAGAATCTTCCAGAAGAAATAAGAAGAGAGTAGGTAGTGTTTGGAAGATGGAAGAGCCCTTATTTCATGGAATCTGCAAATAGTTAAGGTGAAAGGTCTCCATAACAAGATAATTAATAACCTCTACGAGATGCATTGAGAAATGGTTTGTATCTGCACGTATGAGAAATACCTGAACTGAGATTTTCCACTTTTTATTTAGCTCCCAACAAATATTGAGGCTGTTAGTAAACAAAGCAAGTTTGCACTTCGGATACTATGATATAGTATTCAATAGCTCACAGGCAAAGCGCAGTAACAAATGATCAATTATCTTGGAAAAAGAACTCTGTATATTTAAAAAAAAAATCTTGTAAAAATATCAGATCCCTATATCATATATTTTGAAATAGTGGCTCATTAGCGGCATTGGTTTCGATGAATTCCCTAATTTTGTTACATCATGAATTTGGTTGGATGCACCTGACAGAATTCAGACAAAATTCGGAAATTTGAAGTTATCATTTATCTATCATACAAAAAAGAAGCTTACTCAGGGGTCTCCGTCTAGGGGATATGTGAATGGCCACCACAAGGTACCCAAGCTGAGCAGAACATTACTTCCACTTACTGGTGTTTTGCTCCTCACTGTAACTTTTCTATCTGACCTTACCTTGGTCATCTCTTGTTCTCTTCCGACCCCGATGCTATTAGGGTTCCTGAGGGCTAGGGAGTCTTTATTTTTCCAACTTCTCCATTTCTCTATAAAATCTTAACCCGTAACATGCTGACCTGTCATGGCATGTAATACGTACTCTGATTGGTAATCAGAGGATATGGTCGGTGAATTTATTTTGATAACTCTCCCGGTCAGGTCGGTGAGACCCGTAAACCAACGACAGGTGTGGTCCTCCAGACATTCTGGGGGTTGTGAGAGAGCGATGTGACCGCCAAAACATAAAAATATGGTGCTCTCTAAAAATCGGTTACTATACTGCTATTGCTCTATGAGTGAAAAATGTTGTAGAGCGGGAGGATTAATGACTTCATTGTCAGAAATCCAGCATTAGCTAACAACATATTTAAACAGAAAAAAATAAAAGAAAACCCTAAATTTCTCAACTGCTACAAACTTAAGCATGACCACATCTGCCTGAACATTAAAACAGCTACACCACTAGTCTGCAGCATACAAACAGCTTTAAAATTGGTGTACAACATTAAAGGCATAACTCATATTGGAAATGAAACTAGGCAACATTTCTGAAACCATACGTTTATCTTCAGCAGTCAAGGATCAACACAGCATCATGGTGTGATTTTCTAAGCTACTGCAAGCATCATCTTAGAGGAGAATAGAAGGACAACACAACACAAGTGAAGCCAGAAGAGGGTGGAGCCATCTAGATCGATACAGAAACTATTAGTATCAGTCTACAACCAATGTAAGTAGGAACCTGTAGCAAAGCTGGTCATATAAAACCAGCATGATCTGAAAAGTGTTAGTACTTGTGATTCTTGTCAACATGCAGAAATGCACTTAGACAATTCATACATCTAAGGCTGTTTCACAACCACTGGGTAAAGAGAATGACAATGGGAATAGCATGAACATTTTGGTTCATTGCAGTCTGCTAATGGCAATGGGAATAAATAGTAGATATTGCACATTGGGATGTCATTTCTTTTGACCAATGAAAAAAGTTTAACATGCTCTTCAATTCAGCTAGCATAAAACAGGTTAACCAATGACATATTTCAATAAAGTGAAGATCTAAATGCGAAGCTATTGCACTATTTCCAATTCTGAGAAAACGGGAACCGTCAGTCGTATTTCTGATTCCAAGAAATCAGTAAGTGTCCTAGCATTCCTTATAATTATTTGTGGTTCTTTATTGTTAAATAAAATTCTTTCCAGTTTGATTTTCCAAACATTGTGACAAACAAGTGCTCTAGAGGCCATCTAAGTCACAGCTGCCTTGAAGGAAGAAGTAGTCTTTAATATGCACTTAATGGATCTACTGTGCCGTACCCGGTATTGGCAACACCAAAGTTGAGTCTTGGCCAAGTCTTGCTTGACATTCCCAGGATCTGGGAAGGCTTGCCATTGGTTATGAACACTCCCATTTGAATACATGTATTTCAAGTCTTTTGTTCAGTTATTGTTACCGTAGTCGGTGGTTGTGAACATCACACATACAATCCACTGTGTGACACACATTCTAATCATTAACTGTCTGAAATAACAACACCCTGTTCAAAAACAAAGCCAGTGACAACCCAAAAAGATTTCTATGGAAAAATCAAAGAATATTTCAAAACTAAAAGAATTCTGTATGAGCTTCAATGTACGCAATCTGGAAAACACTATGGAGATGTGCATCTGAATGACTTATGGTAACACTTTCTGGGTAAGAAATGTATGCAAAATCTTGCACAACAAACCAGATTAGCCACTACATGTGACAAGGCAAGTGCCAGACATTAGAAATCATGGTCCAAACCACTACACACATATACACAACAGAAACCAAGATACAGGAGATAATTGGATAAATGCATGGAGGGAGAGGAAGGCTTATCAACCTCAGAGAAACTTGCAAAGTGGGGTAAAGTTGTCATATAAGGACTTCGTGAAGGGTTGCCAGATCTACTGATTTAGCAGATCTCCAGCTTGATTGATTGATTGATGGAGTTTAGGGGCCCGTCGACAACTAGGTCATTTGGGTCCTAGCACAGAATATAAAAAATCTAAAACTCACCTAAAAGCTGCCTAAAATGTGAGGGCTAACAACTAAAAGTGCAAAAATATAAAAACACAAAACGGCATGTGAGTACACTAAGTTAAAAACTTGGTAAAACCATTCATAAAATGTGTAAAAGGTCAAAGCTAAAGCAGACATTAAAACTAAACACTTAAAATAGTAAAACGTAAAACACCAAATTGATGTAAAAACGAGTGCTAAAAAGCTAAATATCTCAATCACTAAAAAACACGTTATACTTGCTTAGTAAACCCAATTTGGGCAACAAACTGCAGCGCTTTACAGGCAGACACTGGGTCGTCACCGAAAATTGAGGCAAGTGTACATCCCAGGCCAACGGACTGGCGCTCACGAACGTATTGCGGACAGTCTATAAGGATATGAGCCACAGAAAGTTGGATATTACACGTAGAGCAGACAGGTGCCGGGTCCCCATGCAAATGGTACCCATGGGTCGCCCGTGTGTGACCCATCCTCAGGCGGGTGAGGATAACTTCAGCCCGCCTGGAGTCCCTGCAGGATGTCACCCAGGGATCTACGCTGTCCTCAATGGTCCGCAGTTGAGTGCCAGAAAATGCCTCCCATGACTGCTGCCAGATCGATAAAAGATGTCGAAGGAAATGGCGCTGCACATCGACATAAGGCAGACTGTGTGTGGCAACATCCGGCAAACAGCATGCAGCTTTAGCAGCCGCATCTGCTTCCTCATTGCCGGGAATACCCACATGGCCTGGGGTCCAAGTAAAAAGCAACTGGTATCCGCACGAGAGCAATTGCGAAATGAGAGCCTGTATTTTTACAATGAACGCTGAGGTGCCGATAAACTGTTCCAAGGACTGAATGGCACTCAGTCTGAGCAGATGATAAAATTGCTGGGAGCTGAGTTAGAGATAAAAAGTAAACAATAAAATATAGCAAACAGCTCGGCAGTATAAACGGAACTATGGTCCAGAAGTCAGTACTGGTGCACCTCGTCCTTACACACGAAACTACATCCCGTAGCTCCACCCACCTGGGACCCATTGGTAAACACCGGGGTGTAAGTCCGGTGGCGGCCCAGAAGTTTGGTGAGCAGTTGGCGATACACTGATTATCTCCAGCTTTTTTGCAAATCTACTGATCAACTGTTAAAAACTACGCACTTCAAAATCTCCTACTTTTTACATATTTTCCATTTTTAAATATGTTTTCCTTGAAATCGTATAATTCACCCTTCTGTAGAAGATTTTCCAGCAAGTCATTCCCTTGTGTATAAAGACGAAAGATTGATATAATCACCTGTTTACTTAAACAGTATACCACATCTGGATTGCCTCCTCACAGAGCTTGCTTTTGAAATCTGGGCTGTGATGATGATAACAAAGTGGAAGATATATAGCAACAGCATAGCAACAGATATGTTTGAGAGGTAGAATTGGAACTTAAAAATTAAATGCCACAGCTAGGATTTGAACCACAGACCCTCCGCTTACCAGGCGGGTACTCTAACCATTAAGCTACTGTGACAACCTGCCAGAATGACATTAAATTCTCAAGGCAGTTCGTATTTCTCCTGGTAAACCACAAAGGCAGTCTCACATCAGAGACAATTACCCCAATGGTGACTTACTATTGTAAGTACTTTATGTCCCAGGATTAAATAACAAATAAATAAATAAACAATAAGCAACAGCTATTCTAAAAAACGTTTTGGGTCTTGGAAGTAGAGAAATGTTGTGTGCAGTGCTGAGAAAAAATAAGTTTTTTGTAATAATTGTGGATTAATCTATAGACGTCAGTTCTTCTAAACATTTGTGTTTGATTGTTCAATTTGATTCTGGTATAGGCAGGATTTTGGATTCCTTCTTCAATTTGATATCTGTAAGTAATGCTAATGCAACTAACTTACATCAAAGTGTGGTAAACTCTTTTACTTCTAGAAACATTCCTTGGATTAGCTGCAGGTGGAGCTAGTGCTATGATGGGTGAAAGACACTGTCTGTTCTAAAGAATGATATACCAGACTTGTTTATAATGACATGTGTTTGCCATTCATTCAATTTGTGCTCATCCTATGCTTGCACTAAACTTCCACGGGGGGCAGAACCAGAATATATTGTTCGAGATGTCTTCAATTATTTTCATGCCAGTGCAAAGTGTACAGAAGCTCTCAAAGATTTTCTAACTTTTGTTAACACTAAGCCACACAAATTATTACAGTCAAGCCAAACATAGTGGTTATCTCTCAAGTTAGTCGTTTCTCGTGTATTAGAGCAGTAAGATACCCTTATTCTATACTTCACCCATGCTTTTTCGAAGAGAAACTGCAAACAACTGAAGTAATTCTGAACAAGCTAAAATCACCCTACAACACGCTATACCTTGAGTTCCTTCAGTTTTACCTATTTTTAATGGTCTAAACAAGCAAATGCAAAGTGAAGAACCTCAAATTCACAATCTAAAAGTGGATATTGTTTCTACATTGTGAACTATCCTTGACTGCTACATTAAACCTAAAGATTTTAAATTCACTGAAATAGATAAAATTGAATATACTGATCCAAGAGTATTTCTTCCTGTTGAAAACATGTACTTTGGTGCCAAAGTTTAAATATCTCTGACAAAATCATCCCTGCCAAAGAAACGTGTACAAGTTTTCAAATTATGCTGTGTTGATTTTTACATTGAATCAGTTCACCAGATACTAAGTCGATTTTCTTTAAGTGATTCTCTTCTTGCAATGTATTAAAACCAGCTAAAATCCAAACAGTTTCAGTCAACCGCACCACTTGCTTCTTGTTTTCCTAACTTGGTGAAAGCAGAAGAAATCCAACAGATACAGAATGGAGACTATTGTGCAATACAGACATTGCATGTGGCAGTAACTCTACCACACAAGAATTTTGGAGTGAAGTAAAGAAAAGAAATATGCTGGTTTGAAACAAGTTTTCCCCCTTTTGTCCAAATTTATCTGGTGTCTTCAGTATTCCACATTCTAGTGCTACAGTGGAACGAGTATTTTCAACTGTAAAGCTGATAACAAAAGCAAGGAATCGGTTATCAACCAAAACAACCTGCAGATTGTTGCATGCAAAGAGACTTGTGTCAGATTCAGAGTGTCATCCTCTGCAATTTCAAGATCAATGTTAAAGAACGTTATGAGTGATATGTATGATAGTGATTGACAATAAGATGTACATAATGGGATTTACTTTACTGTCTGCACGCGAATTATCTACAGAAATGGTGAGTTCTATTCCAATTGTAATTTATTCTATGAAATGTTTAATACCAAATGTAGGTTTTCATGGATTATCAGCAGTAATAGAAGTAGCAGAGTAGTAGTAGCAGTAGCAGTAGTAATAAATAATAATAATAATAATAATAATAATAATAATAATAATAATAATAATAATAATAATAATAATAATAATAATAATGATGATGATGATGATGATGATGCCATAAATAAGCTTACACTGCGCAAAATTGCCAGTTAAAACAATCTACTGTTTTTTCCTGATTTTTTCAAATCAGTTCTCCTGCTTTTACTTCGACAGACCTGGCAACACTGGCTTCGTGTGGTGCAATGGTGAAAAACCATACCAACTTGACATGAAGAAATGCACTACTAAACAAAGAGGTTGGCAACTACGAATCAGAGAGGCACACGGGTAATAGAAGTGCTGAAACAATGGAATATAACTACAAACTAAATAGTGGAATAATGTAAACAAAGGAGATGTAATACTAGCAGAAAGTGTTACAAAATGAAGATTTCCTTTTGGCTATTATCATTAATGGAAATCTGAATTTAAAATAACGATGAAATCACCAGTAATTTGCAACAATTGTTTCCAGTAAAATCTAATGTTAAGGCATTCTGTTTGTCAATCACCTGCCACATGTAACCCTAAGACTTTGCTTTTGTTTCATGAACGTACATAATGCTATATATTCCCATTTAAGGTTATCTAAGTATAGCTTGATTATTTAAACCTGACCTGCAGAGGATGAGAAGATACTCCAGGGTGGGGGAGAAAAGCTGGCAGAGTTCTCCTTACCTGCGTTGTTACCTGCAATGTGCACACACTCGCTACTTGGTTATTACTGAGCTGAAACCTCTCGGAGAGGATAGTGGACTAGTCCACCTACTGTGCATACAGCTAAGCAAGCTCAGGTCAAAAAAGTCATTGTACTGCACAAATGTGTGAGCTTATGATTTCATAGTTATTTCAGGTTATACGGTTTATGGCTCTAAAACGCAACTTTGTATTTCTTTATAAACATATATTTATGAAATATATTCTCATTTTAGGTTATCTATGTATTGCACAACTACATGAGCTTATGATTTCATAGTTATTTCAAGTTATACGGCTTATGCCTCTGAAATGCAACAGTGTATTTCATTCATGAACGTACATTTCTAAAATATGTTGTTAGATAATGCTGGATTTCTGACAATGAAGTCATTAATCCTCTTGCTCTCCAATATTTTTCACTGATGGATGGGGCACTAGAATCATAAAAAAAGAGAGCAATAGCAGTAATAGTAACCGTTTTCTAAAATATGTATATTTCCATTTAAGGTTATCTACCTACTACACAACTGCATGAGCTTATGATTTCATAGCTATTTCAGGTTATGTGATTCATGAATTAATTTGTTTCACCCTAATATGAAATGGCACATGTACAAGTTGCACAAATTTGCCATTTTGAACAAGAATCGAGTTTCCCACCTTACTGGTCATCTATGCACACGTACTGTCAGAAGTTATCATTATTCTAATGTGATACACATTGCCAACTACACAATTCCAAAGTCCTGCAACATATGTGCTACTACTGCTGGCTACATTCATTTCTCACATGTTGGCACACTGCATTACACGTCCTTAAGCCGTATTCGACAACTTTACCCAAAGTGGCAATAATGTTAGAATTCAATGTAATAATACTATACCAAGAACGATAGGTTTGCCACACACCTCAAACACATAGATTATGTCCTTAGCAAATTCAAGGAATATAATACGATAGTAAATCTGAACAAATACAAATTTTTGAACAAAGGAACTACACTTCTAGGTTACGCCATACCAAAAGACGGAATCAAGGCCAACTCCAATTGTATCAAAGCAATGGACATAGCAACACCAGAAAACTTTCAAGAATGTAACATTAGTATCTTAGAACAATATTCTTCTGGAAAAACTCTACATAAAACTACTATACTATATATCATCTGTAACAACATTCGAGTGATGCTTCCGCAAAAGCATATGCAGCTATCTTGACACATCCATGATGGCAAAATATACATCAGCACAACAACCAGACTCCTAACCAAAGTTGAGGGGAATGCATGTATCACACAACTTTAAATTGGAGCAAAGTTTTACTCTACAAAAATTCACTCAATACATATACAATTGCAAAATAACGGTGTACACAGACTACGTCAGTCTACCATTAGTACAAACTTGTAGCTTGACAAGCCAAAAAATATAATACATCATGTGGAAGCGAAACACATCTCAGTAAAAGATAACACTTTGTTATGAATTCAACAAGAACAAAACATACCAGAAACAATCACAAATCCATACAAAATCAGGATAATGAAACTAAATTTTCAAGGAAATGAATTCAACAACCTCATAAAAAGCCTACGCAAATGGCAACAAGACAAGCAAAATTATATAACATTTTCTCTAAAATAAGTGAACAGTAGACATCATATGGAAATCTGTACAAACTGCATAAAAACTATGAACAGAAATGGATAGCCATATACTAAAGTGCATGGAAAAGACAGTACTTTTGACTTTCCTGAAACACTAACACACTCAGGCAGTGAAAGAACAGCACACACTAAACTAAATAATAATATAAAGTAACTGCAAAAGAAAGGGAGAAAATACAACATGATTTATGTCAGGTCAAACTGATGATGTAAAGTATGACACTGAACCAGACAATAGTAAGAAAAGAGTAAAATAATTATGCATATGCTGCCCACAACAGCATAGGATTATAAATATATTTTTGTGGTGATGTACTTAGCAAATTGGTGAAAATCTATCTAATGAGGAGAATGAACAGTAAAGCAACCTTAAACTAAATACTTAATGATTACATAGCTAAATACAGTAAAATAAAAGCAATTTTAGCCAACAATGCCATGATGCACAAAAGCAAAACTTTTCACGGAATCTGTAACGAAAAATTTAATACCGTAAATTCATCTATTTACACCCACAAGGGAGCTCCTGCAAGAAATAGGAATATCACAAGTCACGAGAAACACCCCATGGTGTAGTAAGCTAGAACAATAAGAATTCATTGTAAATGAAACAATAAGCCCAGCAACAGGACTTGCTCCAACAGAATTGAAGCTCAGATGGAAAACTAAACTGATATTAAAACACTTAAGAGCTTGGCTCCAAAGTAATGGCATCGAGCTGAGTGAAACTGCAACATAATACCTGAGGTTGGTGAAGTTGTAGTAGTAGTAGTGCGCACAACTGCTAATCATTAGCACCCACAGAGGAGGTTGGTGGGGGTTGACTCTAAACCACTGACAACAAAGATGGAGGAGGAGGGATTTGGCTAGTTTTGCTATGCTGTGATAGAAAACCTCATCCTTTAAAAATAACAAGGTAAATAAGACAATAAAAACTAAAGCTATTGAAAGTGAAGCAATACAAATATAAGTTTTGTTACGAATAAGTATTTATTATACTTGTTAATAAGCAAAGCAAAACCAGCTAGCTTAACTCATTTTTGTTTTTTAAGACAAGTTTAATGTAATTAATGTATCAGCTCTGTGCCGCAATCCATAGCCGAAGGATGTTTCTTATAAGCAGAGGAGTGTAGCAATTGTGTCTGAAGGGCGGCAATGAGCAGCGAAGGGAATGCGTGGATGAAACATCAGTATTGCTAAAACTAATGAGCAACTACTCACTAACTAAGCATTAACCATTTCTTCATTATAGGAACGGCAAATCTTATTATTAAGAACGTCTTTATACCCTTTACAGTACCAAAGTGTCTTTATTTCACTTATTACTCACCTACGTAAGGGATTTGCCTATACCATGCTTTATATAAATTAAACACCCTTTTCCTAGCTTCATTTCTATCTAAAGATAAAATTGGTTTAACTTGTCTAGTAACTCTCTTCACAGCTTCCCTTGACGCCATGATTAAGCCATAGAACACCAAACTTGAGAACACAGAACACTCTATGAATTTCGATTGGATTTAACCGTATAATCTGTGATTTAACCTAAATAGGCCTAAACAGACGGGCAAGAGATGATTGCCAGGGTTGGCAATCACAAAAGCTTAAATCTTTTTAATATGCTCATACTATTTCATAAATTATCTGTTTAATCAATGATAATTATTACAAAAATTTCAGTGGCTGGTCCCGTAGCGCAGTTGGTATAGCACCTTTCTGCTGTGCTAGGGGTCCCGGGTTCGATTCCCGACAGGGAATAGGAATTTTTCTCCAGCCAAGAGACTTCTGAGTCTGGCAGTATGAATGAAGGTGTGAATGCGTGTGAATTCAACGTATAAAAACCCCAAAACCCGAAAAACCCACTATTAAAGGAGTAACACCATTTGCCAGTCTTCAGCCAAGATTATTCCTCATCCTTCCCTGAGTACATGAAGGTGCGAATGCACGTGAATTCAACGTATAAAAACCCCAAAGACCGAAAAACCCACTGTTAAACGAGTAACACCATTTGCCAAAGGCAAATAGGATATGACCTCTGCAGTTAAATGGAACAATTAAAAAAAATCAGTAATATAAATCTTAGCCCAATTTAAATTCATGTAATAACATCCGAAATTCACAGCACAGCATTTCGTTTATTTGGCGTCACTATTACAATGCTCAGCATTTAATGGAAAGGGTACAGTGGGACTGAAGAATCTAATGCCATGACCGGGATTTGAACCTCGGATCTACCAGTTACCGTCCGGCTGCTCTAACTACTAAGCTGTCTTAGCCAACTCATTCGCATTTTTCCGGCAAACCACACAAGATCTTAATTTATACGAGATAGAATACCTTAAAAGCGACTTGCAATATTGTAAGTCCTGGCAGTGTTCGAATCAGACTTTCTGAGGATGGGGGCGGGCTTAGATTTGTGTCATATTTATGGTAATAATGATAGTAATACCTGTAGTCCTAGCATTTGTATGTAATATACAAGTATGTAAAACGTAGCAGCAGCAGCAATATTCATTCTGTTGTCTTTAAGATTATGATTTTGTATTTCTGAGCAGTATAGGCCTATAACGCTTCCAAAACTATTTGATTAAAGTTAGGGGCGATTTGTTTTCCATTTTTCAAATCTAGTTTTGTCTATACATTCTCCAATTATTAGTGTAATGCACTTACTAACACATGTATGATTTTTTCGACCTGAGCTTGCTTAGTTGTATACGCAGTAGTAGGACTGAAGGGAACTGTTCTCGGTGACCCAAAGAGGGCCACTGTATGGGTTTCCTGAGAAACCCGCTGCATATATCCTGTAAATAGAAATACTTGTAAGTACAATGTAAGTTTAAGTCTGTACGCTGGGCCTACTGTACCAGCACCAGGCAATATTCCTTAATAAAGTAATCTGAATCTGAATCCGTGCTTTTCAAATGGGAAGAGTTCTGATCTACAGCCAATGAGACACATTTACGTGCACAGCGTTGCAAGCTCATTACCCCCACTCTTTTCATGTTTCTTGGCGCGCCTCAAGCCCCACTTAAGTGGAAAGCAATATAACAACACAGCAGCAGTCCGATTGGTTGCAGGCCTAGAGACGCTCAAGGACAAACTCCTTCCCATTTGAAAATCACAGTAGTCCACTATCTTCTGGGAAGGGTTTTGGTTCGGAAGTAGTTGAAGAGCCTGTGTGTTCACAATGCGAGTAACAAGAGCAGGTAAGGAGAATAGTGTTAGCCTTTCTCCCCCAACATAGACTACCTTCTCTACGTTTCTGCAGGGTCAGGTCTAAATAATCAAGCTGTACTTTAAATATTGCAGTCTTTACCTGAGAAGCTGAAATATTAATATTACTGGAAGTTGAAGCCATTCCAATACTGCTGTCATTATTTTCTGTAACTTTTCGCTTTCTTGTCACAAATTTATCTATGTTGTCGAACAATACAACATTGAGTTACAAGAAACTGAACTGAACACTGCAAGCTGCACTGATTGCTGACGCAGAATTGTGACTCCGATACCAATCTAACTAATGAACTTGAGAATTGTTATTGTTTAGGTTACTTGCGACATAATACTTTTGTTTACTCACACTTTACTCCTTCCTTCCTTCCTTCCCTCCTTCCCTCCTTCCCTCCTTCCTTCCTTCCTCCCTTCCTCCCTCCCTCCCTTCCTTCCTTCCTCCCTTCCTCCCTCCCTTCCTTCCTTCCTTTCTTTCTTTCCTTCCTTCCTGCCTTCTTTCTTTCTTTCTCTCTCTCTTTCTCTCTCTCTTTCTCTCTCTCTGAGCTATTAAAGAAGGAAGGAAATCACGCTGGCTCACTGAATCACTTATAGAACTGCCTTTAGTAAAGAAAGAGCTTAAAAGATTTCGTCGACATCGTATTAGTTAGGCTCCCACGTACGACATGTAGTATTATTGTGCGTAAGGCAATTCATATGCTCAGGACTGTACATCTGACAGACACACTGTGAGCTGTCTCCCAGCGAGGTCATTTACGCCGTCTACTTCTACGGAGCAGTGCAGGCACTCAAAACTTGCGATAAAGATCCCGCTCTCTTGCGGTCTATTTATCATCTATCAATTTGAATTCGCCAAAGATACTAACTTCTACTGTACTCGTTGTAACACACTACACACTCATTTTGTTTTCTTAGTAAAAGTGATGTAATGAAGAAAAGCAACAAGTCCACTTTTATTGTTTCTATAATCTCACAATATTCTTTTCAAAAACATTCAGTAACCTCAAAACCTTGTTAAAATTCGCAGAAAACAATACTACTGTTTCTTAAAGCGAACAAAAATCTAGCACTATCAGATAATTATAAGCCAATTAGTCTCCTAAACACCACAAGCAAAGTGCTAGAAAAAGTAATACAATAAACAAACACATTCACAAACACAACATACTGATACCCGAATAGTTCGGGTTCAGAGCACAGCCCCCTACCACACTACAACTTTTGCGAATGACTGAGCAGATCACCAATGGATATAACTAGAGCCCGGGTTTTTATGTAATTACATATTTTAAATCCTGCATAATATTTCAATGAGAGTAAAAATGTTGGCGGATTACGTCATTTGGGACTCCCTTATACATTTTTATTTTACGTATTTATTGCATATTTCTACATATTTTAACGATGTTACATAAAACGTACATATTTTCTGGGTTTCGTTACAATTTTGTTATTTTTTAAAAAATATTGTAGTTACATTATAAACTACTGTTTTCACAAGCTTTGCTGAAAGTTACAAAGTCAATATGCGAAATAGGATGCAAGTTAAATTAAGAATGCGATAATAACCGCCTCGCCTCGTTCTTGATTGTTGTCCGTTTATACCAAAGCCGGTGCCGCTCGACAGTGTTGACCTCCAGTGTCACGTTTCTCATAGCGCTGTGGGCATTTACAAGAACTGGAGAATTTGATTGTTACCATTGTCGCGGTAGTCGGCATCTTGTAATATAATAGCTGCGAGGAAACAAAGTGAGCCGCTGGAAAACCATCAATATAGCGAGGCGATAATACTGCAGTTAGTTTCTTGCAAGTCTTAGCAAAATGGGATCAGTTGCGTCCTCGTTATCCTGCAAGTTGAATTCATTGGTGAAATTAGATAACGCCTTTACAACTAACGGAAAAGCAATAGTCTGTCAAGCACGCGGTAAAAGAATTGGCTGTTCCATGAAATCTCAATTGGAACAACATATCAAAAGTGCTCTTCACATACGCAAGAATCACCTACAGTCTTCTAGAAAGCAAGTTCTGTTGACACAAATGCAACAGGAACCGTCCGAAATGACTTTGAAAGACTCGTGCAGTGCAATGGTTGCAGCTAATATTTCGTGGCATTAACATCAAATTCCTCAATTTCGCTCCTTTCTAAAAAAATATTGCAAGAAAGTTATTCCAGACAAATCTACCCTGAGGAAAAAGTATCTTCATGTGTGTTACGGAGAAGCAGTTGCTCATATACAGAATGAAATTGGAGACTCCTGTATTTGGTTTGCCGTCGATGAAGCTACAGATGACATGGGTCGGTACATAGCAAATTTAGTAATTGGACAACTAGATTCCAAAAGTCCAGCAAAACCATTTCTGATCTGTTGCAAGATGTTAGAACAAACAAATCATTCCACAATTTCAAGATTCGTAAATGATGGGATGAAGATTCTGTGGCCAGAGGGTGTGTGTGAGGAAAAGGTTCAGATGCCACTGCATACATGATTAAAGCTGCTACTGCCCTTAAGGTTTTTCACCCGAATGTACCTGCATGGCCCATGCATTGCAACTTGTTGCTGAAGTAGTAAGAAGTAATTTTCCCTGTGTGAATAAGTTGATATCAGCAACAAAAAAGGTCTTCGTGAAAGCACCGCACAGAATCCAGTGCCATAAAAATCACTTCCAACATGTTCATTTGCCTCCTGAGCCAGTACTTTAGAAGATGGGTACGGGGTTAAAAGCTGTGAAAATTTTGAAGGAGTCCAGTCAGTGGTGAACATGTTCTCTTCAGAAGTAGCTGACGTGAATCTCAAGACATCTAAAGTGGCACGCTCCTGTGCTTGCATCAAAAGCAACTTCGGCTAGTTGCCTAGCACCATCAAGACATCAGGTTCCCTTCTTCACGAATATATTGATTTAATTGGATGTGCATCACAGAAGCTTAGAGTAGTTGCAGGAAGGAAGGAAAGTAGGTGAATAATTCAGAGCTGTGCTAAACAGGAATCCAGGGTACTCTACGTTTGTGTACGTGCCTAAAGTGCTAAAGGTGCCAATGTCGATTTACCAAAACATTTCTCTGCAAATCATATTCATATACTAAAACATGCTACTATTACTTCGTGTGACGTGAAGAGAAGCTTCTCTGCTTAAAAAAATTATCGGATAGGAGACAAACAAGAACCCCTGAAAATGTGGGGAAGTATATAGCTATTCACCGTACGTTGAAAGAAGCAAAATAATCAAAATGAAAATGCCTGGTTGTCCATTGTATGTCAAGAGATAGAAAACTGAAAATGCATCTTCATTATAAAATTTAATTGTTTTGAATTGATTGTTTCACTCCTTGATAAACTGGTTCAGTATTTCAACATTGCTTTACCGTCTAAAATTTAAGTAAAATATTTATGTGAAATGAATAATTTTAATCAATATAATCTAAAACACATATTTTTATTTCGTGATTACCTACTTGAAAATAAATTTTAGGTAAATTCTGCATATAACAAAAAATTTTCCCTATTATTTCTATATTTAGTAAATTTTAACTCACTGTAATTAATTTATGTACTTACAGACCCATCAAATTACAAAATTCTGGGTAATTTGCAGTCTGCATTTAGATTTAAGGCTGTAATCTTAGCATTGAGATTATTACATAATTTTACATATTTTGTTGATATTATATATGTCATTACATATTTTAATGTTTTTTTGTTACATATATATGTGCATATTTTGCACCTTGATATTATATAAAAATCCGGGCTTTAGATATAACAAATAAATCAACAGGCGCCCTATACTTGGATATTGAACGCGTCGTCGATAAAGTCTGGCACGCAGGACTAATCGGAAAACTAGAATACGCTTTCCCATATTCCACTCTACCTCTAATTGGGGATTACTTCTCCGATCGGCGCATTCTCACCACGTTAAAGGACGCAGTCTCGAGCGTAAAGTAAATTAAAGCCGACGTCCCACAAGGAAGTCTGTTGGGGCCAACATTATTTAACTTATACATAAATGACATGCTCAACGTAATAAGATAGGACAAATACATATATGCAGACGATAATGCAATAGAAACACTGTCCACTCAACCACGAATTATCCATCAACGGCTTCAAAATGCCTTAAATACGCTTGAGCCGTGGTTCTCCAAGTGGAGAATCAAAGTAAACGCACGAAAAACGCAAGCAATTATTTTCACCAAAAGATTTCTGCGAGGAAAAATAAGCGTGTCCTTCAGCTCCTCACATACCGAGGTGAAGGTGTAGACTGGAATGACCAAGTGACCCGTTTAGGCCTAGTAATGAACCAAGGCCTCACTTGGAGTAAATACATTTCCAAGATTAAAACCAAGCCCGACGCTCAGTTAAACATATTTTACCCGATCATTAATATCAACAGTCAACTTAAAGCAAATTATTGTAAAATGTGAAACTTGAGTATTAGTAGTTAAGGTCTTGAAACTTGAAGAATTTGGCGGTATTATAGTCTATTTAGAGGAATCTGTTCTGTAATCGATAGTCCACGTTGAACCTTACTTGTATTATTTCTTGTATACCAGGTAATAAAAATTAGAACTACTACAGGTAAAATTGTTCAAAGAATTTCTAAGTATTGACCGTCTATAACATGACGATCAATAAATTTATTTGTTATATATATCAACTTGGTAACGGTTCTAACGATTTCGATCAAATTTTGTACTTAGATAAGGTTTTGCTTTTCAAGTTTATCTATATAGGTGTCATTCCTAACAAAAACGTGATTTTACATAAAAAATAATATTTTTTATTCCCGCTTCTACAGAGCAATTGAACCCTATTTTGGCTTTCTTCTCTTCTAATGCACCGATTTCAACAATTGCAGTAGCGTTTTAAAGTCCTCTTTCAGGGCTATCAGAATACCGTAAGAAAGTTGATCTAGCTATATTAGTCTAGGCGTAACAGTCACAATTACTCTAAACTTTATTTTGGCCATAGTTTTTCTGATAATAGGCCAATTTCAACATACAGGCCAGGATATTAAAGGTCTCGTCAAGAGCTTTCAGAAAAGTTAAACAGTTGACTTAGCTATATTAGTCTACGCCTAACATTCACAATTAGTCGAAACCTTATTTTGGCCATAATTTCTCTATTAATGGGGCAATTTCAACAAACAAACCAGGACATTAAAGGTCTCGTCACGGAAACGGCTCCAAGACTTAGGATAAAATGTATATTTAGTTAACATTTTGCTTTTCATATTTATCTAAATAAGTATCTTCTTCTTCAAAAAAACCACACGATTAAAAAAAGGAGGAGAAAATAGAAGCCGAGCGAAGCTTGGTCGCCAAGATACTAAGACACTAATAAGACCAATAACCTTATACGCAGAATAGTAGCAAAATACCACCGGTAGCACCGGCCAATCTGTTACACAGAGAACTAAAATTACACTCAATTGCGGAATTCATAAAAAGGCCATGCTTTAACGTATATAAGCGAAAAATTAAAACGGTAATGCCCTGATACAACGCTTAGGCACGTAGGAAACCGAACGCGACAAACACAAAAGATCGCTGTCCTTATTTGACTGGTCCTTCGGCCTGGGGGACCCGGAAATAGACATACAAGAATATCTCCAGACATTAGTAAGACTTCCATAAAAGCAACAGTATTACCCATGACTTACGGCACGACTTGGCATTGCCAGTCCACGATGTTCTTGCTTCTAGTAATGGCGGCCCAGGTGGGAAACCAAACTTCCACAATTATTAGACATTGGCACATGAACAAATGGACTCGATTTTCAAAACAATTATGATATCTAAGCTCAAGTTTAAATTAAACTATAACCAGTTTAAGCACTATGCAAATATGAAGCAGCTATAGTGCAAATCATTACAATCAAAATTTAGGCTTGACTGACACAACTATTTGCGAAAATCAAAACTTTTTTTAAATTTAAATTAACGTCCCCCAACGTAATGTCATATCGGACGGTGCGAAAATAAAAAAAATTACTATTAACTTGGAGATAATGTAGACTAACGCATTCATGTGCGCACACTTCTACTATTCAATAAGGTGCACTCCCCTATGGAGGGAGGTCAGACCACTAGCTAAGAACTAAATATAATTATAAATTGTCTCAACTTAATTACATGACTATGTCCTTACGTTTCAGGAGATAACCAGTAGATTATGACCGCGTTTCCAACCGGAAATGACCCTACTACTTAATCAAATCCCACACTTAAGAATTCGCTAAGGGCGTGATCAGGGCTTCGGTCACGTTTACGCCCTACCACCTAATTACACCTGGCTTAGACCACACGGCCAACCACCACACTTTCTCCATGAATCTGCAGGTGCAATTCGCGGCACTGCTGCACTTCCTCTTCTGAATTCTCACCGGTGGAGGTTTTTTTAGGCAGTAGTATCTTCGGGTGAAGCCTATAGTCTCCATTGTGCCTCCCAGCACAGTGGAACTCCATAAACGGATTTCTCCCCCACTCGAAAAGAAAAAAGTGGAGCACGCTAGGCTACCTGAAGTAGCTCCAGCGCTTGAACAATTACACGAGGAGCTAAAAATGCATTCCATTGAGCGATTCATCAAAAGACTCAGTTTCTCTCTTACTTGAGAAAAAGAGTAAAAAACAAAATGAACTAATCCAAGCACTAGGTGAATACGGTATACATAACGCATGACAAACATACAAGGCCACTAGCTCTATTCGAGAGAACCATTGGTCTCGGAGAGCTAGCTGTTGACATGTAACAATACCTAGATAATTTAGTAAATTACCCCGATGTTATTCACATGTGAACTGTGCCACACTAACACACACAGGCTACGATTTCAATGCAGTGAAATAGAAATGTGGTGTAATAACACGCCTATTTTGTGAATATTGGCTATGTTAAACACAAAACCACTGTAGAAACATAGCCTCAAGTAAACAAAAATAATGACATTTGATATTAAATAACCCCTGGGCGATGAAATATATAACCTTAAGTAACATTCATGCAATCTACAGTTTTACATGCCATTATGTAACTTATTACACACTCAAATTACAAAGAAGATAGACAAAACTGCAAGCAGCATGTTATTTAAATAAAACAGAAATGTTGACATTGAGTTGACTCAGAATTATTAATCATTCTTTACACTGTTTTTCACACTTGCACCACGTACATAATGTTATATACCTGCAAAAAACATATACTGGATGGCTGATATACAAATGCTGCTATTTAGAATAATTAGCTACCTACTGAATTAGGGTGGAATTTTGCTTTTACTTGTACTGAAAACTTATGACTACTCAGTTTGCAACAACATATTACCCAGCACTTCATGACACTTCATTTTACAGGGAAAATCCACAAAAGCAGATTAAATATTAAAAATAATAACCCTAAAACAGCACTGTAAATGAAATATATGAAATACGTAACCTTAAATCAGCATTGTAAAGCAACTTTGCTATAGTCTACAGTTTTACATGCAGCAACATAACACATTTTTTCTAAACTACAGCTACATATTTAAATTACAAGGCAAAAGATAATGTATAAATACAAGCAGCATACTACTTACATGAAACAAACTGTTGGTGTTGCAGCTGTCGCTAATTGAGTTCACTCGAAATTATTGTCTTTCACTATTCACACTATTCACCATGCTATATATACACCGGCAACTAACACACATAACGCTGCAATTTATAGTAATTAAATACTGAGCTTACAGGCTTTACGTTGCAATTTACCTTTTATTAATTAAGGCTTCACGGGTGATCAGCCGTGTGAGGTTTAAAAACATTAAGCTTTCGGCCATTGTAGACTCCATGGCCTTCGACAGTCAGCCCGTGAAGCCCTTATTAATAACGCGCGCCGTGAAAGCTTTAAAACTTTCAATTTACCTTTTGTTTTAACTGAAAGTTTCTAATTTTTAATTTGCATCCGGGAATGCAACAGTTACGGGGCATTGCGATGTTTGAGGTTAGGGACTATATCAACAATAACATACACAACTGGAACAATTTTTCTTCAACAATCTCTCACCACTGTAATCGTGATACAAATTGTACTTGCAAATATATAAATTAACCGCACTATACGGCTAATGTAGCCGTAGTCTTAGATGGAACACAAACGTAAACACGTGGAGAGCACACGGCACAGTCAACACGTTGTTAGATTTATTCCCGTTCCCTATACTGCCCAAATAAAAGTTCTTAAACACTCGCTTTGGTAATATGAAGACAAACTTACACAGGAATTATTATAACAAACAATAACTCAAAGGCATAGAAAACAATACGAAGGACAGCGCGTGGAAACACCTCAGATGTAACCAACAGCCGGCGCTATTTTTGTACAACTCGGATGCCAGTGTCAGGTCCGTTATCCAGAGGGTCCTGTTTCCGTATAGCCAGATTTCTCCGCCTAGTAGACAGTCGAGCCTCCGTCTCCTTTGGCTGTGATTGGCTGTTGTGGTAATGGAATGTTTTCGAGGCAAGGCACAAGCGCACTTATTGGCTAGGGATTAATTTGAATTGAATTGAGATCTATGAAGAGAAATTCTAAATTAACAATACACCGTTGTATACATATCAGTTATTTAAAAGTTCTAAATCTATCCAGTAAACGAGTAATTCTTGTGTGTGTGTGTGTGTGTGTGTGTGTGTGTGTGTGTGTGTGTGTGTGTGTGTGTGTGTGTGTGTGCGCGTGTGTGTGTATTTCGCATTATCTCCGAAACGGCTCTCGGTTTGGATCGAATTTTCTATTCAGATAAGGTTTTGCTCTTTAGGTTTATCTATATAGGTGTCTTTCCTGGGAGAAAAAAAAACACGATTTTACACGAAAACATTTATATTCCCTCGTCTACAGAACAATTCTTGTATATATATTTCGCATATTTCGGAAACGGCTCTAACGATTTGGATCAAATTTTGTATTCAGATAACGTTTTGCTTTTTAAGTTTGTCTACATAACTGTCATTCCTGAAAAAACGCGATTTTAGTTTTCTCCCGAAGCGAACCGATGGTGAAGGATGACGGTAAGATGAATCTGTCTATCCTGCTACTTACTTCACGCCTCATCACTGAACATAACACATTACTTCTAAACTACAGCTACATATTTAAATTACAAAGACAACAGATAATGTATAAACACAAGCAGTATACTACTTACATGAAACAAACTGTTGGTGTTGCAACTAATAGAGTTCACTCGAAATTGTGTTTCACTATTTACACTATTCACAATGTTATATATACAAAATACATACATCGGCAACTAACACATATAACACTGCAATTTATAGTAATTAAATACTGAGTTTACAAGCTTTACGTTGCAATTTACCTTTTGTTTTAACTGAAAGTTTCTCATTGTTAAGTTTACAATAATAATTAAAAAATATATTTCTTAGCACTTTGCAACACTTCTTTACAAGTTTTCGTAGAGGTAGTCCACATTGACAGACACGATAGATTTACTCAAAGTTCACAGAGTGCAGTTAAAAATGAATCCTCTCTCATAATAAACTCGGCAGCAAAACGTTTTATGCATAGAGCTGACTCCTTTGAAGGCGTAAACTGTTCACGGCGTATGCATCTTATCCATATTTCCCAAAGCTCTTCGTCTTTTGGAAAAATGAATATCGGAACTAATGGTCCATCTTTATTGTAGTTGTATTTGCATCCGGGAACGTAACTGTTACGGGCCATTGTGATGTTTGAGGTTAGGTAATATAGCACCAATAAGATACACTACTGGAACAATTTTTCTTCAACAACCTCTCACCTCTGTAATTGTGACACAAATTGTACTTGCAAACAGATAAATTAACCACACTGTACGTCTAGTGTAGCCATAGTCTTAGATGGAATGCAATAAACATAAACACGTGGAAAGCACATGCCACATGTTGACTAACACTAAAAGTTTTTAAACACTCGCTTCGTTAATATGAAGATAAACTTACATAGGAATTATAACAAACAATAGCTCAAAGGCATAGAAAACAATACGAATAGCGTGTGGAAACGCCTCAGAAATTTCCACCAACTACCGGCGCCATTTTTGCACAACTCAGATGCCAGTGTTACTTTCGTTGTCTAGAGGGTCCTGATAATGCCAGCAAACCCAGCTACAGTTAAAACAAAAAAACATGAAATCTTAGACGGCGTGGATAAAGGTGTAGTACAATTACTTTTCCGTAATTTTAATGAGAAGCATGAGCGCCCTTGCAACGTGCAGTCATGTAATGTTCCAAAAGTTTGTTTTTAATTGAACTTTCTGAGCGTTGATAAAAAAGAGAAAAATCAAGGAAAGAAAAGGAAAAAAAAGATTGGTAATGTACAAACGTGTACCTCTTCCTAATGCCTACTTGATATGTGACCTGAACTTCAGTTATCTACAGTTACATACAAATAACAACGAATAATCTGCAAACTTTCTGATTATTCATCAGTAGAAAAGATGATAAAACCTGTCGGAGATTTGCTTATAAACATAGATGCTCTTTCAATGTTTTCTTATGAAAATTCAATAAGCCAATCAATATTTCAATTTTAACGTACTCTACAGCTACACATATTTATGCTGGATAGAGAGCTCGGCTATTGGGTTTAGAAAAAATCTGATGTGTTGCACTCACATGACTTTCTCTACTCGTGTACCAACCATTTTACAAACCCTTATTCCTATATCTTCTTCGTGTTAGCTGAGATGAACATTTGTAAAAATTATCTTATTGCGTATTTCCTAGTCCGTGCAAGGGGAATATTGGAATACAGCAAGCTTTGAGCGATAGTCAAATCTTTTAAAGCTTTGAGATTCCGTTCCCTTTGCACGCTTAACATATAAACAATGAACAACGATGTTCCATTTCACCAAAGTTTTAAGTTTTCCGAAACTTGCACAAGTAAAAAGGAATGTCTTCGAAATGGTTCACTCTGCAAACGAATTTATTCAGACATAAGCTGTGTGTTTTAGCGAGATGTACATTTTTTGTATATTAAGACTTTGTCTATCTCTTACGGTCTATGAGTTATTCAAATGTCATCCACATATCTTAAACATATGGCATTTTAAACAAAAATTTCCATGTAAAGGGTAGATTAGGGTGAGGCTATTTTCTTCAATATCTTCGTCTCGCATCCTTGAAAGACATTAAACTTCAATACCAACTTTGGTTTTCAACCGACTTTTCATTTTTCAGTTATGCTGTCCACAGACTGACAGACACAGACACACGCACACTTGATAATGATGACAATAATGATGATGATAATCATGGTGATAATAATGATAATGACAATGACAATGACAACAACAACAATAATAATAATTAATACTACTACTAATAATAATAATAATAATAATAATAATAATAATAATAATAATACAAATAATAATAATAATACTAATAATAATACTAATAATAATACTAATAATACTAATACTAATAATAATAATAATAATAATAATAATAATAATAATAATAATAATAATAATAATAATAATAATAATAATAATAATAATAATAATAATAATAATAATAATAATAATAATAATAATAATAATAATAATAATAATAATAATAATAATAATAATAATAATAATAATAATAATAATAATAATAATAATAATAATAATAATAATAATAATAATAATAATAATAATAATAATAATAATAATAATAATAATAATAATAATAATAATAATAATAATAATAATAATAATAATAATAATAATAATAATAATAATAATAATAATAATAATAATAATAATAATAATAATAATAATAATAATAATAATAATAATAATAATAATAATAATAATAATAATAATAATAATAATAATAATAATAATAATAATAATAATAATAATAATAATAATAATAATAATAATAATAATAATAATAATAATAATAATAATAATAATAATAATAATAATAATAATAATAATAATAATAATAATAATAATAATAATAACAACAACAACAACAGCAACACTGGTCGACAAGATTTTTTCACAAGAAATCTGCATAGTGAATCTAGTGCATTTTTTCATCCTGAATTCAGATATGTAGTCAGAATTTTCCCATCAGGCATAGTTTTTCTGTGAAAGCTACTTTTCAAAATATGATTTTAGCGTTTTCTTTGACCTGTCATAGGAACCTTTACCTCATATGTAGCTATTTTACTCAAGCCGTATTTATTGAAATTATTTGTAATATCACGCTGAAGCACCACAAAACAAGACTGTGCAGGTTCATTCATGTTTAGACATGCTCAGACCTGTCTGGCACAGTGTTGCCAATTTAGCCTTTTTATGGCTAGATCTGGCCTTTTTGAGAACCTATCTAGCTATAAATTTTCCAAAAAGCTACAAGTAGCTTTCCTGGCCTTTTTTCTAAGCTTCATTAGCTTTTTCTAGCCTTTTTCATTTTTTACTCATCTACCGGTACCTTTAAAATAATACATAATTTAATCTCACTACTGCAGCTATTGCACGTAATGAAACAATCCTTTTGGTGAATTCCCGAATCTTTTGAATCTGGGAGTGTGGATTCCATCAAGTTGTTAAATTCTTTGGCACGTTTTAGAAAAAGGTCTGTGTGTGTATTTCGAGCCTGTGGACAACATAACTCAAAAACGAAAAGTTGGTTAGAAATCAAAGTTGGTATTTAAGTTTAATGTCTTTCAAAGATGCGACACGAAGGTTTTGAAGAAAATTGTTCCACCCTAAACTACACTTTACATGGAAAATTTCGATTTTGTTGAAAATGGCTCTAATGATTTTGACGTCGGTCTGGGTGGCTCAGTTGGTTAGACGCTGGCCTACCGATCCCAAGGTCGTGGGTTCAGATGCGGCCCAGACCGATGGTTTTTAAGTGTGCTTAAAAACGACAGCTCCATGTCAGTAGATTTACTGGCATGTAAAAAAACTCCTGAGGGACAAAATTCCGGCACACCGACGACGCTGATGTGATCCTAGCAATTGACAGCGTCGTTAAACATCAAAATAAAAAGAAGACTTTGATTAAAATGCCATAGGTTTGAAATATCTTTATGACAAATGAAATGTTGTTGTTGTTTTTTTTTTTCTAGTGCCTTGCATCTGGCAATGAAGCCATTAGCATTCGTGCTTTCCAATACTTTTGAACTGTAGTTTCTTCTGATCTTAATGCTTCACAGGTCTTCAAGTGGTCACAAATGAAATGTGTATTTTGAATTTTCTGGCTATAACCTCTGTACTCCTATTTACTCTGGACGACTTTTGCATAACTGGTAAACCTTTAGAGATAGACCAAATCTTACTATGAAAAACTGTAGATCTTTCTAAAATACACAATTTATGTCTGAATAATTTTTTATAGAGTGTACTATTTCGGAGACATGCCTTGTTATTTGTATTTCTGTCAAATGGAACATCATTATTCAATTTGTTATATTAACCCTGCAAAGAGAACGGAAGCTTTAAAAGATTTGACAATCGCTCAAAGCCTACTGTATTCTAATATTCTCCTTCCACCTACAAGGAAATAATAAGATAATTTATACAAATGTTCATCTCAACTAACACGAAGAAGATATAGGAATAACAGTTTGTAAGAATGGTTAGTACAAGACTAGAGAAAGTAATGTGACCTCAATACATCGGATTTTTCATGCGAAGTTCCAGACGAAATATTGAAGTTGTTGATACAAATCCTGCATACATGCAAGAGCCTAAGGGAAATCCCAGCTGCAGCAGTAGAAATGAGGCAGAGGGGGATGACGAAGACCACGTTTATTTTTGCCAGGTGATCCATGCGTATTTTTTTTAATAATGTAGTTTTCTAATGTTTATATAGGGTATTTAAATATAATCAAGCCTTTTCTAGCCTTTTTGGCACGCCGGTTTAGCTTGTTTTATTGAATTATAGTTGGCAACAGTAGTCTGGAATTGTGATGTGTCAGTATTGAGCTGACTGTGACATTGTTCACTAGTGAAATATTTCCTTCCTTTCTGTTTAGAAGTGTATTGTGTATGTTGTGCATGTTGTATTTCAGTGCTTAATGTTTTCATCATGCCAAGAAAGTGTGTAAATCATGCAGATAATTTCTGCTATATTTGTGGTGAGCTGACCTTCAAGTCTCAGAGGCGAAATATGACCCCACTTGTAAAGAAGTGTTATCATCTTTACTTTGGCTGTCAAGTTGGTGATTTTGATAAGAGCTGGACCCCAAATACATGCTGTGTTTCGTGTGTTAGACTGCTGACTGGGTGGAAAAATGGTACACATCATATGCCATTTGCAATTCCCATGATTTGGAGGGAACCGAAGGATCATTCAACTGACTGTTATTTTTGTTTGACAAATATTAAAGGAATCACATCTAAAACAAAATATACAGTTAAGTATCCGAATTTGCAATCTGCATTGAGACCTGTCTTACACAGTGAAGAGTTCCCTGTACCAGTATATGCAGATACAACCTTAAGTGATAACTTTGATTCTGACCTAACTGAAACTCAAAATGATTCAGATAAAAATAAAAATGATCTTACATATGAAGCCAGTAGCTGTTCATCAGAACCATACTTTCCCAATCAGCAAGACCTTAATGACCTGATTCGGGATTTAAATCTGTCTAAACTGCAAGCTGAAGTTTTAACTTCCAGACTCAAAGGGTGGAATTTACTCCAAAAAGATGTAAGAATAAGTAGTTATCGTAGCCGCCATAGTGTTTTCAAAGAATACTTCTCTGAAGAATATGGTGTTGTGTTTTGTAATAATATTTGTTCACTTATGGAAACTCTTGGGCATCAACACCGACCAGATGAGTGGCGATTGTTCATAGACTCCTCTAAAGTAAGTTTGAAGGCTGTGCTGCTACATATTGGCAATGAACTTCCATCAATACCGGTAGCGCATGCCGCTATGAAAGAGACATATCAAAATATGAAACTAATTTTAGAGAAAATACAATATGGAAAATATGAATGGAATATCTGTGGTGATTTATTGCTTGGTTTGCAACTTGGGTTCACGAAATTTTGCTGTTTTTTGTGCGAGTGTGACAGCAGAGATAAGAAGTCTCACTATGTTAGAAAGTCATGGCCAAAACGTGAATCTCTTCTCCCTGGGCAGAAAAATGTGGCATGTATCCCTTTAGTGAATCCTGAAAAAATATGTTTACCTCCATTCAGTGGCGGCTCGCAGTCAAAATTTTAGAGTAGGCAAAGTGTAACAGCAGCAGCAGCAGCAGCAGCAGCAA